>JAJJWX010005148.1:1800000-2371547 GCA_023529315.1 Papaver bracteatum
GTTTTATGTTATGCACCATTCTCATGAAATATTCCCCCCACCCCAGAGAACAACCTAAACCCCTAATGACATACAGGGAGAGCCCACACAAGTCCGTCAAAAGTACTGAAATTATCCAAAATTCAGATAACATTCCGATTTCGAGCCTTTGAAGTTGCCTTACTGGTGATTCAGTTTGGGTTCAGAAATGCAGATCATGTAAATGAATTGTATAATCTAATTTCTCAAACCTCAATAACTTCCAATGTAGTGCATTATGCTCGGCCAATGCTCAGCTGAATCTAACCTATCAGATTTCTCCTTTAAAGAGTCTACACTATGCAACAGAACTATCATGACCTGAGATAAGTAACACACAAAATGTTGTACCTATGCAATTTTAAAGAGACTCGAGCACAAAAGAAAACTTCAAGGAAGGAACAATGGCATATATGAACACCAACAGCGGATCCTCTAAGAAAACAGCACAAATAAGATGCCAGTTTTGGGCCATGGATAAAATGTAGTCCCAATACAAGTTTTGAATCAGGGGATATACATCACAAGGCTGAACTAGTCAATATCTTCATGGATGTGTTTGTCTGACTAAGTATCTGAATACGAGTTCCGGGCTGGGTTTCCATTCTCTTATCGGAATCTCTTAACACACACTTCAGACGCCTGCAATTTTAAATGCAGAGAGAGGGGGTGAGGCAGCCTGCATTGGGGCTGGCCCTTCAAGAAAATGTTGTTTGGCGAAATTAAGAGAACATTGGACTAGACAGAACTAGTTGACATTAGTCCAAGGCAATTTTCCATCAAATCACATTTGGAATTTCACAGAGAACATACAAACAAAAAGATGCAGAAAAAGAAACTCAAGGTATGGTTACTCTCTCATTTCTCCCACACAGAGAAATTATACACAAAATAGAAATCTAATTGACAAAATAAAGAGAGTCAGAAGAGATCAAACCTTCTCAAGTGATGCAGCAGCTATAATCATGAATAATGACGCAGCGGTAACGATAAGAAATAGCCTTGAATCCACAAGGTGTGTTTTGAATCCACGAAACAAGGGGTTGATGTCTTGAATCCACAAGACAAATATTCTGAATCCACAGAATAAACAGAAACTTCTGCAATTTTCTATTATCAAACTTCAATCAAATCTATTACAATACAGGAAACCTGAATATATAGAGGTTCCTTACGGTTACAACTTGATAACTATCCAAGATAATCTCTTGGAGATAATTCAAATATTACAAATAACTGACTAACTAATCTTGACATACTACTGTTCACACGTACATGAGGTTTGCCACATTCTTGTTCTGCATCAAATACCCAAATCATCATCAGAATCAGAATCATATGATTCTTCATGGACACCATCTTCATTTGATTTTCATCCTCCTCTAAAGCTTAATTTACCATCAACCAAACACCCTTGACGGCACTGCACCTTGATACAAGCAACAAAATTCACAATAATACAAATCTCATCAATGGGTATCTTTAACATAGTGTTTTAGGCAAATCGTTGTAACCCAACTTTTATATCCACTTACTTGACCAATCTTGAAACCCAATTAATCTTCTGTAATTGTAACACAAGGTATCTTAGATGCAGCTGGTTTAGTTGATTTGAATTTTTCTGAAACTTGAAACCCATACAGCCTGTTCATCTGATTGATCTTTTTAAGGGTTTTCTATGGACTGGATTAATGAATCATCTCAAGTCTTTTGTGGCACATTATACTATGAGCAGATAGAGCGTACTTTCTTATTACACTGACTGACCTCGAGAATTGGTGCAGCGCGCAATAGCACCTCGCCGCATGCCTAACACAGGGCCATTATTATTTCTCCAAAATGTCCTTCAGTTCTCAAGATTCTATGTCCTATGCTCACCTGTTGTGTTTGCTACTGATCAACAAATGACACAAAGGTACAACAGTTCGCTATTGGATTCCATATATATATAAGTTTCATCCATAATCCATTAGTTAAGAGTTGTGTATTAAAAAAGAAACTTAAAAACCGAGGGGAGTCTTAAACCACAGTACTCAAAACCAAGTTTAGGGGCTCCAATGAAACAACTTGGGGAAATCCATCAATGGTATTATTGGAGGTCTACCCAGGGTAGTAACACACGGCTTCCCCCTTCACACTTTTCTGCAACACGGGATTCAGCTAACTTGACACCACAGATAACAGCATACCACATTCTCATCACAAACTTTTCAGACCCACTGCCTAATATGGGTCCAAGATACTCCAACATTTTAGACGGGCAAGCACCATCTTTGTGGAGCATCAACATGATTTGTTCAAACACTGGAACAGCTTCTTCCTGCGCGTTGGACTCCCTCCGTGAGGCTGAAACATGGTAATCGAAGATGTTCCACATGATTTCTTCATCGACAGGCTTAGCTTCTTGTTTCTTCCGAACGAGCTCCAAAGTCTCTATCCATATCCCTTTCCGCATGTTCTTCTGCAGCCCATGCTGTCACCAAAGTAAACAACCAGTAAGTGAAGGATGTTGGAATATATGCCACCTACCACTATGGTGTTGTTAGGTGAGTGAAGAAAATGGAGTCAATGTTAGACAATTAACATGTGTAAAATGAGTGTTCTAGAGTTAGACAAATCAAATAAGAATACTAGAGTGTCTAGTAGCCTCCATGGTAGGTAAGCCTACATTGTTGAAGCCTCCATGGTAGGTAAGCCTACATTGTTGAAACCATAGTTCTCTTCTTCTCTTTGTAATCTATAAATAGGCATGAGTAGTATCATTTGTAATCACCCAAAATTAGTGAGATTGGGTCCTCATTAAGTGAGAGTTGAGAGCTCTCCTTATGTGAGTTTATGTGTGTGGGATTTGTAAATCATCTCTAGTATTGAGCATCAATATCATTCTCCTCTATGGGGTTTTCTCAGTGGACGTAGGCGTTAGTGTCGAACCACTTTAATTTCTTGTGTCTTCTCTATTTCATCTGATCCTTACTCTTACCACAAATCTAATATGCTATCAGAGCTCCGAAGTTTCATTTCAATTTCTATCATGGTATCAGAGCCCCGAAACATTTCAATTTCTATCATGGTATCAGAGCCCCGAAACATTTCAATTTTTATCAAAGGAAGCTACCAACCACACATTCTAAACTTCACTACATATATATGTATGTTCAGTTTTAGCTCACCTTTTCATAAACATCCCACTTAATCTCACAAGAGAAAAGCTCCTCCTTCGTTTTCGGCATTGCTTGACTAATCTGTTTGAGCTTCAGAAGGTTCTCGTAGTCAAAGGATACCATCATAAAATGACGGTTTCGACCAAACCTGTCACCGTACTGTGAAATTTTCACCTTTTCTCTGTCTAACCTCTCTCTGACTCTATCCGGAAAGGGATCGAGTCCTGGTAAAGAAAAGGAAACAAAAGAATGAGTAAAACTATATTTTGAAACGGCCGAACGGGATACAGATCTAACAATAGGATATAAATGAGTTTCCTACAGGAATAAGTACAAGTCTTATGTCTTACACTCTAAAATAACAACAGGTTGGAAGAAAATACCTGTCGTCCCTGCTAACTGGATAGCAAAGATAAGAATCATCCACAACTCTGGCACAAAAGTTGCAGCAGATGTTTCGCCCAACCTAGGCCTGACCAGCTCTAAAATATCTTCTGCATTAGCATGGTCTTTGATTCCCGACACAATAGAGTCAACAACACAAGTAGCTGCTTCTTCCGACCTTACAAACTCCATAATCTCACGGAAAATCCATGGTCTCAATCTGTTATGCAACTCTTCCTGATAGTGAAGTAAAGAAGCAAGCAATGTAAAACGTCATCAGATACTTTCAGAGTATTAATAAAAATACTAGAAAAACAGGCTACTGAAGTTTCATTGTACGGCTTGTATAAAACTCAGCAAAGAAAGTGCATGCGGCGAAGGATTACCAACAGGGAAAGAGTCTCACCCTGTCAGACACTGCCCAATCAACCTCATAAGAATAGAAGCTCTCTACATTCCTAGGAATTGCATTCCCTAGCCGGTTTGCTTCACAAAGCGTCTCAAAGGAAAGCATTCTGTTCTGGTGCCAAAATGATGGATAACTGTAGCATCTATTCCTTTTAATCACATCTCCAACACGGTCACTACTCTCTTCAGCGTCCCAGACTGGATCTTGTTGACGCAAGTTGTCGTCAGTTGGCATATCATCCACCTTCGACAGCTTGGTGTCTGGATTAATACTGGATATGGAGATAGGAAATGCTGGAAATCCAGTTTCGAAAAAGGAGAAAATGAATGCTTTAGAGACGGATAGCAGATTCAAGTAAGATGCAAATAGAAGAAATGAAGAAACCCCTATTAAAGCAGTACTCTCCAAATAGACAACAAACCATCAGATGATTGAAAAAGGGTAAGTAACAAGGAAAAAATTATCAGGGAATGTCATGCCTTGGTCATTTTTTACCTGTCTCTAATATTTTCACTAGTATGAGCAGCGTCCTCCATAGAATTCGGACAACCGTTTCAGCATGAGCCCATGAGGGTTCAAGCACCTGCAGCATTCGAGATGGGCAGCTTTGTTTTTTGATGCTATCGACTACCTGATCAACCACACTGGCCTTTTCCTTCTTAAGAAGCTTCATAACTTCTTCTCTTATCCACGGTCTCATTGTCTCACGCAAATCATGCTGTAAATCATGTCCAAAGAGGGAGAAACGTGAAAACGTAATCAGGGAAGAACCAGAACAAAAACAAAACTCAATAGTTAAGCAAATTTAGACCAAGTTTGAAAAAGAACAGCCTAGGTCAACATAACTAAGGATCAAGCCCAGACAGCCTGAACTTACTTATTTTAAGGGTCGCAAGTTGTTACTGGACAACTTCATGAAAGTGTTTCATTCCATTAACTTGAAAAATGAAGAAACAAAGAGTTCTCGCTGTTTTGAATCGGGATGATTGGATGCAAGAAAAACAAGGTTTCCACGACTAACAGAGGCTAACAGGATGCATGCAAAGAGCTAGTGAAACAGAATAGTGAAAATTGGCGAAGGAATGAGTCTCCCACCTGGTCAAAAATAACCCAGTTTATCTCAAACGAGAGCACCTCCTCTTTCGTTTTAGGCGTGTTATTGAAAATCTCGACCCCCAAAGGCTTCCTCCTGTCGACTATAATAAAAGAATACCATTAGATAAAGAGTATAAAAATAATAGAAAATATTCATTTATGGGCAGGTTCTGGATCCAAGGACGTACTTTTCTCAAAAAACTTGATGCTGGAGAAAAGCATTTCCCACATGTTCCTGAATAAGCTTTCAGACTCAACCTCATTGACCAAATGGAAGGACATAATTAATTTAAGAACTGATGATGCAGAACCATGATTATCCAAAGATTCCAGAATTTGAGAAACAAGGTCATCAGCCTCTTCATCTAATGAGTTTCTTGGGATATTCGAAATCCATGGCCTCATTTTCTCGTGCAGCGCATACTGTAGGTGAAGTACAAGGTAAACCAAAACATATTCAGCAAAATGGGGGAAAATAAAAAGAAGAGCAAAATTTATTAAGGGAAGGATACATGCACAGCTAGAATACGAAAAGAAAGACCACAACAAGTAGAAGAGTAGGCTCACCTTGTCAACCACCGCCCAATTAATCTCATAGGTGAACACCTCCGTTGTCATTGGCATCATGTAAATGAAGTTTTTGAGTCCTTCCACCGTCTTCTTATCAAACGTCTTAACCAGATCCTGAACTTGTACATAAACTTCCGATTCGTAAATCTTCTCCATATCTCTGTCACAACTAGTATCCAAATAAATATCCAAGTAGCCAATAGATGGATTTTGGTGGTGAGTCAGCCAGTCCCTACAAAACATGCATGTTTCCCTTTCTAGTTCAGACCTCAGATCAACTGGATGAATGTTAGAGATACATTTCAACGAATCCGCGGCTTCAAACAGGTTGAGATCAGCGCATTTATGCTGACGCAATGCAGCGGCATAATCTATAATTGGAGGTCTCAGGCATTTCTCTTTGTTGGCATAATAATCTTCATGAATAGCAAGAGATACAAGGTGCTCACTAAGACGACTTGGATCGAGTGCAGAATCAGCAGGATGTGCAGATGATACACCGTCACCAGGCTCAAATTTAGGGAACGAAACACCTGTCCGTTCAGATTTGTAAGTAACTAGAAGTCAAATTAAGACACGGAATACTATAAGCATGTTACGGGGTTCGGTGATTACCAAAATCAGCAGTACATGTAGGCTTCCTCTTGGTTGAAGTTTGAACATCACCCATGTCATCCTGTCTGTCCCTCTTCTTTTCACGCAGGTGTTTTTTCTGCTTCTGACCATCAGCAGTGGTTTTGATTTCAGTAGTCATGTTCTCATCACCCTTTTGATTCTCTATTGCATCTACACATAGGAGAACAAGTATGTAGAGTTTAGAGCCACATTAAAAAAATTGACAAATTGACACAAGTAGTACGTTCATATCAACAATTAAGCCATGTCCTCCTCATTCTATAATACAACAATTAGGGTCTCTGATAGGTGCCAACATGTTGAGGTATATATGCAGAGGATGAAGGGCTATGTATCAGTGAATCTCAATAGATTATAATCCCGTTAAAATGTAATTTGTTAAACGAGAATTAAAATCGAGCATCATGCATCAACAAGGAGATTACTGAGAAATAAAATCTATATGCACCAAGTTAGAATAGGCATGATCTCACCACCCTTGATTGATCTACAATATTATATATGATCATAATTAAAGCTTGAAAGAAAAAAATTACTGAGAACCAATACAAATTGACACAAGTAATACATCAAAAAGGGAGGGAGGGCCCATACCATCATTCATTTTATAATCAATACCAACAAAATCATCCACACAATCAGCTAGGGGCCAATACATTTGAAGGATATATACTAATTATTAAAAGCAACATTACTGAGAAATAAAATAGAGCATCATGCATTCACAAGAACAATGTAAACATTAGTTCAATGAGAAATAAAATCATAACAAAATTTAACCAAAACTTGATATGATTTGAAGTACTTAGTCTCCGCACATTGAAGGATATATACTATAACTAAGTAACATTACTGAGAATTAAAATCTAGCATCATGCATTCACAGAAAGAATGCAAATAGTCATATTCTCAATTTCTCATCATCCACCTTGATCTACAGTACTAGCTAGTATGATAACAAAAACAAAATTTAATAATAACCAAAACTTAAAAATAAGAAGATGAAGAAGGAACGCAAACCTTGAGGAGTAGCAATAAGAAATGGAGATGTTGATGATGATGATGGAATAATATTTATGGATATAGAAGAAGAAGCGAGTATAACTTCTCCAGCTCCATAATATTTACTGTTTTCTACCAAGAACTTGAAAAATTCCTCTGATGATTTGAATGGAGGAAGTATACAAGGATCAAATTTATGATTTTCTCCAAAACGAAATCTTTTTACTTGTTGTTTTTCATCTCCAAACAACACACAACCAGAAGATCAACATGATTCCATTTTACACTCCAAACTAATATCTCGAGTTGATGTGAAACTCATTCTCTCGTTTCTCAAAGAAAATCAGAAAAAGAAAAACAAGACATTTCTTTATATTTCTCAAAACGCCAGATCAACATCACCGTTCATTCCATTTTGATTTTCCGAGAGAACATCTTCTCCAGCTCCATTTACTGTTTTCTACCAAGAACTTGAAAAATTCCTCTGATGATTTGAATGGAGGAAGTATACAAGGATCAAATTTATGATTTTCTCCAAAACGAAATCTTTTTACTTGTTGTTTTTCATCTCCAAACAACACACAACCAGAAGCTGATTCCATTACACTCAAACTAATATCTCTCTCTCTCTCTCTCTCAAAGAAAATCAGAAAAAGAAAAACAAGACATTTCTTTATATTTCTCAAAACGCCAGATCAACATCACCGTTCATTCCATTTTGATTTTCCGAGAGAACATCTTGGCCGTCCATCTTTTAATACTTTCCCGAGAGAACATATTTACCGTCCATCTTTTACGAGTTGATGTGAAACTGAAAAAAAGCCATTCCCCACTACAATCTCGTTTAGCCCAAAATGCTAAAGCCCACCCGGACAGAATCAAAGGCAATGGGACAGTAAGAATTATGGTCCGCTACATACGGTGATCCGAAATTTTGCTTTTTTTTTGAAAGGTAGAACCGATTTATTAAATCAAGTAGTTGTTACATTCCTTGGGAATTTTGTTCCCAAGGCGTCCGCATGTGTGATGCGTGTAAGAAATGGTGGGCACATATTTTGCCAGACCTTTGTATGTTGCTCCATATGCCACCGCCTGGTTTGCGAGTTTATCTGCCGCCTGGTTAGTTGTGTCGGAGAGTTGTGTGTGGGATTCCTTGTATGAGGGAGTTTATTTCTGCTAACATACCTTTGAGGTACCAAGCATGAGGGAGTTTATTTCTGCTAACATATTTTTGATGTATCACTTATATTCCGCTTAATAATGCTTATACACCAACATCCACATTGTCGAAATGAAGTGCATTATTATCTTGTTCATTCTATTATCGAGGTTTTGGTATCTCCATTTGTCCATCAGAATTGGGGGGTTTGACCATCGAGTTCCAAATTGAGTCGGGTGACTTAATCTTGGGCAAACGTCTCAAATTGGGCCGATTGGCCTGATTTGGGTTAAGGCAAAGCTCGACTTAGTATGAGCCGACTACGGCTGCAGTTTCAATTTATATAAATTTATTCACTTGTATAGTTGATTATTCTTCATGCTGTTATAAGATGGTATTATACCTTTAATACAAATACTCTGGAAATTGGAAATATGTTAAATGGATTATCTCCCTCCATTTTTATTATGAGCAACGACCGTTTCCTAAAGCAATCAGTCTACAAGTGCATTAACGTAGATTGATTCTGGTAAATCCATGAGGCTTTTTGATTTCGAAAGATTCGATTTTTGACTGAATACTTATCATTAAAACCTAATTTAGAGTAATATTGGGCTGATACAAAAGTACCCGTTCGAACCTATTTTTGACTTGTATTGCGCTAAGAGTTTATTCATCTTCCAATTTCAAAACACTCTCCCAAACCCTTGATCGTCCGAACCAGGATGAGTAATTCAAGTGACTTAAACACCAAGATCTACATTGTCTAATTCTGGTAGCCCAAAATTTTACCGTGTAACTCATATTCCGCTTAATAATGCTTAAACACCAACATCTACATTGTCGAAATGAAGTGCCAAATGACCTAAATATGCCTTGTATACAAAAAGGGATTTTTCCTCAATGACCCAAGATCAACCGTTGAGATTGAAGTTGATCCCCTGGCGGATTATCCAAGGTCGCAAACAGCTACTTTTCCAACGGTCACCGAAATGGTTGTTCTCCAACCTAATACATACTACTCAATTTCATTCTCCAAAAATCACAACTCTTCCATCCAATCAATCTTTTGTCAATTTCTCTCCATCATTTTTATTTTTCAACCATGAATCCTGATTTTAGTTCTTATGAGGAAGATATGGAAATGGGTGAAAGGTTGTATAAAAAAGAGCAAGTTTGAGTCAAATGGATGAAGACACAATTGAGGATACAAGGAGGTGAAATTTTATATTGCAATTACATTCTGGGATGATACCAAATCATTTAGATCCACAAGAATTTATGACTAGAAAATGGACGTGGAGAGATCGATATTTTTACCACAACAAGATAATGATTATTTTAATCATGGATGTGGATATCCCGATGCAGATTCTCACTGTCGATTCCGTGTGGGCGGCAATTTGACTCAAAGGGTTATTGCTGAGCTTCGTCCGGTATAAACTTTATTTAATTATCAGTATGATGCACGACATGTACGAGGCTTTAGTCCTGAACAAAAAGTCACTTCAGATCTCCGAATACTATGTTATAGGGTACCAGCAGATTCCACAGATGAGTACATATGTATGGGAAAAACAACCGCATTTAGGTATCTGAAAATATTTTGTGAAACAATAATCGAGCATTTGGTTCAACTTTCTTACGAAAACCTACCCATATGAGTACATATGTTAGTAGAATTACTGCCAAAAACACAATGAAGGGTTTTCTAGGAATGCTAGGTAGTCTTGATTGCATGTAGTGGATGTGGCATTCGTGTACTATTAAATGGGAAGTTCAATATAAGGGTCCAAAACCAATGGTGATATTGGAAGCTTCGACTACTTATGATTGTTGATTTTGGCATGATTTTTTTGGACTCCCGGTTCCACAAAATGATATCAACATTTTGAGTAAATCACCATTATTTGAGATCTTAAGCATGGGCTTGTGACACACAATAATTTCACCATAAACGGTCACGGAAACACTCAGGGGTATTATCTTGTTGACGAAATCTATCCAGAATGGTTAAATTTGGTTCAAGGTTATCGTAAGATAAGATAGACTTTGGACCAACGACTGCGAATGATATGAAATATAACGAACAACAAATGGGTGCGAGAAAGGATGTATAATGCGCTTTTGGAATTTTAAAAGGAAGTTCGCTATCGTTTGTGGGCCGTTTCACTTTTTTGATTTTCAAGAAGTGAACAAAATTACCTTTATTTGCATAATTCTGCATAACACAGTTATGGAGGAAACTAGACGTGATTTGACCTGGACTAGCTAGTTATGCAGATGAAGATTTGATACCTAGGCTTGTGGTGCACCATTGTCATCCTGCAAGAGAATATAGACTTTCTATTGACATAATTCAAAACTGATCCTCTATAGATATCTAAGGGAAGATCTAACAAATCACATTTGTGATACAAAGGGAGTAAGAGGAGATGCGCGCGGTCCTCAAAACTGGTTCAGATATATGTTTTATCAAATAAATAAGATGTAATGTTGTTTAAATTTATTATATTTTAAGTAATTTTTATGTACTTTGAAATAAGATGTAATGTAGTAAGACTATTTAAATCTAAGTTAAACTAAACTATTACATTTAAATAGAACTCAAATACTAATTTTTAATTCAAAAATAGTTAATACACTTAATCAAGGAGGTATTCATCTTCCTATTCTTCTCAGGAATCAGCATCATTTTGCTCATTCTCTTATTGGGTAGGTTGTGGGTTTTATTGTTCATTTATTTGTTATTCCATCTTATCTACTTCATGATCCCACAACCTGAGTTTTCATAAACTCATTACTGAAGTGTTTATGGAAAGTAGCTTGTTCTTATTAAAATCCATGTTATGTTGTTTTCGCGAAAGACGAGTTTTTCGAAGTTTCCTTATTTCCAAGCCCTGGTATATGTTCTTCTAGCTAGTTCTACATGGTGGTCGTTTTTCATGTACTGTCAGAATAATTGAACTTGGTTTATGCTTCTCTTTAGGATGCCTCTCTCGCTGATATTTCGTCCTTATGACCCCATGTTCTCCTTCTTTTGACATTGGAATTAACATCCATATTGGTGTTGTTTACATCTACTTGGAGATAAGGGTGTACATGAACCGAGCCAGACCGACGGACCGTCCCGGAATCGATGGAACCGTACCTGTTTTTGTACCGAGCCGAGGAAGGGGGTATAGGTACATGTCCAAAAAATAGGAAACGAGGCTAAGCAGGTACAGGTACACGGTCCTACCCTAGTCTCGTACCGTCCCGGACCGAATGTACCGAAGAATTATAACCATTGGATTTAGGGGTAGTAGACTAATGATAGTCATTAGATTTAGGGTTGGTAAATATTAGACACCGAAAGTACAGAGAACTGAAACTGGATACTACATCCTTATAGATAAATAGCAGTGGAAAAATCACGGAAGAATACAAGTAGAATCGTAAATATTGAGTTCTCTGAAGTACAAGTAATGCTTGTCAATCTCTGATCATCAAAGAAAGACATAAACAATGTAAGAAGAACAAAAAGAACCAAATTCGCTTGTTGAACTTTTCAAATGTTCAGGTACAATTCAATGAGAATTTTTGATCCCTAGACATCCACGAATAATTGAATCTATCTAAATTGCCAACGATGTACGACATGAAATATATATATATGATGAAAACCGAGGGAAAAAATAATCCTGACTTATTCGTGTTATAGCTTCCTTTCTTAAGCAACTGGAGAACATATCGACAAGAGTATCTGGCAGCATAAATTTCCACCTGAAAAAATACAGGCCATATTGATGCTATATTTTTGTCCCCAATAGAAAATGCTATAGGCATTTCAACAAGATGCAGCATGAAACTACCTAGGTGCACCCATGACTTCCATTTTTTTGTTCTAGCTTCGCCTGCTTTACTTCTCCTCGTGAATGCTCATTCTTATCAGCCTATACCATTAGCTTTCTGTAAATCACAAAATGGAAATTGAAAGGGAATAACATTTTTCTCCTTCCAATACACATAAACAATGAAATCTGGGTGCACCTACAAACAAGTTAGCTACCGTCCCTACATCATGTTGATTGTTGTTTAGTTGAATATTCTTTGAATCCTTAGATTTCAACTTTCAGGACTTTGAGTTCAGGAACATTAAAGGATTTCCCTTCTTTGTCTTTGTATCTTTTATATCTATTTCAAGTTAAGTGATACTTTAAAGGATTTTTTTGGGGTCTGGAACCGAGACTAGTACCGGAACCGTACCTGGTACCGCACGTGTACCAAATGGTACTGGAACCGAGGTTAGGGAGGTTCAACTACTCGGCCTCGGAAAGAACCGAGCCGAACCATACCGTGTGCACCCTTACTTGGAGACCTAACATGTGAAGATGCATTTCTTCCGGCGAGGAAACAGATGCCCCATTCTTAAAATCCTTCAAAATTGGACCATATGGTGATATTGTTGGCATTTGATGACCTTCCAACACATATGGATTAAAAAATTTAAGTACCCTCAGAATGTTGGAACAACTTTCGCGTTTAAAACCAGTTTTTTGGGGTTTTTGCCACTCTTCTCGACAATTCTTCGCTCCACATCTGGTTCACCTTAACCACTTTTTTTTTGAACATTTGCATGATCAACTAACGTCTTTTTTAAGTGCATGAAAATGACGAGACAAACCTTTGGGATCATGGGAACTGATGTTATCGGTTTCTTCACGAAAATTTTCAAAAATCTTTCTATAAAATATATTCTCATGCTGCTGGTAACCGTTGATTTGATCTTCTTGTAAAGAGTACATAATTCCTACAAAATTATTCATCTTCATCCATCGTAAACTTGACACCACGAACTCTCATTACACTATTTTTTTGCATATCAGCAACCCATATTAGCAAAAACATAAGTGTCGTTGCTAATTAGCAACACAATTTTTTGTTGCTAATTAGTCGCAACGGCAATAGTCTGTTTTTAATTTCGCAACCTCGGATTTTCCGTTGAGAATAGCAACTTTAGGAAGTTCTTGCATGCGAAATGATCTTGCGGACAGTAACACCATTCCTACTTTTTATGCCCAAGTCAAAGAATGGTCAAGTCTTCTAGATTCTTTTTCCACCCTTCAAAGCAGCAGGCTTATCTTTCCTATTTTCTTATTTTTTTTCTCATCTACAAATACTTTCTCCTTTTTCATTATGAATCTTCTATGAAGAACACTGAAGTACAACCTACAAGAGACCTAACAATTTCTTGCAACAACGATTTTCTCTCTTCTAATTCAATTCATAACTTCTGGTTCACTTACACAACTGCTTGCAAAGAACAAACCTTTTCTTTCAACTTAATCCATATACACTAACCTAATCTCTACTCCCCTAATAAATCTATTTGAGGTCGTGTTCAAACTATAGTAGTCAAGAGTTACTTCCTTGGGTTTCAAAAAAAAATAACCTGTAGAGATTCATTCTTCCCCAACCAAAGAAACAGGTTTATCCTCTCTCTTTTAGGGTTACTTCATATTCGGATCTCATTTTTTTGTTCATTTGTATTAATGTTTATGATCTTTCCTTTTTGGTTTTAATTTCAGTTAATCATTTTTTGTTTGATTTTATAGATATTTTTCTGGATGACTGTGCTATTTGCAGGAATCATATCATGGATCTCTGAAAGTAGAAGACTTTTTTAGGGAGTTCTAAGATTTTTTCGATTTATTTATTTGTGAATATGGGTTTTTGATGTTGGGGGTTCTTTTAGTTCTGACAGTGCAATTGGTTTGGGTTTTTGTTGATTAGGTATTGAATTTCAAGCTAATCAAGATAGTAATACAAGTAAGGAATGCATTGTTGTTTGGGGTATGCAACAAACCTAATTATTAGATTATGATTTTTTATTTTGATAATGTGAGGTTTGGTTTTATGCTTGTGAGGACTGAAAACGCAGGGGTACCAAAATGCACCACCAACTTTTTCTTATGGAACCTGTATGGACAAACTTAAATAACATTCCGAGAGTTCTACTTAATGAGTCTCATTCAAGGAATAATATTTAGAGTTATATCTCTTTCTCCCATAATCAAAAAGTTTACAAAGACAAGTTCGTGAACCTGATTTGTGTGTGAGAGTACTTGGACGATTCCAAAGATCAATATCCAAGAATTAATCCAACAAACAAGGATGGATGTATTTACTTTGATTGATCAACGTACAACCTGTGATATTTCAATTATAAAGATAAACAATATAATGCGAAAAAATAAATAACACAGACAATAGAAATTTTGTTAACAAGAAAACTGTAAATGCCGAAAAACCCCGGACCTAGTCTAGATTGAACATCCAACTGTATTAAGCCATTACAGACACTAGCCTACTACCAATTAACTTCGGACTGAAATGTAGTTGAGACCAAATTAAACTCTCACAGCAATTCAGTAACATTTGCGTTCCTTATGCCTGTTGAATCCTAGCAGGACTCCGCGCAATTGATTCTCTTAGGTGACATTCTTTACAGCCTAAAAGTTGCTTCAACTCAATCGAAGACTTTAAACCAATATGCCTCTCACAGATAATCCTATATGGTGATTTCCTTTCTGATTGCAGATCAATGTGAGACTAGAAATCGATAGAAATATACAAAGTCTAGCTAACCTCAAAATACGGACTTATGCTTCCCGAAGAACATCCTAGATTATTATCCACCTCACATGTATTAAACTTGTGGAATCCATAAAGTCTGAGATGAAGAGAATTTAGTGATTTCTACCTATCTTCATTGATGGAGCAAACTCAACAATCAAACAAGATCATGATACTCGAACTATCAAGATCAAAGATAGCTGGATCTGGCTTCATGTATCCCTATGAAGTCTTTAGGAACAGGACGACTCTAGTTTACACCTAGGACACACATAAATATTGTCGGGTGTTGATTGTGGATTTTTATTTAAGGTTAAAATTGTAAATCTCAAAAAATTATGCGCTAACATCTTGTAGAAGATAAGGCCATTAATAAGTGAAGGATACTACTTCACTTTAATAATTCACCTAGAATGGAGCATGTGACAACAATCCCATTCTGTGAATAAAATACACGAAATTCATTCATGTTGGAGCATGTAGCAACAATCCCATATACCCTGTGAATTTACAGCATTATTAATTAATACGCAACCAAACTTGTATTTCCTGTACTCATTATCAGTGCGGCATGACGAATGAGTGTTGCTCTTAGCAGAGAAACACGAATCTCCAAGCATTATAATGAAAGTATGTACGAAATACCCGTACAGACTGCAACTCTCGGTGTGTTATACTAGCCCGATTGAGCCACTCTCGGTGTGTTATACTAGCCCGATTGAGCATCTGGACTTTCCGTATCAGTTTGGAAATGATCACGACCATCCAACTCCACCAACATGATTGGATGGCCCAGATCGATTCCATAACCCCGAGCAGGTATGCAATATCCGCTGCCGAACCAATGCGGGCCCCGCATGGTCGTCCTCCCCGAAAGATTGGCCTAGCTTTCCAAAACGTCCAAACCAAAGCAGTATGGACGAAAACCCTAAATTAGGGTTTGCGGCACATTACATGTGTCGCAAAATAGTGTCAACCATCCATCTTCGCAGATATAAATGGAGGGTGTAGATGTAGATTCAAAAGGCCCAGATCATGTCAACACAATCACCGTGGGCCCTCCTGCATACCTGACTGATCAGTCAGGAATAACTATAGTTGGCCACCGCGATTCTCACGCCCAAAACCGAGTGTGACACACGGACGGCAATACCCTAACTAAGGTTTGTCTCGCGATCACGAACATCCATCTTCTCCTGAGCGGATGGAGGGTTCCGAAATAGGCTAAGCAGGTTCGGTAAGTATCAACACGATCACTGTGGGACCACCTATCTCCACACCCAAACTGCCAAGACCGAACTTGGCTATATGTCTTGATTTGCGCGCCCAAAACAAGTGTGGTCGCACCTCCCAAGCTGCAAACTAATCTTGACCACTCGATTTCGCCGGACAAATTGAGTGGCTTAGATCATGTTTCTATGGGATGTCAGGGTATGGACGTGAACTCTAGCCTACCACCTACACGCTGGGTCAATCGGCCAGGACCGACCAAGCCTGGTCGTCTTGGAACACGCGCCCGAAGATGGCATGATGTGCGGCTTTTGCGGCACCAGTTTTCTGTCGCAAATTGATCTCGACCACTCAACTTCGCCGGACGAATTGAGTGGCCCAGATCACATTTCATGAGACTATGAGGTATGGGCGCCTACACCGTCATGTCGTCTACACGCATGCATGATCGGCCTAGCCAAAATTGTGTCCCAAGCTGGGATTCGACCAAGCTGAAAAGTGATGTGTTTGTACCCTTAATATTCTACACAAATAGATAGGCTAACATAGGCCTACAAAGTTCCTACCATTAACAAAGGAGGGTTCATTGGGCCTAAGGTGCTTCCCTTGGTTACCCAAGTATGGCTAACTAGGCCAAACAAACACCCCATGTGCAGGCCCATGTGCAACAAACTAAGCTAGGCCTCACTAGCAAACACTCAATTCACAAGCCCAGGAGCAAGAACTCCAACTTGGGCTAGGGGGTTCCACATAAGAACCGCCACATCATCACTCCACGTCATCACTTTTCGGCCAATCGGAAGCTGCCACATCAGCAAGGTGACACATCATCATGACCACGCCATCATAAAGACACATCAGCAACTGTCGCGCTAGAAAAGTTGAGTGCCACGTCAGCTTAGTTGATGATGTGGCAAAGTGTCACATCGACAAGAAGGATGCCACGTCAGCATAGGTGTTGACATGTCAGTCAACAGGTCATCAATAAAGTGCCACGTCATCATAATTGATGACGTGGCAGTTGACAGATCAGCTGGAACGGGTGCCACGTCATCAGAGATGAAGACGTGGCAGGTGACTGGACAGTCTGGTACACAGTCAGCAGTTTCGTTAAAAACAACACCGTCACTAACGACGTTAGCATATATAAGGAATATTCCGTTAACTGCTAACGGTATCAACATCTTTGGTTAGATTTAACGTCGTTAATAACGGCGTCAGCATATACCTAACGGAATCAGAATATTCCTAACGACGATAGTTCTACAACAGCAGGTCGCCGACGGCAACCAAGCCCGGCGGCCTATGCGAGCGGAAATCGCCGATGAATTGCCGACTAATCGGCGATGGGTAGAAAAGTCTCCCGATTACTCGCCGATTAGTTTCCGATTAATGGGTGGGGAAGATTCTATGTTGCTCGACGTTGCTTAATCTCGTAGCCCCAGGATATTTACGCCCCGGTCCTATTACTCTAAAGATATTTGCGTCCCGTCTGCTTACACCCATTTCTCTTACATCTTTGGTTATCCACACCCCTTTGTAACTCCCTAAACCATTATAGAAGCCATGCAGGGGCTGTCAATGCCAGGGTCATGCAGTCATGCAGGCATGCAGCAGATTTATGGCAGGGAGGCATGCAGGGAAAGTTATGGTCATTCATGGCAGTCTTGAATGGAGATAAAATAAACATAAATCTCCATAGATATAAATAGACGTTTTCCCAACCAAAAAGGTAGGCAATCTTCCCCATTAAAACTCCTGTGAAAATATTCTCTTGCTAACTTAGGCATCGGAGGGTTTTTTGCAGGTACCCCACACCTTTATCCATTAAACAAATTAACCGAAGATTGAGGCAACGATCGACTCCCAGCAGCACCATCTTACAAATTTCTGTGTTTGGGGTAGAAGCGATTTTACCATACAAACAGTGGCACCGACTAACGGTTTCGAAAAAAGAAAATCGTGTTTTACTAGATCGAGATATGGCAATAATAAGACAGACTGCACGAAGGTATGATTCTGAAAACAATTCCCAACCGCGCAGGAGACGCGAAATTGAGAGGGACGAAATTGAGGTTCAATATGCACCTGTTATACCCACTGGAAACAGACAGGGTCAAGATCATACTCATAACAGATCACTGGATCGTGGATGAGGTCGAGATTGTTTTCATGACGGAGCTACAGATCCGAATTGGAGAAAGGAAAAACAACCAGTGATCGACGTTGATAGGGAAAACCAAGATATTCTTGGAAACATAGGGTATGCGTTCGGTAGCCCCTCTAGGAAGAATCGCAATCGACAAGATCTGAGTGATGGCCGCACTGCGACTCACAGTACAGAGGAGGAACAACTATTGCATCGGCTAAAGGATCTAGAGAAGGAAAATGCTATCCTCAGATTAGAACGTGAAAACCAACCTCGACCTAAGACTGGTGTTTTGAATAACCAGAGGGTACGATCTGTATGGCAACGCCTTGGAGGCCGAATTGGTCCACAAGCCACAGATTCTAATAGATAAGTAGTCAATCTTGATCGAAGATACAAGAAGCTACTGGTCACCGGAGATTTACCGAAATGACCTAAGAGAGCAGGGGATCGGATAGTTGCAACACAGCAGAGTGCGTCCAGAAATACATCTCATTCAAAACGCCTCAGAAATGAGGAGGAAGAGGTTCGAGATTGGAACGATGATGAAGATTTTTCGCATGACTACAATGTTTATTCGGAGCAAGGAAGAGCTGGAAAAGAAACTACTGGACCCCAGGGAAAAAAAAGGAGATCGGATAATCATATTCCAAAGGACCGGGATTAAGAACAGGAAGACAGTTCCGCAGATGGCAACCTAAACGCAATAACAGAAGCTCGTCTTGCTAAGATGATCGAGAAAGTGATGATGAAAAAACAATCTAGAGAAGAAAAGATGGACAAGCTACATCGAGCAGCAGGAGCACCTTTCAAGCAGAATATAAGAGAATTCAGACCGCCAATGAATTTTCTAGTTCCAAAATTACCGGAATTCGATGAGAAAACTGATGATCCAGATCAGCACGTTTTACACTATGAGACTGCCATGTCCTTGTGGCAGTACAGCGACGAGTTGATGTGTAAAAATATTCCCGCAATCCCTTATGGGAGGATCTATAACGTGGTTCAATCAGCTTCCAGCACAGTCGATCGGTACTTATCATAAGTTGATCGATGATTTTTGCTCTAACTATAAGTATAACAAACGTGATCGGAAAGGATGCCATTCACTGTTCCTTCTAGGAATCCGGAAGGAGGAAAGCATCAGACAATTCAATAGGCGTTTCAAGAAAGAGTTAGCGGACGTGGATGGATCCAACGACCAAGTTGTCATTGCGGCATACAAATAGGATTACCAGCATGATCAAAGAGGTGTGTACGGTTTTCTGTTCAAGAGACCACCAAAAAATTTGGAGGAACTATATGATCGAGTTGAAGAGTACGCCCGAGTGGAGGACGATTCTAAAGCCCGAGAAGAAGTTAACAGATCATCCAATCATCCAAATGATGGGAAGAAAGAAAAATCCAAGAACCGTTCAAACGGACAGCATAATGATCTTGGGGATGCTCGAGAGAAAAATCAAGGTGAACGCACGGAAATGGGGTATCAGAAATTTCATGATATGAAGCTGACCCCGCTGAACGTAAGTTTTACAGAGCAGTACGAAAAAATACACAAGGATTTGGCCCCCCCACGTCCTTTGGAAGTAGAAACACGAGATAAACATGATAGGAGCAAATACTGCAAGTTACATAAAGGCCATGGTCACAAAACTGAGAACTGCCGCTCTCTACAGATCGTGATCCAGCGAATGATCGACGCTAGAAAGATGCAACAGTATGTGAAAAAGGACATCGGGAAAGGTACAGGTCAGTTTGGTACTGCACATGTGATTAACGCTCGTGTGATTAATGTCAGTCTCGCCAGGATCCATTCAATGATCAGGCGGGCATCGGAAGACGAAACTAGGAGAAAGCTCAGACAATTGACACAATGGTACCTAACAAATCACATTGATTTTGTCAGCGGTAATGGAGCAGAAACTAAGGAGCTTGGGTGCAAAAAGATCGAGTTCTATGATGCAGACATGATAGGTGTATATGCTCCACATAACGATGATGTCATTATAACTGCTTGAATTGTCATGTTTCGTGTGCACCGGATTTTAGTAGATACTGGAAGTTCAGTGAGTGTGTTGTTTTCAGGAGCTTATGCCTCTATGAATCTCCCACATGACCTGATCGAGGAGGATGAAAACCCAATTATCGGTTTCAGCGGCGAAGTTACAAAGGCGATTGGAAAAGTGAAGATACCGATAACAGTGGCTGACAAGTCCATCTTGGGAACTTTATTGTTGCTGGATTGCAGAGCACCCTACAACACGATTGTATGACGAGATTGGATGCATGAGATCGATGCAGTCACATCATCTAATCATCAGTGCCTGAAGTTTATTACCCCAGAAGGAGTTGTGAAAGTTAGAGGCGATCAGATGGCTGCTCATAAGTGTCATGAGAATGCAATGGATGAGTACAAGAAGTCAGAAGTCAGTGGAAACGAGATCATGCGAGTCGAGCAGAAATAGCAATTACAGAACCCTCTCCCTCCAGAATCATATAGGGGAGAGGACGCAGATGAACCCCCGACGGTCGAGAAACTGATCGAGGTCCAGATTGGAGATGAGGAGCACAAAACAACGTTCGTAGGGGCAGATTTTCCTGCACACGAACGTGACGATTTGGTTACATTGCTAAGAGCAAACGCCGACATTTTCGCATGGAGTTTTTCTGAGATGCCGGGGATAGACCCGAATGTAGCCTGCCATAGGCTAAATATTGATGAGAAGTTCCATCCTGTTCGACAGAAAATCAGAAATATGGCCCAAAGCAAAAAAGATGGAGTTACTGAAGAAGTCGAAAAGCTTTTGGAAGCAGGGTTTATTCGACCAGTACAATATCCTCGATGGCTGTCAAATGTGGTTTCCGTTCCAAAGAAGAATGGTAAAATTCGTGTCTGTATCGATTTTACCGATTTGAATAAAGCATGTCCGATTGACCCGTACCCGCTACCAATGATAAGATATTTGGTAGATACAACTGCAGTGTATGGGAGATTGTCATTCATGGATGGTTTTTCTGGATATAACCAAATACCTTTGTTCGATGGCGATCAAGAGCACACTGCATTCGTGACTGACAGAGGAGTTTACTGCTATACCGTAATGCTATTCGGGATAAAGAACGTAGGGGCAACCTACCAACACTTGGTAGACCATATGTTCAAAGATCTGATCGGGAAGTCGATGGAAGTATACATCGATGATATGGTAGTGAAATCTCAGCAAAAGGAATCACATTTTATTGATCTGCAGAAGACGTTCGATATCTTAAGGCAATATCGCATGAAGCTAAATCCAGCAAAATGTTCATTTGGGATGTCATCGGGAAAGTTCCTGGGATACTTGATGACACACAGAGGGATCGAGGCAAATTCGGAACAAATCAGAGCAATCAAAGAAATTCCATCACCAAGGACGAAGAAGGAGTTCCAGAAGCTAGCGGGACGATTAGCAGCTTTAAACCGTTTCATCTCACGCTCGTCGGATCGATTCAAGCCATTCTTTGACGTTCTGAAGAAAGTAGTGAATTTTGGCTGGACAGCAGAGTGTGAAGGGCTTTTGATGAGATCAGGCAGTATTTGTCAACCCCTCCAGTTTTGGTGAGTCCAAAAACTGGACAACCATTGGAGTTTATCTGGATGCAACGGAGAACGTTGTGAGCGCGGTGCTGTTTGTTACGGATCCACACGAGAAACTTGTTTACTTCGTCAGTAAATCCTTGACGGGGGGGGGGGGGGACATGGTACAAGAAAATCGAGAAGATTGCACTAGCACTGTTCCATGCATCTCGTCGCCTCAAACCTTATTTCCAAGGAAGGCAGATCGTAGTATACTCGGAATATCCGCTGAAGAGAATCTTAGAACGTGCCGATGATTCCAGTTGACTAGCCATATGGTCAAATTTTCTGGGGGGGTATGAGATCAAGTACGAAACCAGAACTGCATAAAAAGGTCACGCTCTGGCTGCACTGCTAGCATATTTTCCTGTGTACGATATAGAAACAGTTGATGGGGATGAAGAGGAGCTGTTCAAACCCACATAGTAGGTCACTGACCAGACTGGGGGCGAGATCGATGCACCAGAACCATTATGGACCGTATTCACTGATGGGTCATCGAACGTTGGCGGTGCTGGAGTGGGATGCGTCATCCTTACTCCAGAGGGCTCGAGGATCGAGAAAGCGACAAGGCTGGGTTTCCAAGCATCAAACAATGAAGTTGAATATGAAGCTGCAATTATCGGTTTGAAAGCTGTCAAGCTGTTAGGTGCGAGGAGCGTGAAGCTGTTGACTGATTCAATGCTAGTAGTTAACCAATTTCTGGGGACCTACATAGCAAAGGAAGAAAGAACGGCCCTATACTTGGATCATATGAGGGAGCTTGCAAATGAGTTCGACCAATTTTCTATTGGGCAGCGACCACGATTGGAGAACAGGAACTCAGATGCTTTAGCATATCTATCTTCCTCTGTCAAAACTGATACCGCCCGTTTTGTTGTAGTAGATTTCCAAGAATTACATAGCATCTCCGACAGCCACTGTATTTTTGCTCTCGAATACGCTAGTGGGGGCGAGAGGGCAGCAAAATCAGCATAGGGGGATACTGATAACATCCACATCAATATGGATATTGACAGTCTGGTGGTAGATAATTCGGACAACCATGTTGAAAATATTGCAGACTGGCGTCAACCTTATATCCAGTACTTGTCAACCGGAAAACTCCCTGAAAATGAGAAACTTGCTGCAAAGGTGAAAAAAAAAATTCATGGAGATACTCAATGATCGAAGGGATGTTATACCGCAAACCTGTAGCTTTGGAGCCATTTTTGCGATGCGTATCAGCCAAGGAAGGACAGTTAATACTGGCAGAGGCTCATGAGGAAATTTGTGGCAACCATTCTGGAGGGCGCAGCTTCGCACACAGAGTTCTTACCCAAGGATATTTCTATCCATATATGCAGAAAGATGCAAAGGAATATGTGCAAAAATGTGTGCCATGCCAGGAACACGCTCCAATTCCGAAAAGGCCAGTCAACGAGTTGCATCCTGTTTTCAGTCCCTGGCCATTCTCTATGTGGGGATTAGACATCGTCGGGCCGCTCCCCAAAGCTCCTGGGGGCGTTAGGTTCATATTGGCTACCACCGATTATTTCATCAAGTGGGTTGAAGCAGTGGCACTAGTACACGTTACTAGACACGATGTGAAAAAATTCATATGGGAGAATATCGTCTGCAGATTTGGAATCCCAGACGCGATAATATCGGACAATGGGAAGAAGTTCGATTCCGGGATGATCAAATACTTCTGCAAAGGCCTGAATATTCGCCACAATTTCTCATCTCCTTACTACGCTCATAGCAACGGGCAAGTAGGAGCAATTAATCGCGTTATTATGGACAATCTAAAGAAGCGACTAGAAAAGGCGAAGGGAAAATGGACCGAAGAATTCCCTGGAGTCCTATCGAACAACCCCAAAAAGGTCCACTGGATTTTCACCGTTTACGTTGGCGTATGGGACATAGGCGGTCATACCCACCGAGGTACAACTCAAGACTACCAAAACTCGTGTTGTCAAGTCTGGGAAGAACGACAACATACTCGCTTTGGATAAAGAGTTGCTGGAAGAGCAGAGAGAAACAACCTTGCAGAATGTAGTCCGATACCAGCAGGCAATCAAGCTGAGATATGATCGCAAGGTCATAGAACGGTCGTTCAAACCAGGGGAATATGTCTTGAAGAAAACCCTAGCAGCTACAATGGAGACAAACTGTGGGAAGCTCGGAACAAACTGGGAAGGTCCATACATGGTGGATAGGTTGGCGTCTCGTGGATCCTACTACTTAAGGAACCTCGATGGGACTGAGGATTAAAATCCATGGAAACCGTGGAATTCGTTCCACTTGAAAAAGTTTTATCATTAGAGGTAGATTCGAATCCTAGTGTGCTGCACTCTTTTTCCTTTTTGATGGTTTTTCCCACTAGGTTTTCCACTCAAAGGTTTTAACGAGGCAGTTATAGTCGAAGTAGTAGGTTTTAATTGATATCTTGTTATTTCAATTCAGAAATTTAATTCAACATTTATTTTGATGTTCCATACTTTATCAATATTGTTCGTATTAATCATAAGCTGCTGCGGATGACCGAATACGCATCCAGCCATAAATGACAAAACAACACAGTTCATTTCTGCTGTGAGCAACGTCTTAGACACCTCGCAGATAGGGTGAATGTGCAGTTCGATCACCTTTACCCTGTCTCTGTTTTATCCCATCATACGGGACAACAACGAATGTAGCAAACATTTTTATCTGCTCAGGCACGTGAAAATGTACACATCTCAAACTCTGCGCGCATCTTGAATAGCAGGATTGGCCCCCTGTGCAAATTCAAGATAGCAGAAAAACTCAACTTTTCATGTCATGCACAAGAAAAATGTAGCAGGGAAGTGCACCCCTGCGCGAGCATTGAGAAGCATGACACAAAACATACTGGGGGCGAGTTATATGTCACCTCAACCATTTGGGGGCGAGATATGTAACGCTCCAGCGCAATCAACACATCCCTGGGGGCGAGTTGCGTGGCACTCTGAGAAGCACGCTCGGGGGCGAGTTAGGGAAACCCGAACTTCTTAACCCATAACAGGTTATGGATTAAGAGGGGGCGATGTTTGTACCCTTAATATTCTACACAAATAGATAGGCTAACCTAGGCCTACAAAGTTCCTACCATTAACAAAGAAGGGTTCATTGGGCCTAAGGTGCTTCCCTTGGTTACCCAAGTATGGCTAACTAGGCCTAACAAACACCCCATGTGCAGGCCCATGTGCAACAAACTAAGCTAGGCCTCACTAGAAAACACTCAATTCACAAGCCCAGGAGCAAGAACTCCAACTTGGGCTAGGGGGTTCCACATAAGAATCGCCACGTCATCACTTTCCGGCCAATCGGAAGCTTCCACGTCAGCAAGGTGACACATCAGCATGAGCACGCCAACATAAAGACACATCATCAACTGTCGCACCAGCAACATTGGGTGCCTCGTCATCAGATATGAAGACATGGCAGGTGACTGGACAGTCTGGTACACAGTCAGCAGTTTCGTTAAAAACAACACCGTCACTAATGGCGTTAGCATATACAAGGAATATTCTGTTAAATGCTAACGGTATCAGCATCTTTGGTTAGATTTAACGCCATTAATAACGGTGTCAGCATATACCTAACGGAATCAGAATATTCCTAACGACGATAGTTCTACAGCAGGAGGTCGTCGCCGGAAACCAAGCTCGGCGGCCCATGCGAGCGGCAATCGCCGATGAATTGCCGACTAATCGGCGATGGGTAGAAAAGTCTCCCGATTACTTGCCGATTAGTTTCCGATTAATGGGTGGGGAAGATTCTATGTTGCTCGACGTTGCTTAATCTCGTAGCCCCAGGATATTTATGCCCCAGTCCTATTACTCTAAAGATATTTGCTCCCCGTCTGCTTACACCCATTTCTCTTACATCTTTGGTTATCCACACCCCTTTGTAACTCCCTAAACCATTATAGAAGCCATGCAGGGGCTGTTAATGCCAGGGCCATGCAGTCATGCAGGCATGTAGCATATTTATGGTAGGGAGGCATGCAGGGACAGTTATAGTCATTCATGGCAGTCTTGAATGGAGATAAAAGAAATAGAAATCTCCATAGATATAAATAGACGTTTTCCCAACCAAAAAGGTAGGCAATCTTCCCCATTAAAACTCCTGTGAAAATATTCTCTTGCTAACTTAGGCATCGGAGGGTTTTTTGCAGGTACCCCCCACCTTTCTCCATTAACCAAATTAACCAAAGATTGAGGCAGCGATCGACTCCCAGCAGCAGCATCATACAAATTTCTGTGTTTGGGGTAGAAGCGATTTTACCTTACAAACATGATGCTTGCGCACCTTTTCATAAACCCTAATTCCATCAACGGTCGCAGATGAGTGTCTCAAAGATCATATCGTCCGTCCAACTTCACCGGCTTGGATATACAGCCCTGGTCAGGAGTTAATTGGTCAGTGCAGAGTCATGGTGATCACCATCCGTCACTCTACCACACCATATAGTCGTATAAGGAATGACTTGCTTGCGCAACCTCCAAACCATCACATGAAGTCATCCGAACATGAGGTTATTTTGAGACGCTCAAACATCGATGCTTCATACGTGCTGAATATACTCGATGTGGTACCTGCATAGTATACACACGATGCTTCACAAGTATCTACTTCCTAAATATCATAGTTATTTAGTCTAGCATTACATGCTACTTTTTGTGGGTCCCACGATCCATGCGCTCAAGACATCAATCGTGTCACAAACTGGGGGATACATACTGGGGTATTGGTCTGGCAGTTTACGGCGTGCAGCGCAAAATGCGCCATCACAAGAATGTGTCAGGAAGTCATGGACGGTTAGTGATGATGGGAGAAGTGGGTAAGACTGGTCATGTGATACTAACACGCTACTCCACTACTCCACTTTCTCCACTTCCCATGAGATACGAGGGTTAGTCTAAAAGACTTGTATAAATAGGTTCTCCGCCTTATTTTTCAAAATAGAACAAGACAAGACAACAGAGGCAAGTGTTGATACAATCGTATTCAAACACCGGAACAGATAGATTACATCCTGCAAGATAGTTCAGCCTTCTAATAAAAGTCATACATAGCCAACACCTTCACAATCTCAACACCTTCTTCGCTTTCCTCCCTAAGATCAACCCCAAATCCTTCACTTTGTGACCGAAACAAGTCTGGAACGTCCATTTCTTGGTTTAGGCCGGAATTTCACAAATTGATCTCTCGAATCTACAAGCACTCACCGCGTAGTGCATTTGTTTAAGATTTAGATTCATTGCTCATCCACACACCCCAAATTACCAAAACCGACAGGAATAGTTTTCACCCATAAAAAATTGGCCACCACAGTGGGAGGTTGATCTATCGGTTGCAAAAAATTGAATTCTTAATTTTTCAGTTTTCATCTCGCGATGTATCCTCACTAGGAAACCACAGGTGGTTCAGATATCATGGGAAGTATATCTAGATTGTTGGAGGATATCTTGGCAAATCAAGCTGGTATCGCTAGAAGACAGTTCGAAACATTCCTCCTTTTGAATGATATAACAACATAATTACAAGAAGGGTCGACATACATCTACTCAAATAGTGTGAGAAGCGCTGGACCCTTAGCCAGGGGTCACACCTTTACTAATGGAGAAGCGAAAAGAGCGCGTAACCGCAGGAGACTCAGGAAAGACGAACAACATAGTCCTGCCGACAATGAAGACTCGTGGCAACTCCACAGAGGAAAGGAATTGTCCGGAGTACTACAACGTCTGCCGGATAAATAAAAGGAGCATGCAGCCTACGAAACCCTGCTAGAAGATTTATATCTCAAGACTCTTGTTGAATACCGGAAGATTGTCCAATCTACATCGACTTTTCAACCAAGTGAAGAAATGCTTGAGGAAGGAGAGATCAATCAAGAAATACGTGAATAAAGAAGATGGGAACGTTAAATTCGATCACTCAGCAGTGATATTACGTCACCTTCCACATCCCTTTACCCAGGAAAGCGATCCGCGGATATGATGGCACTCGAAAATCTTCCAACTTCATCTCTGAAACTTGCTCCACATCAAATCCATGTAGAGACATCACAACGCCCACTAACGCAGGAAAATCTAGACTCAAAGTACCTACACTTTCCCTTCCCAATGAAGAAGATTTTGGAGTTACTGAAGGCATGGGTGCAAAACGGAGAGGTAGAGCTACCTCCAGTATGGCGTCCACCCACTGATCAAGAATTAATGGACCCGAGGTATTGTCATTTCCACCGGTTCCTTCACCACCCCACCAGTGAATACAACGCTTTGAAGCGCATTGTTCAGGAGAAGCTTGGTTCAGAGGGATAGCTTTCCTTCTCTGAGGAATCAATACGGATGACTTTCTTGGAGGGGCTACTTCGGTTTTACAAGAAAGCAAGCAAGTTATATCCAACAATTTTACAAGAAAGATAGTTTTAAAGTTCACTAGGGGCTTGGCATCCCGGGCATGGAAAAGAGAAGCTCAATAATTAAACACCATGTTTATTTCCTTTTATACTCTCCTTTTACGCGACATTTGAAATTTCATATGATATGTGCAATCATTCATGACCAAGATTCAAATTCCATTTAAGATAATCCATTTTCAGAAAAGTCAATTCACAAAACTATCTCAAAATAAACCAATTCAATTACCTATTAATTCAAAATCGGAAGTCAAATTGTGAAAGGAAATCCTTACTATCACTCAAAAAGAACATGTAAAACAAAAGACAATTAAGTTACGTGAATCCTTCAAGGAAAGCCCTTCAGCAGAAACTCGTCTTTCTGTGCAAAAGCGGCTTTTATTTTCTGAAAAACGTCTTGTTCCATCTTCAACTCATTAGACAGCCTTTCAATCTTCTCTTCCTGGCGAGTAACACATTCTGCAGAAGGGACTTCATCTTGTAGTTTCTGGAGCTCCTGAATCTCAGAGAACCCTTTGAAGAACCAAGGAGTATTAAAGCCATATTGTACAAACATATATCGATGGCACTTCGAGTCTTCAATCATCTCCTCAGAAACTGTTCGACCAGTCGTGACGCTCATCCAATGGATAGAAAATAAAGCTTCTTGGACACGATTGACCAATGCAAGACGACTTTTGAGATTCGTAGTGGTAGCAATGTGGCCGTGCTTCTTCCATATCTCCTTGTACAACCCTTTGAACTGAGCTTGCATGCTGAATCCTCCAACCAACACATGACCTGGAGAGGGTACAGTGAAAGTAGAATTGAACAAAGCCCCAGGCTGCATTACCAATACTTCACCAATTGCAGGAGCCTTGTCAGTTGCAGGAGGCCTTTCGGAAGAAGTCACCACATCTTTATTGATTGGAACCGGTTCAGAATGTGCTTCAAGGGGAGTTATCTCAATAGCATATGTCGCCTCTCCTACATTTCTCCTGATGTCTACTTCGCTCTGGTACTGATTTCCATCACCAACTCATCAACAATATCACTTACGGAGGCACCTTGTCCAGCCGAGATTGCATCATCTCTGTCATTTTCCAGTGAAGGAGCGGTTTCGGTTTCACCTGACTTCTCATCATGGGGATCAGTGTCGCCAGACTTCTCAACACGAAGGCCAACATCACCATAATTTTCGTTCTGAATGCGCGCCAACCTTGTGAAAACATTCTCTTTCGGAATTTCCTGATTTTAAGCAAGGATCACCCTCAGAAAAATTTACTTTGGAGAAATGAAGAAGTCAATAGAAAGAAATTTAAATACCTGTATATTGGAGGAATTGAGGACCACTGAATCGCATGCATGACTTTTGGATCTCCCTCTTGCTTAGGGACTGCAATCATCATCTCTGGTCCGTTTTCCTATGAGCAGTTTCAACCGGAAATGTTTCTTCAAAACGTCATAGGATGGATCACCACGAGAATCCGCCACAATATCCTCCGAGAACTCCTGAAAAGCCAACAGTTGTTTCCTCCAAAATTCCTTATACTTATCAGTTACCACGGGTTTTCTCCCGATGGTCCAGAAGGGAAGACTATGCAGTGTCATGAACACGTCGGCATTAAATATACCTGGAAAAAGTTCTTTTGGAGCCTCCGGCGTACGGATAAATGGAACGCCATGATCAAATTCCATTTGACGAGCAACTTTGTCGATATTATAAGGAGTCACAGTAAATACTTCGTTGAATAGAGATGGAATATATCCTGGAATGCAGCTGTGCAGGTAAATAAGTTCTCCAAATTTCATGGTCTTAACATCAGTATGCAATACAGCATCAGTGCCGTTAGAGGCAATGGTAAAAGTCTTCGGCTGAACAATTGAAGAGTGGATTGGCCCTCATGGACGGAAATCTATGGAAGACACATTGTCAAAGATGTCCACGAGTTTCACACCGGCTCTGGGATGCCTCCTCTGCCAGCGGAGTATTCTCGAACCACCATAAAAACTGTTGAGTGAAGTTGTAGGAACATGAGCATAACTTTTAAAATGTTCCCAAAAGAATGCCTGGAGAAAAGCGAACGACTCCACCTTCTTGTACTCGTTGGAAACATGTATGTCTATTGCTAAGGTATCCAGATGAGAATACAGTAATCCAAGGAACAGGGCACCGAGAGGAAGGAATTCGCCTTTAGCTAGATTTATGGCAATCTTGACAAGGTTACCTTTTATGGTCTTCTTTCCAGAACCATTGACAAATATGTCTCTGGATAGCCATAAAGATAGAAATGCAATCACGCTGAGCTCGTTTTCCAACTCCTAATCCGTTTCTGGGTCTGCAAGAGACCATTCTGACACCCACCAAGTGTAAAAGCATCTAGTTTCTTTTTTCTCCTCCTTGTCCAGATCGTCAAATTCTGCCACCTTTCGGAGTATAGCATCATGATCACGTTGTTCTGTGTCAGAAAGATCGTAATAAAAACTTCCAGCAACAGGCAGGTTCATCAATACAATACGCTTTCCAGAGTAATAGTCATCTCTCCCCATCTAGATATGGTTGTATGAGTAGAAGGGCGCCAACGAGAAATGAAAGTAATCAAACCTGCGGCGTCTTTATTAATTTCAAGAGTAGCATATGCCATAACCGCATTGAGGATTTGCGCTTTGGTCAAATTATCTTTAACATCCTTATTATTCAACATGCGCCTCATCCACCCTTTATAAGAGCCCAGTGGAGTATGACAAATCCTGAAGTCGATAGGAGAGGGTGGATATTCATTTCTTCGAAGACATAACCTCATCACAAGTGCTGAAGAAGAAGATGGATCAGCCTCCATATTTTCTGAACCGGAGAGCAGGACTATATTGTGTGAAGGATGTTTCTTAGTTTTCGGAAAAGGTGAAGTGTAAACAACTCATCAGCAGTGCTCGGCATATCTTTGAAGCTGTCAACACTTCCTGACCTGACACTAGCAATGTCTCCAGAAGACATCTCAACAGGAATTCTTTCCTTCATTTCACAACAAAGGACAAGAGTCAGTACTTGTATAAAAGAAAAAAAAATGCATGAGATGTGAAATCACACACGACAAGACATAATTCACGTTGGAGTGCACAAAGCTAGGATTGGGTGCAAACGCCGGTATTGGTTTCAAGTCCGGTATTGGTTTCAAGTCCGGTATTTGTTTCAAATCTGATATTGGTTTCAAGTCCGGTATTGGTTTCAAGTCCGGTATTGCTCGAGTTTCAAGTACGGTATTGGTTTCAAGTCCGGTATTAGTTTCAAGTCTGGTATTGCTCGAGTTTCAAGTCCGGTATTGGTTCAGGGCACAAGACTAGTACAAGGTCGACTTTCAATCAGGCATATGTGGGTGGGACCCACGTTCAAATCAAACGCATATTGTGGGGCAGCATTCATGTGCACGTATTATAACACGGTTTTCTTATATTCATGGGAATCGTGTTTACGAAATTCAAGCCGAATTCCTTTCCAAGCTACAACCTAAAAAGCTAGGTTTTGCATGCAACAACGGAAGAAGAAGCAAAAACGGCATATTCATGGGATCGCGGTACTAAACAATTCTAGCAAAAATGGTCAGTTTTACTATCAATCTTGATGGGAAAGCTAAGCATGATGTAGCTATCAAAAGGTTTTTACCTAAGAAATTAGGGTTTTTCTTAAAAAAAAAAAAAAAAAAAAAAAAAACCGAAACTTACCTTGGACAGACGGACATCTGGCGGCATCAACTCCGGCAACGGCAGTCGGTGATGGGCGGCGATGATCATGGACGGGAGCTGATAAACCAAACAAAAAAAATCGTGAGGAAAAGAAAAAGGGGTTGGTCCCTTTTATAGACAAAATTTGGGAGAATCCTAGTAGAACAAGGATTCCTTTTTCGATTGGATCCCTCTTTTTATCCAAATACCCAAGGAAGGAAACCGGTCCCACCGAAGGATTCCATACAAGCACATCGGCATGGACGGCTAACGGTGGGTCAATAATCTTCCGGGTAAACTTATTTTATCCTGTCTTTCTCACATATGTATGTCACCATCTTATGCCTACCCCACAATAGTGTAACAATTATGTGCTAGGAAGGGGATTTAATGTTGATGGTGGATTTTCATTTAAGGTTAAAATTGTAAAACCCAAAAAATTATGCGCTAACATCTTGTAGAAGATAAGGCCATTAATAAGTGATGGATACTCCTTCACTTTACTAATTCACCTAGAATGGAGCATGTGGCAATAATCCCATTTTGTGAATAAAATACACGAAATTCATCCAGGTTGGAGCATGTAGCAACAATCCCATATACCCTGTGAATTTACATCATTATTAATTAATGCGCAACCATCCTTGTATTTCATGTACTCATTATCAGTGCGGCATGACGACTGAGTGTTGCTCTCAGCAGAGCAACACGAATCTCCAATCATTATAATGAAAGCATGTACGAAATACCCGTACATGCTGAAACTCTCAGTGTGTTATACTAGCCCGATTGAGCATCCAGACTGTTCGTATCAGTCTGGAAATGATCACGACCATCCAACTCCACCTGCATGATTGGATGGCCCAGATCGATTCCATAACCCCCGAGCAGGTATGGAATATCCGCTGCCGAACCCATGCGAGCCATGCATGGTCGGCCTCCCCGAAAGATTGGCCTAGCTTGCCAAAATGTCCAAACCAAAGCAGTATGGACGAAAGCCCTAAATTAGGGTTTGCGGTCGCAAAACAGTCTCAACCATCCATCTTCGCAGGTATAGATGGAGGGTGTAGATGTATATTCAAAGGGCCCATAGCATGTCAACACAATAACCGTGGGCCCGCATGTATACCTGACGGATCGGTCAGGACCAACTATAGTTCGTCACCTCGATTCACACGCCCAAAACCGGGTGTGACACACGGCCGACAATACCCTAACTAGGGTTTGTCACGCGATCACGAACGTCCATCTTCTCATGAGCGGATGGAGGGTCCCGGAATAGGCTAAGCAGGTCCGGTAAGTATCAACACGATCACTGTGGGACCATATATCTCCACACCCAACCGGCCAAGACCGAACTTGGCTATATGTCTTGATTAGCGCGCTCAAAACAAGTGTGGTCGCACCTCCCAAGCAGTAAACTAATCTTGACCACTCGATTTCACCGGACAAATTAATTGGCTTAGATCATGTTCATATGGGATGTCAGGGTATGGACGTGAACTCCATCCTGCCACATACACGCTGGATCAATCGGCCAGGACCGACCAAGCCTGGTCATATTGGAACGCGCGCCCGAAGATGGCATGATGTGCGGCTTTTGCGGCGCCAGTTATCTGTCGCAAATTGATCTCGACCACTCAACTTCGTCGGACAAATTGAGTGGCCCATATCACACTTTCATGAGACAATGAGGTATGGGCGCCTACACCGTCATGCCGTTTACACGCATGCACGATCGGCCTATCCAAAATTGTGTCCCAACCTTGGATTCGACCAAGATGAATAGTGATGCTTGCGCACCTTTTCATAAACCCTAATTCCATCAATGGTCGCAGATGAGTGTCTCAAAGATCATCTCATCCGTCCAACTTCACCGGCTTGGCTATACAGCCCTGATCAGGAGTTAATTGGTCAGTGCGGAGTCATGGTGATCACCATCTGTCACACTACCACACCATGTAGTCGTCCAAGGGAAGACTTGCTTGCGCAACCTCCAAACCATCACATGAAGTCAGCCGGACATGAGGTTATTTTGAGACGCTCAAACAGCGATGCTTCATACGTTCTGAATATACTCGATGTGGTACCTGCATAGTATACACACGATGTTTCACAAGTATCAACTTCCTAAATAACATAGTTATTTAGTCTAGCATTACATGCTACTTTCTTTGGGTCCCACGATCCATGCGCTCAAGACATCAATCGTGTCATAAACTGGGGGATACATACTGGGGTATTGGCCTGGCGGTTTACGACGTGCATCGCACAATGCAACATCACAAGAACGTGTCAGGAAGTCATGGACGGTTAGTGATAATGGGAGAAGTAGGCAAGACTGGTCGTGTGACACCAACACACTACTCCACTACTCTATCACTCCACTTTCTCCACTTCCCATGATATACGAGGGTTAGGCTAAAATACTTGTATAAATAGGTTCTCCGCCCTATTTTTCAAAACAGAACAAGACAAAACAACATAGGAAAGTATTGATACAATCGTATTCAAACACCAGAACTGATAGCTTACATCCTGCAAGCCATTTCATCCTTTTAATACAAGTCATGCATAGCCAACACCTTCAAAATATCAACACCTTCTTCGGTTCCCTCCCTAAGATCAACCCCATCTCCTTCACTTTGTGACCGAAACAAGCCTGGAACGGCCATTTCTTGGTTTAGGCCGGACTTGCACAGATTGATCTCTCGAATCTACAATCACCCACCGCGCAGTGCATTTGTTTAAGGTTTAGATTCATTCATCATCCACGCACCCCAAATTACCAAAACCGGCAGGAATAGTTTCCACCCATAAACATCGGGATTCAATGATCCTAGTTGCTTGAGGTTCCCCTTTTATATACTTTCAAAGCATAGGTTGCTTTAGGTTTAAGCTAAGATAGATTTGGAACCAAGCAAACAATATACACCGTTAGATGAATCTTTGAAATGGGATCGACATATCAAGATATACACTCATTTAGGATGAACCGTAACCGAACCGTGTACAAAGATATTGTTCATAAACGGTTAGCCGAAACTAGCCAATTGAACTATAAGCTTAATCATTTTTATAAACACTTAAGCCTTTTAAGTTTTAGTCACAACCATAGGTTATAATGTGATCAATCATGTCTATATAGTATTCCTAGAGTTTTATTAAAATGCTAATTATCTCATATATATAATTTTATGTGCATATAAAAATATTCGATAGGGTAAGTACGTGTACTAGGTACGTGCACTTCAACCTTGTTCATGAATATATTTGTCATGGTACATTACCGAGTATGTGTACCCTTAAGATAAATATAAGTTCCAGAACATACGTAAATTTTTCAGTTTGCGTACTGGGTATGGATACCACAACGGTTTCAAAACCAACAATTCTTTTTCGGTAAACATACTAGATATGCGTACCATTCTAAGTTCACAAGTTCACAGACTTTTTGTGGTATGGATACCAGGTATGTGTACCAGTAATTCGCTGCCGAACTATAGTTACATCGGTACGGGTATTGATTACATGTAATACGGATCCGGACCTATGATAATTTTCCCATTTTGTGAAACTGGCAGGCATACTGTCATGTATCCATATTTTCAGTAGTTCTATATTTCTATCTAGATCAATTCCAAACATTCCTAAATAACATCAATGACACATATCATTGTTCCAGGACATTTTCTAATGATAATCTTGAATCATAATTTAGATTACGAACAATAAATTGTTCTTTACCGAAATTCATCAAGTATGAACAATTGTTCATTAAGCTTAGTCATATATACTTCGAGAACTAATTACCAAGAATAAATTGACTCGAAATTATTGATATGCTTACGGTACTCTAATTAGTTATGCGACAACGTCTCACAGATAGAAAGATGAATATAACTTGAGAAATAGGTGGTTCAGTATTCACTAACCTTTTGTTGAAGAAGTTCCCCAAAAGCTTCAGTTGATCTTTGACTTCAAACGGTAGAACGCAGTGATGTCTGATTCTCAACTACATCTTCTATCCTAATATGAGACTTAACTAGACTAGAAATCAAGATATTGTTTTGACAACTAAATTTGACAACAAGCTTGAGATAGCAACACTTGTGATTTTGACTGAGCAATGCTCTAACAAGGACAAATTTGAGGTTTAACATGATAATTTGAGGTTTGGTTTTATGCTTGTGGGGAATAATTTGAGATCAACATGATTTATTCATTGCTTGTTATGAAGAATGTTCAGGTTTGTGGGTTGAGTATAATTTTTTTTGTATGATTTTCTTCAAAAGAACCAGGCCCCTCAAGTTGCATGCTCCACCAACTTCTTTTGGATCCTGCTGCACTTGTTAGAGAAGTAGTGGATTGTTCAATGTGTGAGTATTCTAGGTATTCAATTACTGGTGCATGATTTAGGTTTGTTAGAGAAGATGAGTATTCTATCTGATGTGAGATCCATTATTGTTGTCAGAAAGGTAGTATGCGTAACAAAAACAAAAGGTGATTTATGAGTTATTTTTCTGTAAGCATGCTATATTTCATAGGATAGTTGAGTATCGAATATCCAATCAGATACCACACATACTTATTACTTCCTAAGGGTATCTGTAGGTGTAAATTATCCACAGATCCAGGTGGCAACATCTTAAGCCTTGGTGCACCTAAAAACGAAGAGACGCGAAGCATAGAAGGAAGATCATCAGGCGCGAGATGTGAGGAGCCACGTGGATCGGGCGTGATCGTTCTAAAGCTGTCGGATAAGGCTTAACCCCAGGTTTCTGACAGAGATGACAAGACAAGATAGGGTGGGTCAAACGAGGTGCAACGGTCATAAGGATAAGAAAGTACGTGTCACATCGGCCCACCGCTGAGGCGACAGACAAGACAGGTGACATCGTGTCAAAAGAACACCAGAAGAGGTCGGCTCAGATAAGGGACATACGAATGAATCAAGATGCATCGACCATGCACATAGAATAAGGGGCGACGTAAGAAGGCCCGATCACAGAACTTCATAATAGATGTAACATGACCCACACCCTAACTTGGTTGTATGGAACTTCTCATATAAATAGAGTGACTTGTATCCAAGAGAGGTAGGTTGTAATTTTGGGGAGAGAGAGAGAAACTCAAGTTTACACCAAGGAGAAGAAAGTGAGAACTAAGTTCATCTCTGTAAGAAAACCCGACTAAGGGCAACACCTTTGTAACACTTTGAAGTAATAATCACCCTTTCACCCCCGTGGACGTAGGTAATCATACCGAACCACGTATATCTTGTGTTCATTGTTGAGTACTTAATTTCATTCGACTTGAGTAGAAGCTTTCTATCCTTTGGATGTAGTTGGTAGTAAAATGCGTCTACATTCTGGCGCCGTATAAGGGGATCCGACTAAGATATTCGGATACCTTGCCGTGAAAACCTTCAGAGACGATCAAAAGCTCCTAAATACACGCTAATGTGTTGTAGTTGAAGCTACGATGAACTCTGTTAGCCGAAATAATGTTTGCTTTGAGTCATTTGTTGTGCATGTAAAGTTAGAACAGTTGTAGTGTCTTCAAAAGTAACAGTTCTCGTATTTTCTTCGCCCGTCAACAGTTCGATCAACAAAGAATCTTCATAAGCTCACCAGCGACTAACAGTTCGGGTTAGAAGATAGATGAAGAATCTGTTGAAAGGACGATTATTTGTTTCCGATAGTTGAGTGATCTCTAACGTCAAACAAGTCATTCTGTAGCTACGGAATGGAGTTGAGCGTTTAGATTTACCAAGGGTACACGTTTTAGATATCTCCTAGTGTGTTAAGATGCTAACCGATTAGAGATTTTGCCGGCGGTGTAACATAAGTTGTCGGAAAGGTCATGATTAGGTATTGAGAAAGTGGAGCTAGTACAAACTTAGTTTGAATCTGGGGGTTGCGTGCCGTACCATTTAAGCATCATGTGCATAAGTTCAATGATTTGGAGCATGTAGAACAAAGGACAAACTAACTTAAATACATAGGTCGGGTACTGAAAGCGACGTCGTACGGAGAGACAAGGACGAATGAGAAAAAACTAACGCAGATTCATCGTAGGATCAAAACAGGATAGATATGTGGACCCACCTGAGTAATAGGAAGAAATTTTGTGTCAACAAGGGCAGGTGTAGTAGTAAATGTGGTGTCAGTCGAACTTTTTGGTCTTTTGTTTGAACTTATGTTCCAAAAGTCATGTCAAAGTAAGGTGTTCTTTGTATTTGCTGACGTAGGTTGGGGCGATACTCGGCTGACTACGTGAAGTACCCGATGGCTAGCACTTCAGGAACGAGAAGGATGTTGAGGAATCATACAGTAACTAGCATTAGCATGCAGGCAGGGGTAACTGGGCCGAGGCAAGAAGACAGTCGACAACCACCGCCCGAGGAATCTCATGCATCTGCGCGAGGAATGCCAATTGTCGATGAGGAGGTCGATCTGGGGCGAGACGATAACACTCTACCCTTGGACCAAGTTATTTTGACTCAGAGAAGAGTTGAACAAGTTGATGGGCTCACAACTTCAGACACCGATGACGATGAGGTAGCGCTTGCAGCACAAGCCCAGAGGCAAAGAGCGAGGCAGCAAGTAGAATACCAGGAAGCCCTAGCGAAAGAGAAAGAGCGTCTCAAGAAGATTTAGCTGGGATGAGGAACAACTAAAAATATCGGCCCAACACTTGTTCACACGGTTGGCCATGTAACCGGTCCGGTAATACACCCACCACCCCCTTCTGTACCATTAAATCCTCGGCTACACAACCCAAATGGGCATTCTAGTCATGAAAGCACGGACCCGACATTATTGGCCATTTTGGAGAGTCAAAGGAGACAAGAAGCGGTACTAAGAGAGCTCTAGCAACGGAACCTCGCTTTGGAATATGAGAACTATCAGTTGAGAAATCAGCGAACCAGATCAAGAGGCTTGTCCAGCCGAGGAACATCGATTTACCATGACCGATCAGGTCACGCGCCACCTATGATGGGGTCGAGCAACCCTAATCAGTCCGGCCGATCAGGACATCCACCATCGCCTCCGGTACCCCCCACACAAAGATATGGGCCACCCGAGAACTCGTCCACTGATGAGGATAGGCGAGGTAGAGACGGGCGACAGGATCGAGCGATAGAGGCTAAATTTAAGGAATTGGAGGCAAAAATCAAAGAGCTCTCGGGCGGAGGTGAAGATAACAAATTGGCAGAAATCATGAGTGAAGCCGAGAAGACGCCCTTCTCTCAAGAACTCGAATATATGATGTTCCCACCAAAGTGTATATTACCTATATTTCCTTCTAGGTTCGAAGGAACATGAGATGCGATCGAGCATCTGAAGATGTACACCATGTCGCTAATCCAATGGAAGAACAACCCGGTAGTCATGTGTAAATTCTTTCTAGCTAGCCTGGAGGGAGAGGCACGAGACTGGTTATATTCTCTTCCACCCGGGTCGATTAATGGGTATGATATGTTAGTTGAAGCCTTCCTTGAGACCTACATGCACAACAGTCGACTTCGGCCTAGATTGAACAAGTTGTTTACCCTCGCCCGAAGATTCAGGGAGCCCTTAAGAACCCTGACCGATAGGTGGAGGAAGCTATGTACTGACATTGGGAAGGTGCCGGTGGATTAGGCCATCTTTGGGTTTGAAAATGCGTTAGGGAGATTGGACCCCATCTGGATATCCATGTTCTCCGAGAAACCGAAAACCTTAAAGGAGATGAGAAAAATGCAGGAGCATTACATCGCTTTGGAAGAAAATCAGGCCGAGTAAAGAGATAGAGGAATACAAGAAGCTAGTGCTGAAGCGGGTATTGAAGCTAAAGCGGTCGCAGACGACCCTATTAGGTGACCAGAAAATATATCGGATCCACCCCCGAGAAGCAGTGAAAAGAGAGAGTGGATCGCTAAAGGGAAGAAGCCGAGGTAGGAAGCCCGATCGTATACCCCCCCTAAATGCTCCTTTAGAGGAGGTATTCAAGGAAGTCGAGAAGAGAAATGATATCAACTACCCAGCATCGAGGGGAGTTCAGTTCCAAGAGACCAGGGAGAAACCCGAATACTGTCACTACCATCAGTATAGGGGCTATTCCACCAACAACTGCCGAGAAGTAAAAGATATCATTCAGCATCTCATCCGAGATGGGTATTTGAGGTAATTTGTCCGGAACCCACCACAGCCGATTGCGACACCTGATGCACCAGTTCATCAAGTCCGCATCGATAGAACAACTCAGTTTGTGAGCACCATTTCACACTCGGCTATTCAAGACTACACTCTCGGCCCAGTAATTACTTCTAGGATCCATAAAAGGGATCGGGATGGAAAGGAAATATTTAGCGTAGCTAAGGCCCCACCTATGGAACCTTGTATGGTGCAACCCATTTCATTCTAGGCCAAGGATGTCCCAGTGAATGGATAAGCACACACTGACCCATTGGTCATCACCTTACTGATCGAAAATTGGGGAGTAAGAAGGATTCTTGTGGATAGCGGAAGCTCAGTCGAGGTGTTATTCTACGAAACGTTCAGAAGAATGAAACTATTAGAAGACATGCTCGTCCCCTCAACGTATCGCATCTACGGCTTCAATGGCACAGTAACTATCCCCAGGGGCGATATAACCCTAAGGGTCTCGGACGGTGGAGGCTTCCTCGATACACTAACTACCTTTTTTGTGGTCAACGTAGCCTCACCTTATAAAGAGATTATCGGGCGGTCATGGATCGCTGGAATTAAAGGGGTAGTATCGGCATACCACTAGAGATTAAGGTTCCCGACCCGCAATGGAATAACTAAATTTATGAGCGATTCCCAAGCAGCATGGAAATGTATGCAACTAGATGCAAAAATTAATGAGGATCGGCGAGCTCGGAAAAGGCGAGAGAAGAGTAAAGCCGAGGAAGTAAAAGCTGCAAAGGAATTGGAAGAGGTGATTTCACAAGTGTCATGGCGTATGAGACCCAAGAGCAGGACCCTTTATAGCAATCAAAGGAAGCGGCTATCTTCCGTGAGAACAAATCAAGTTTTTCGACGGTCGAACCGACTCGGGAAGTAAACTTGGGGACGGTAGAGGCGCCAAAGGTAGTAAGGATCGGGACATTGTTATCGGACGAACAAGCAAGTCAAATCACGACGGTATTAAGGGAAAACTTAGACGCATTTTCCTGGGAGGTGCGCGATTTGGAGGGAATTGACCCGAAGGTCTGCTGTCACCACTTAAAGATTGATCCAAAGTTCAAACCAGTTAGACAAAAAATGAGGCGCATCGCACCAGAATTACAGGCAGCAGTCGAGGCCGAGCTGAAGAAGCTACATGAATACATAATAATAAGGAAATCTCACTACCCACAGTGGATATCTAACATGGTCGTGGTGTCAAAAAAGAAAGCAGGGGTCAGAATATGTATTGATTTCAGCGACTTGAACAAGGCCTCCCCGAAGGACAGTTTCCCCCTCCCCAGCATAGATCAGCTAGTAGAATCGATAGTCGGATACGAGGCGATGACCTTAATGGATGGATACATGGGCTACAACCAAATACCATTGGCGCACGAGGACCAGGAGCATACTTCTTTCTTCACACCAAGGGGATTGTATTGTTATACCAAAATGCCATTCGGACTTAAAAATGCGGGGGCAACATACCAGAGATTGGTAGGCGACATGTTTGAAGATAAGATTCACGACACCATAGAAGTATACGTGGACGACATGTTAGTCAAGAGTCGTCGTGCTAAGGACCATGTCCGAGACCTTCGGGAGACTTTTCAGACAATGAGGAAACACAAGATGAAGATTAACCCCGCCAAGTGCGAATTTTGGGTCACATCAGGGAAATTCTTGGGGTATATCAACACCCCTAGAGGAATAGAAGCGGATCCCGAGAAGGTCCGGGCAGTCCTTGAAATGCCATATCCCGCGATGGTAAAATACGTGCAGAAACTAAATGGTTGCAAGCAGCATTGGGGCGATTTGTATCACGGTCATCAGACAAATGCAAGGCCTTTTACGACATCTTGAAGAAAGGAGAAAAATTCTAATGGACGGACGCCAGCGAAGAGGCCTTTCAAAATATCAAGTTACACCTAGCTAGCCTCCCGGTTCTTCAGAGGCCCGAGCCGTCAGAAATTATCACCCTATACTTAGGGGCGACACCCCATGCCATTAGTGCAATGCTAGTAAAATAGGAGGGGAATGTGGAGAAGCCAGTGTATTTCACTAGTAAAACATTAAGCCCGGCCGAGAGAAACTATACAAGAATGGAGCAGATGGTACTCGCGCTAGCTTTTGCTGCTTTTAAGCTCCGAATATATTTTCAAGCTCACCGAATACGGGTGCTCACCAAATCGCCTATTGAAGCAGTGTTGGATAGTGTTGGACGATCAGGAAGAATCTCCAAGTGGGGATCCATAATCAAACAATATGACGTGGTGTACGAGATGAGGACCGCGATAAAAGGGCAAGTAGTGGCCGACTTCTTGGCGGATTTCCCCCTTAGTGATGAGGATGAGGTAGAAGGTGTACCTGGAATGATGGAGGAACAAGAGGAACCAGCGGACCTATTAGCCTCCAATATTCCCTACACGATGGGAGGTCTTTGTCGATGGGGCATCAAACAAAGATGGATCGGGCCTCGGGCTAGTATTTACCACACCAAAAGGGAGGAAGATCGTGCAATCGTTCACACTAGAATTCAAGGCAACAAACAATGTCACCGAGTATGAAGCGGTGATCCATGCCTTACGAATAATTGTGGAGATGGGGCTACAAGAGGTCCGCTTGATTAGCGACTCACAATTAGTAATTCGGAAAATTACGGGCCAATACGCTACACACAATCATGTGCTTCAAAAGTATTGGGAGATCGCACAATTTTACATCAAGCAAATACCCAACATTAGATTCCGCCACATTTTCCGAAAAGATAACAGGCACTCAGACGCTCTATCATACATCGCCTCACAGCTAGTAGACCCGAGCATCAAAGGCATACGTGTCATGAGGCTTCTTATCCCGTCTATCCCAGAAACACCAGAAATGCGGGTCGAGGTGGCCATTAACACAGCCGAGAGATACAAAGAAGGTGACTGGAGAAATCCAATACATCAATACTTAGAGACGGGTGAGCTACTTAAGGGTCGGCCCGAAATAAACAAAATCAAAAGCAAGTCGGGCGCCTACGAGCTGCGGTAAGGGATTTTATATAGGAAGTCTTACTTGGGACTGAGTAAAGAGGAGGGCCACATAATCCTGCACGAATTACATTATGGAGCGGCCGGAAATCATTGCTCGGGGAGAAGCTTATCGGCCAAGGCAAAGAAAATGGGTTACTTCTGGGTGTACATGAACGAAGATGCGAAGAAAATGGCGAAAGCTTGTGAAGAATGTCAGCGTTTCAAAAAGAAAATCCATGCTCCTGGAGTACCTTTGAGCTCAGTTATAAGCCCATGGCCTTTCGAAAAGTGGGGGGTAGACATAGTCGGACCCTTACATGTAGGAACCGGGCAAAGGAAGTATTTGATCGTAGCCACGGATTACTTTACCAAATGGGTATAAGTAGCGCCACTTAGGCACATCCGAGATAAAGACGTTTTCAAATTTATTTGGTAACATATCATTTGCCGCTTTGGGGTCCCTGCATCTATCATCTCGGATAATGGAAAGCAACTTCAAGGAGAGAACATTGATCTCTTGTTCAACACTTACAACATCAGAAAGAGCAAAGCTACCCCGATTTACCCCCAAAGTAATGGGCAGGCCGAGATCACTAACAAGAATATCGCTGATAACATGAAGAAGAAACTGGACGGGGAATATGGCAATTGGTGTGAGGAGCTATATAACGTCATATGGGAATACAGAACCACACGAAGGGAAGCTATAGGATTCTCTCCATTTATGCTTACCTACGGAACCGAGGCGATCTTACCGATAGAAGGCATGATCCCTACCACAAGAACGGAAGCTTGGAGGCGAAACGTCTCGTCCGATCTAATTTTGGCTAAACTCGACGATCTGGAAAAAACAAGAGAGATGGCGTTACAAAAAATGGAAAACTATCAAAGGAGGTTACAACGAGAATACAACAAGCGAGTTCGACCAAGAGAATTTAACCCAGGAGAACAAGTATTGAAATTTCTGGCTGAATGGGAGCGAGACAAAAATGGTGGAAAGCTAGCACCAAAATGGGGCGGGTTGTAAATAATTGAATCTAAGGCGGGAGAAGGATCGTATCGACTACTGCGACTCGACGGAACAAAAGAGATCAAACCATAGAACATCAAGTTTTTGAAACTCTACCATCCTTGACTGGCGACACGGAAAAACGGTAAGCATACATGTCTCCTATCTCTTTGAAACCGTGAGGGGTATGAGATAGGACATGAGCGACTAATGGTCATTCTTAATCGGGGCAATGCCAGTGTGGAAGTGCCGAGGTGACTTACACTCGAATGGTCATTCGTACTCGGGGCAAAGCCATTGTGGAAGTACCGAGGTGACTTACAATCGAATGGGCATTCGTACTCGGGGCAACGCCAGTGTGGAAGTGCCAAGGTGCCTTACAGTCGCCTGGATATTCGTACTCGGGGCAGTGGCAGTGTGCAAGTGCCGAGGTAGCCTAAGGGTTCTGGTGGTTGGAAACCAGTTACAAAGGTTGTTGAGACGCGAGGTCTCCTCAGCTAGGTGGCCTACTTTCATTTGAAAGGTCTCCCCTATCGCAGGTGGCCGTGTCCACTTGCCCGAGATTGGTTGGTCGATAACCACTCGGGAATGTCGGACCTAGAACTAGGTTGACTGGTACCCTTCCACAGAATCCAAAGAGATAGTGATGAGATACCCCAATCAGGACATGGCATTGGGCCCGATGACCCTCCTTGTTGGGTGTGTTTGACAGAAATGATTAAAATACTAACTTACTTGAACAATAATTGCAGGAATAACATGCGAAACAAAGGATAATTAGATTGCGTCAAGCGTCTAGTAAGAAAGTACGGAAAATATCGTGTAACCACGCGAAACGAAGAATGTAACGGAAATAAAACAAACAACGTCGGCGACACATCACCCCCATAAATACAAGCAAGTAGTATAGCAGAAATAAAAAAGGGGAAAAGTGTTCAAAGCGATTTACAACTCGACAGAAAGGGGCAACTTAGTGATGCAGCACTACAAAAGAGGAGTTCAAGCCTTCGGAGGAACAGTGACGGCCTTCTTCTGTGCGACCTCGCGCCGCTTGTTCTCCACCCATGTCTCAATACCCGTATGGACCTTCTCATCTATCTCATCCGCATGGTCGAAGCGTTCATCCTCGAGTTGTTAGGTAAGCTGAGAAACGTTCCCCTCGGCGTCGGCTAGATGAGAGCTCAAATCAGCCTCGACCTGCTTCAATCGACGGACCTTCTGATCCAGCTCCTGAGAACATTTTTTCTCGGCTACAATATCACAAAGACAGAACATTATTTGTCGAACACGATTTAACAATTTTGCAAGAATAAGACTAATCAAAATCTAAGGATCGGCCCCAACACATCGTCTAAGATACCTGAAAGGGCTGGCAACACCAACTGAAGCGACTCTACCGACTTGGAAAACTCATCCTCGGCCTTGGATAACTTCATGGTTAACTCGCTATAGTGTTTTTCGTTGAATTCGTTACTGGGGAAATATTTATTATGCTCACTCCAATCCTCCATTAACCGATTGCGCGACACCTGGAGCACAACAAGCTGCGATCTATTCCACTCTAACTCGTCCCTCACTTTATCAAACTCACTCACTCGACCTAGCAGATCATTATTAGCTCGCTCCACCACATCTTTGTCTCTTAATATTCGTCGACGATCTTCATGAAGGTCTCGATTCTGTAATTGCAAAGTGTTTACCCGTTGCTCTAGGTTCATGGACAGAGTAGTTTGTTCTGCATCAAGGCGCTGGGAAGAGCCCAGATGAGATCGTAAATTGTCTATCTCAGCCAGGTCGTACTCAAACTGACGATACCGTTCTAGTTCCTCCTTGAGCTCTTCGATTTCTCCAGCCTGGCGATCTATTTTGTCATCTTTGTTTGCCATTCGACGACGGAGATTCTATACCAAATCCTTCTCAATATCCCATTTCCTCTTCATGATCCTAAACTCTGAATACGCGTCTAAGCCTACACTAGTTACCTTGGCTAGTAGAATGATACCCGACTCAGGATGATGGCACGATAAACTCAATCAACATAAGTTAAGAGGTGCAGAATTGTAGCATACCTTGGGCGTCGACGAGTTTAATTTCTAGCTCGCGCGCGCGGCTCCTTTCGTTCTGTAGCTGGAGTTGGAGAGACTCTAACAATTGCTTTTTTGAGTGTCGACTGGCTGCATCTAAGCGTACCCGATTCAGGATCTAACACAAGTAAACGTGAGTAAGTTGTAAGCGACAATAAGAACAGAAATCATAGGGGGGAGCACCACTATGCTAAAACGAGCCGCTCACCACTATGTCAAGAGTCTGGGCGATATCTCCAAAGAGGGGCACCGCATTCAACATCTCTTCCTCAGTATACGCTCCAAAATCGGGTGAAGTGAGCGCACCCAAAGAATTCATGATAGGGCCAGAGACGGTGAATAAAATTGCAGCGCCAGAAGATGAGACCTCAGTAATACGGGGCACGCGAAGCAGCTCTTCCGGTACATCAGTAACAACCTTCTATACGACGGGTGTCTCCAAGGGCTCCTGCTGGTCGCCCACACCTTGCTCATCGCCTTTGTCACCCGAGATATTCTCACCAAATAGTTCATCTTCATCGGAAAGTTCAATGACTGGGGACCTCTTAGGCGGTGGCTTAGCAACTTGCTTGCCTCTGAGGGGATTACGCCTAAGAGGATGGGGGTTAACCTCGTCAACATCACCATCATCGCACCTAGGGTGTTTCTGCACAAGGTGTCTCGTCAGAACTTGTGAAGGAAATAAACAGGTGCAAGTACATGTACTTATAAGAAAATTATCATGTTTGTTACCTTCCCCTGGTCTTCCCCAACCCTTGTGCCAGCACCTCTTTTCTTAGACGATCTGGCTCCCTTGGTAGAATCGCCCTGATATTTTCAAACAACAACAAGTGACCAGTTGACGCCCGAGGCTAACAAGATAGCAAACAACAACAAAGGAGAAAACGCATACCTTATAAGCCTTGTCATCATTAACTACCCAAAAAGAATAGGGCTCGGAAGGAAAAGTAGGCGACGGGAAGCTACCATGTAGAATGGGGCCTCGGACGAGAAGCGGAACTCGGGAATAAATCGGATCATTAGAATGGCGGGCTCGCTTTTTGGAACCCTGGACGATGGGATCGGCATCCAGCATCATCATGTCAACACCCTCGGGCATAGTTCTGACCCAATGAGGACTAGCAGCAAAACCAGCAAGATCGCCTAAGGTGGAAGTACCAGCTCAATAATTGACAAGGAAATTGGCAACGGTATATTCTGGAGCATCCTCGGGATTGTAGGTCGACCACTCGGAAGTAGAACCATGACCATCTCGGCGATCACTCCATTCGTTCATAATTCGGAGAGTATTTCCAGTCCATTGAGCCAAATCACGAGAGGTCTTGAGATGGGAAAGAACTTCGTAATAAAAGGGGCTATCAGGTTTGTACAGGGGAAGACGAAGGCCTAGATCCAGTTGGCCCTGAGTAATGACCATGCAATCAGCCGACTGCTCGTGCTTTGTCATATCGGACTTCTTCAAAAGGATGTTTTGGCCCGAGATAAGGGTAACTTCGTAATTTCCAAGGTCGTACTTTTCCTTCAGCTGCTGAACGAACTCCTCGTCGGAAATATCTTTCACCCTTCTCTCGGATCTGCACGAAACAGAAGGAGAATCATCAGGAAAGATATATTTCATCGCACGAACATCGTACTCGGAGGGACTCTCGTAAGAAAACAGTGAAGAAAGGGAAAAAGCATCAATATAGGAAAAAACATCATCAACAGACCTTCTCTCAGTCATGGAGGGAGAACAAGCCATTAACGGAAACAATGTAGAACTTGGTTCTCGACGAAGAGAGATAAGGCGACGAGATTGTAACAACGGCTACTGTAGTAATCGGTGAGGAGAAGATGAAGGAAGAAAATTAGGGTTCTTAGAAGCAAAGAGTGATGAAGGAATCTGGGAGAAAAGTTGCAGCGGCAGGGAACAGAGAGAGAAAAGATAAAGAAGAAGAAGGAGAAAAAGAAGCGGGCTATTTAAAGGGGAAGAGTTTTAACCGACGCCGACGGTTATAGGTAATAAAGTGCAGTTATTGGGGCATTGCATGGCGGGATTTGTGACATGGACGAAGACGTGGGCAGTTGGGACGACGTTCTTCCACTCGTGTCTCCCACACGAGCGAAAGAAGGGGCATAAATGTAGGTGTAAATTATCCACAGATCCAGGTGGAAACATCTTAAGCCTTGGTGCACCTAAAAACGAAGAGACGCGAAGCATAGAAGGAAGATCAGCAAGCGCGAGATTTGAGGAGCCACGTGGATCGGGCGTGATCGTTCTACAGCTGTCGGACAAGACTTAACCACAGGTTTCTGACAGAGCTGACAAGACAAGACAAGGTGGGTCAAAAGAGGTACAATGGTCATAAGGATAAGAAAGTATGTGTCACATCGGCCCACCGCTGAGGCGACAGGCAAAACAGGTGACATCGTGTCAAAAGAACACCAGAAGAGGTCGGCTCAGACAAGGGACAGACGAAGGAATCAAGATGCATCGGCCATGCGCATAGAAGAAGGGGCGACGTAAGAAGGCCCGATCACATAACTTCATAATAGATGTAACATGACCCACACCCTAACTTGGTTGTATGGAACTTCTCATATAAATAGAGTGACTTGTATCCAAGAGAGGTAGGTTGTAATTTTGGGGGAGAGAGAGAGAAACTCGAGTTTACACCAAGGAGAAGAAAGTGAGAAGTAAGTTCATCTTTGTAAGGAAATCAGACTAAGGGAAACACCTTTGTAACACTTTGAAGTAATAAGATTCACCCTTTCACCCCCGTGGACGTAGGTAATCATACCGAACCACGTATATCTTGTGTTCATTGTTGAGTGCTTACTTTCATTCGACTTGAGTAGAAGCTTTCTATCCTTTGGATGTAGTTGGTAGTAAAATGCATCTACAATATCCATACATTGCAACAAGGTAGTCAAAGATATGCTTTGATTATGAACTGGATTATTTTAGTTTTGAGATAGCGCGTGACCTTTGTTTCTGTAATGTAAAATATGTTTCTTCTTCATCGGCTCAGCCGAGCTTTCCTACACTTGCCTAAATTACAGTAAATAATTGTAATTATATATGATAAACTAAATAATTTTCTAATTTTTTCCATAAATAGTAGTTATCAACCTTACTAATTTAACCTGAAATTTATTTTAGCTACCGAAAATTTGGTGGTGGTGGTGGTGGTGGGTGGGTGGGGTGGGGACAAATATTTAAATCACCTAAATTATCTCTATTAATTTCGGTTTTAGCAAAAACTAGGGAGGACCCTAGTCCAAGCGTTGCTCCGCTGCCACTCGGGAAATAACTGCATGTAACAGTACCAAACTCCATATCTAGGTACAAATTTTTCAAAATGAACATGGCCCTTGGAGAAGAATCATTATATGACAACAATGGATGATCTCATGTATCAGTAGCTGGGGTTTTGCCGGTTGAGTGTTAATGTCCACAATTACTCCACCGACCCAAAAGTCCCATGTACGACATTGATGCACAGAGTTCTGTGAAGGAATAAAACCCAATACTATCATTTTTGATATCTAGTTTGGAATGGGTAAAATTTGAATTAAAAAAGAATCAATAATAATGGGTTGTTGGATTTCTTTAGACAAAATTGTGCATTTGAAGCTGGATTTTTGTTAGGGTAAGAAAGAATTTGTTCCAATCAGAAACCAGAGAGAGGGGGAAGGGGTTGGGGGTTCGTGCAGGAGAGTACAAGGGAAAACAAAAAGAAAATCCTTTTCTACTGAAGAAGTATCAGATACACTTGTTGTACTGGGTATAAGTCCCATGGGTCCGATTCTAGTCCAGTAGTCCTATAGATAAGACATAATCTAGTGGACTACCCCGATGTCCCTTGGGTCTTGATTGGACCCCAAGGTAATGTTATCACAAAAAAGAAGCCAGTTCTTATCCTTTAATGCGAGTCCCATATGTTAGTCACGTATTTAATCATCCATCAACATTTGTTGTTTGTCTTGTGCTTCAACCATCCCATTTATTCTTGAAGTATAATGCTGTTGCGGACACCTCAATAGACCAGCTTTAGTTCTTCTTTCTCTCTTCCTCTTCCTTTCTCAAAAAAAAAAAAAAAAAAAAAAAAAACCCAAGAGTCTTCTTGCTCAGATTTGGTCCTTTTGGACCAGATCTGAGCAAGATTTTATTTTCTTTTAAAGTTTTTGGTAGTAAATAATTGAATAAGATGTTTTTACATCGTTTTTTGTGTCTTTTGGCATATTTCTTCGTCGTTTTGGAACTATTTTTCTTCGTCGTTGTGGGGCGAGTTTTTCAAATTTCTATGGCTGGTTCGTGGCTTGCTATTATTGCATCAAAAACATCAACGATTCATCACGACATCGCTTTGAATCTGCATCCGTGTTCGTGTGGATCGACAAATTTATGGGCAAAGTACTCCATTATATTTGGAGCATCTCTTATCGAAGAAGAAGAATACATTCATATTAAATGGTCGGAATATATTTCCGGATATACCATCATCTCTCCCTTATACATAAAATTTCTTTGGATATCTTTGCGGTTTATCGCTCTTTCTCTTCGCGATCTACATGTAATTGATGTCCTTATTTGTATTAGGGTTTTAATTATCTCTTATTTTGATGTTTTTATCATTCTTGTAAGCGAACATGTAATCACTGTTTTGATTTGAATGAATTGAAATATGTTGATTGTCCAAAAAAAAAAAAAAAAAAGACTAGCTTTAGTTAACTTCTTTATTTAGATGACTTCTTAAAATTGATATATTTGAAGGACAAGTTTTAGTTAGCTTTAAATACGTTTTTTCTTGTTTTCTTTTTTATAATAAAAGAGGAAAATCCTTAGTACATAGTTACAGAGTTTCGTTTTAAGTAAGTTAATAAAGCCCATAGACTATGATCATTCCAATTATGACTGATTTCATATTTATTACAGAAAAAAGATAGTTTTATTGCCCAAATTATATCTACACTCATTACTAAACTGAAATCCTGGACTACAAAGTTTATCTCAAATTTCTTGGTGTTTCCAAAATCCTCACTTATTAGGTATCTTTGTCTGCGCGCTTCTGCATACATTCCTACCAACAACACTAGAGTCGGTTCTGAATCACTCCTGAAGGATATTCTGTGTCCACTACAACATGTCTCCCATTGGAAAGAAGCTTCTGCTCCAGCCCTCTCTAGCTCCTCTATGGTTGTACTGTCAGTAAAGAGACCTCTCACTTCTCTGACTGTACCTGTATGATCAATCAAAGTTAGACCAATTCCATCTTTAGTAAATATACATTCCTGGTCAGAGCAATGTTAATTTTGAGTGCCATATTTATTTTTTCACTCTCATTTGGATATTTATTTATCTGTAGAACTACATCATTCCTGGAGCTGTAAAAAAGATCTTCCATTATGTTATGGCCTGTTTTGTTTACATTATTGTAGCTATTTATGAATTTGATTATATTGTTAGCAGTTATAATACTGCTTTGTATTTTCTTTTTAAAGACCACATCACACCTTACCTTCCAAATGAACCAAATTATTATACTGCGCAAAACATGCCAATCAATATCATAAACTCCTCTATCCGGGTTAGTAAAACAATTGGTTAACCATTCATGGAAAGTTACTGTATCATTTCTAACAAAATCCATGTCAAAATTAAAGTGCATCCATACCTGGGAAGCGAATTTACAATGTAGGAACAAGTGAGTCAGTGTTTCTTGATTCTCGTTACATAGTTTACAAGTAGTATCAATTTCAGGGATGACGGCTGCTACTCTCGTACTATTGGGAAGTATATAGTTGGCCGCCTTCCATATGAAATTATTAATAGCTGGAGTGGTCTTCATTTTCCATATTTTACTCCATTTTTTTTCTACATTATTATTAAAATTTAAGTGGTTGTATAGAGATTTCACAGAAAACTTACCTTTTTCGTTTAGAGTCCATCTTGGTGAGTCCATTTTTTTCTTCTACAGGAATTTTAATCTTCGTTATTTTTCCTACAGTATGATTATCAAAACATTTGGCGAGCTTGTCCAAGTACCAGGTTTTTTGTTCGGTTATCAAGTCACCGGCTTTTTTAAACCCCTCAATAGGAGTCTGAGTTCCATGAAGAGGATCTGCAGTTTCTGGTATCCAATAATCTTCCCAAATGTCAATATTTCTACAATTTCGTAGCTCCTAGAAACAACACCTTTTAATTTGGTTGATACTCGTTAACAGTCCTTTCCATAACCAACTATCATTTCTTTTAGGTTTGTTGTTTATATGGAGGATGTCGCAATTTGGGTAATATTTGGCTTTCAAAATCGTAGCACAAAGAGAATCCTGGTTTTGATTTAGATTCCAACCCATCCTAGCTATCATAGCTTGATTAAATTTTTTTACATTTTATATACAGAACATGCTAGGTAGACTCAAAGGGTGGAAAGGTGAGTATTTATCCCCTCCAAGTAGAGGTATCATGGCCAAAGGTGTTCTTGAGTCCATCCATGTCTATAACATGATCACTTTCATTCTCCCTAAGGAAATAACAAAAAAGGCCACTAGTATAATTAGAGATTTCTGGTGGGGGAAACTGGGGTCACTAAAGGTGTTTACATGAGAGGCTGGAATAGACTGGGTAAAAGTAAAGAGAATGGGGGAAATGGTTTCAAGGATATAGATAAGATGAATCTATCTCTAATTGCCAAAAACTATTTATGCCAAAACTATGAAGGGAAAATACTACCCCAATTATAATCCCTTCCATGCTACTTGTAATGAGAGCTCTTTATGGGCTTGGAAAGAAGTCTATAAGGGTCTAATTCTAATTAAGGAACATAACATCTGGGAAATTGGTAACGGTACTAGTGTTAATATTTGGAAAGACCGGTGGATACCCAATGCGCAGGGAAATACTTTAACCATTAGAGATGAGAGCAACTCTAGTAATTTCCACCTTGTTAACGATCTTATGATAGGAGATAGTTGCAATATTCAAAACTTACATCAGATATTTGACTGGAACACCATTGAAAGAATTTTGACTATTAAACCTAATTCAAACATTGACGACACCATCAGATGGATTGACAACAAACAAGGAAATTTCACAAGCAAGTCTTTATATGATCTTATAGATAACAAAACCTCTCAATGCAATGATACCCTTGCTGGTAAAATTTGGAGTATGAATGTTCTACCAAGAATTTAATTTTTCACCTGGAAAATGAAGGAAAATATTCCTCCATTTAGTGGCTGTCTTTCTGTATTTATAAATCATATTGACCCTATCTGTGTCATGTGCAGGAATAACATAGAAACAAGAGAACACACTCTCATACAATGCTCTTTTGCTAGGGCGGTGTGGGCTCAATGTTATCTTAATCTGGATAGTGCTACTTATGGTTTCAGTAATATTACTGATTAGTGCGATAGTTGGTTTAGAAATGACATACCTGACACTCCCTTTGGCCACTGGAAAAATCTTTGTGCTACCATCTGCTGGCACATTTGGAAATCCATATATGAAGCAGTTTTTCAGAAAATAAAACCTTGTCCCGGTCGAACAGGAAAACTGATCATAAATCACATCACCTCTAGTATGACTCTGCAAGCCAAAAATGGTTTAAACAGTCAAACTAGATATCTTAATTTTTGTTGACCATAAAGAGCACATGACGATCTCTTTTGCTTATTACTCTCATTACAATAAATGCACATGTTTAACTGGAATTGATGTGTCCTTAATAGGTGACAAAGGAGAAACTATCGGAAGAAGAACCAGGGGAGAAACAACTTTAGGAAAAGAAGCAGGAGACTACTTAGCTGCTCGGGATGCTTTGGAATGGGCCTCTCAACTGAAATGCAAAAAGTTCAACCTACTTGGCACAAATCATCACATAACCAGTACTCTCAAGGGAGGAAACAGAAAAAGCTAGTTGGAAGACCAACTCAGAAGTAGATCAGTTTCTTTTAATAATCAAATCTTTTGAGAAAGGGAATTGTAAGTTTATTAATCCCAAAAACTTCTTAGATCTTCAGAATTTGGCTAAAATAGGAAGCAGTACTCAAAGTCCTCTAATGTGGGAGGCAAAGGATGTAGCTACCTGTTGTCAATAACTCTCTTTTTATCTATAAAAAAAAAATATGCGAGGAAAGATCTTTATATGGCCAATTTTTTTTTTTTTTGATATTTCTCAAATTTGTCCCCATAATTACACTGCATTATAAGATTTTCAGGTGAAAGATGAAAGCGAAATTCATTTAAATTTTGCTAACATTAATATCAGCTAACAAATGACATTCAAGATTTTCAGGTGAAAGATGAAAGCCAAATTCAAGTTAAACCTGACGATATCATTCTTTATTTTCCAAAGTGACCAACAAATAAAGAGAAAAAAAGTGTAGCCTTTATATAAATTGTAGCCACTCCACGGCATAAAGGTGGGTACGATGGGCGGAGAAGGAACTTCGGTTTATCGTGGTCAAATTTATAAATTGAAAATCATGATCTAGATCCGGCTAGGCCAAGAAAAATGGGTTTTTTCAATTACTAGTGTGTGAAGACATTAATTAACGCGTAAATATTTTCCGGCTAGCACCATTTCTTTTTTGGGCTTTTTAGTTATTGGTGCGCAAAGACATTACGCATAGACATTTTAAATGTCAGTGATGACATTTTTCAGATTTGTCCTCATAAATACAATGCATTTATTCAATTAGGATTTTATAAAGCTTCGCCCCGATTGATCTTCTGTAGAGATGGAACTTATTTTGGATGAAAATGTTATATTAAAAATAAAAATCCTTTACAAAAAACGAAGGAGATCGCTCACACATAAGATCTTCCACATTGCTCCAAATAAGACTAGGGGTAACAAATTTGAAAATATTGGTGTCACAAGACCATAAAATTACAAGTTGTTTTATAAGATCGATAGTCTCTGTTGTGCTTTTCTTATGGCCACCAAAAATTCTCCCGTTTCTCGCCTTCCACAAAGACCAACAAATAGCATATATAATGGATAATTTGCCACATCTATTTACCTCTTCCAAGAAGCACATTCGTCAACCACGCTTCAAACAAATGAAATAGTGTCCTCGGCATAGGCCATGAAATTCTGAAAGCCTTAATAAAATAATCCCATATCTCAAAGGAGTAAGAACAATGCATAAACATGTGATCAGACGACTCCTTTTCTTCATTGCATAGAACACACAAGTCACTTTCAATATCCATGCCACAATGTGCTAACATGTCTCTAGTCGGAAGTGAATCATGAAAACTAGCCCAAAGAATGAAACTAACCTTGTTCGGGATGTATCCTTTCCAAAGGTGTTTGTGGAAACTACAAGTATCGAAATTACCTGACAAAGCTTCGTAACATTTCTGTGCACTGAAATCCTCCATAAAAACCATTTCATCCTCTTCTGCCACCAACACCAGTAAAGTAGAGACATCACATCTAAGCAAATCCCATTCCAGCTGCTCATTCGCATTCAAAGCCCTCCTGAATTCACAACTCTAATTTTTGTTGACAATCATTCCAGCTGCTCATGTCTCTAGTCTGTAGAGATGGAACTAAAAGTGCACCGCCATCTTAAGTTCATGCAAATGTAAAATATGTTCTGCTCAAGCTCAATTTTCCATGTTGTGTCATTTGGTTCTTCAAAGCTTTCATGATGCCAAAATATATAAGTATCGAGGATGAAACTTACTTCTTGAATGATGCAAGTACGAGCATATAAAAAATGTTTTGAGATGATTCTACATTGTTCTTTCGGGATCATTTGAATTTTGGAGGATAGAAATCTTGCCTTCTATTTTGTATCTCCTTTAGAAGACTATATATGTGCAACTGCACGTATATCAACAAGAAATTGATACAAAAACAAACGAAATATTGTGGTTAGTGTCGAAGCTCAAGTACCACAAAATTCGTTCATTAATGTCAATGCAATAAAGTTTTATTTGCAATTTGAATCTATGAATCTTTCATGGCGATTTCAATTTTGGAGGTTATACTAGTAAGTTATGGGATATTGGAGTAAATTGAAAACCATAAAATAATAACCTTAGTTAGTGAGGATGGGAAATAACAAAGTCATCAAAATCCATTACGCAAACCAGATCAGGTGCAGTAAATATTATAAAGCTGTTTTGTTATTTCCAAGTTATGTTCTTATATATTGACAATGGTTATAAAATAACGCACAATTGGAGATAGTTTTATTAATTGGGGGATATAGCTACATGACAAAAACGATGTCCCAATAGTAATTCTGGGTTACCCCATATGTAATTATTTTTTTAATTCCTAATCATGCCCTTACTAATCATGTTTAGTGGTTAATAATAATTAGTAAATTTTTAAGTATTTGGGGGATAAATTAGTGTGTGTTTTTATTTTAATTTGTGTAAGTGAGGAGTAGAAGGAGAGGAAAAAAAAATTGAGTGGAAATTTTTTTTTGAAAATGGAAGATGATTGTGATGAGAGAATTGCAGCAGCTGAATCTTTAGGTCAACTACAACAACAATCATATCTTCAGTCTTCGGTGTATGATAACAACTCACAATTAGAGTTATATGATGAACCAACACCCTTGGATCATGATTTTCGTGAGCATGAAGTGTTTTGTGAAGAACCAACCCAAGAAAGTAAACATGTTCAACATACAAGCAACTCCAACACACAGGTAATGCTTCAAGAAGGTCGAAAATTTGATTTTTATTTTTCAAACCGCCATTTTTTTCCCTGTAACAGGTTAGTACCGGCATGCTCGTTGTATGAATATTGCGCCGGAACTAGTGCTGCCGGCGTGGTATTCATACAACACGCATGCCTGTACAATATATCCCCCATTTTAAACACTGTCCCGGCGTGGTGTTCATAGTCCATTCAATGCCGGTACAATATATACCCCATTTTAAAAACTTTCCCGGCATGGTATTCATACTCCTTTTCATGCCGGTACCAATGTATCCCCCATTTTAAAAACTTTCCCGGCGTGGTATTGAAACCAATATGCATGCCGGTATTCAGTTATTGTTTTTACCTAACACCGAATATTCCATAGAATATTCCAACCGGCATGGTTCCCTCCTAACTGACAATGCCGGTGCTTACAGAAAAGCATCCAGGATTTTAAGATATTTGAACTCCAATACCGGCGTAGTACATAAAATCTCTGAAACGCCGGAAGTTGTTCACGGTTTTCTTTTAAAATTACCTCAATGCCGGCAATTGGTTCCGGCTAGAAAAATCATATGTCGTGAATGCCGGCGCCTATTACCGGCTTGTAAGTTGTTTAGCGAGAATTCCGGTATGGACTCTTCCGGCCTTTGTGTTCAAGAACATTCAATGCCGGAACCATTGTCGAGCACGCCGGAAATGGTACCCGGCATGGTAATTTTTTAATTTTCTTTGAACTAATTCAATTTTCTTTTCATTTATTCCTTAGATTGTGACATACATTGATACAAAAAATTCCAAACCGCTTGGTCCGGATACGTCCTAATACTATAAGATGCCTCTAGTATGTTACCAAATAAAACATTTCACCTCGTTTTTAGAACGTTATGTGGGGATTGCTTGTAATGAACCTTATAATCTTCCATTGTTGTCCTAATGTATGGAATTAAATCTCCAGCGGAAGCAATTGCTTGGGCAAAAGATACAGGTCTTAAGAACAAGTGTGTGTTAGTGAGGAATACCCAAGGTTCAAATATTCGTTTTGAGATGGTTTGCGAGAGAAGTGGTAAATATGTGAAGAATATCCATAAGAGAAAGGGTTATGTATATGAAAAGAAGACTACTAGGGTATACAAGACTAAGTCGAGGAAGGATAATTTCCCCTTTAAGATTGTATTAAATTTAAGAGACAAAGAAAAGGAATGGGATTGTACGGTGTGGTTTGGCCAACATAACCACCGGGATCCGAAAGATTTTAATGGTCACTCCATAGTTGCGAAGCTAAAACCTCATGAATTCGAGGATGTAAAGATAATGACCAAAGCATGTATCAAACCAAGAGTGATTCTCAGAACCTTCAAGGAAAAGGATGATCAGAACGTTTTTTCTCTAAGTACAATTTATAGCGCACAAGCAACCATTATAAGGGTGGAATGGGAAGGGAGGAGCGTTATGCAAGAATTTGAGAAGATAGTTTGGGATCACAACTACACGTGTATCATTAAAAGAGGACCGGACGAAAAGCCCCTTCAAATATTCATTGCGCATCCTTTGTTTTCACAATTGGCTCATACATGTTGTGGTGTTCTTTTGATGGATTGCACCTACAAGACAAACAAATACAACATGCCGTTGTTCAACATCGTGGAGAAAACATCGTACAAGGTAACATTCACATTGGCTTGGTGTTTAATGGAAAACGAGAGGGATTACAATTATCATTGGGCATTAAGACAATTGAAATTATTATTCCCGAAAAATCAATTTCCGAGGGTCATCGTAACCGATCAAGATGACGCACTAATGGGTGCTATATCTGATGTATTTCCGTATGCACAAAATTTTCTATGTACGTATCATATAGGTCAAAATGTGACAAAACATTGTCATGCTTTGTTTGAACCCTCTAAGGCGGATATTAAGAAGAGAATGATTGCTCAACTAGAGGAATATGTTCTCAAGAAAAAACTATCACCCGAAATAGAAAAAGATGAAAGAGGAAAGATTAAAGAGCGAGTGGACAAGGAACACGATGAAAATCATAAAAAGTGGTTGGAATTTCTAAAGGATTGGGAAAAAGTTTATTGGTCTCTTACCGAGGATATATATGAAAAGAGATTGAATATGTTTAGTGCTAAATATAAGGAAGTGTATCCAAGCACCGTCTCATATGAGAAAAATTATGGAAAACCAGGTGATGTGTGTATCCAAGAAATGGCATATGAGAACAATTATGGAAAACCAGGTGATGTGTGTATTTGTCCGGACATGTCATCATTGGGGATTCTGTGTCGTCATATGATTGTGAAGTATAAAGAAGTGATACCTATTGAGGTTATTGATCCGTTTTGGAGGCAACTATATTTTGACCCTCCCCCTACGGAAGCTCCCGGACAATCACCATGGGATACAAATGAAGCAAAGTAATTCTACGAAGCTTACTCATGTGGAAACTCGGCTAGCCGACAAGTATTGTTGAGCCAACTAAGGATAATTACTCGCCCATGGATCAAAGCAAGTGAAGAGCCAGGAAAGGGAGATCCGATAGGTAGACCCTAAACTAAAGTTTCAAGTAGAAAACAAAGGAAATAATTCAAAGCAATGACTCGACGTGAAGAAGAACTCGCGACAACCAAGATACGAGATCTATCCGCAAGTGAGATTTCGGAACTACGATTCACGGAAGCGCCGGTTCCAATTAAAAGGGGTAGACCGAGTAAGGAACCGTTAACAAATAAAAATGGTAGGCCACCGAAGGTACCAACGTCAAGCTTGCAAGAACAACAAGTTGAGCATTCCGAAGCCACACCCATAGTCGATGTATTAGAGGTTCCAAAGAAAAGGGGTAGGCAGCCAAAGGTACCAATATTGAGCTACCAAGAACAACAAGGTGAGCATTCCGAAGCCACACCCTTAGTCGATATATTGGAGGTTCCAAAGAAAAGGGGTAGGCATCCAAAGGTACCAAGAACAACAAGTTGAGCGCACTCCGAAGCCACACCAATAGTCGATGTATCAGAGGTTCTAAATAAAAGGGGTAGGCCGCCAAATGTACCAACATTGAGCTACCAAGGACAATAAGGTGATCACTCCGAAGCCACACCCTTAGTCTTTGTATTGGAGGTTCCAAAGAAAAAGGGTATGGGTAGGCCAAGGAAGAATATCCTCACGTTACATACCGAAGAAATTTGGAGTGTAGGTATTGCAGAGGATGGTTTGGATATAATTAAGATAAAAGTTGGTAATATGACGATGTATAAGGATTCACAAACGGGTAGGACTTGTAGACACTACCATACGAAGATAGAGTCTTACATAGACCAACTTCCTGAGGCTATTCGTGAGTTTATTGTGTATACGGATGATGTCGATAGAGATGGAAATTGTGGCTATCATGCTATGACCAAACAATTAGGAATATTTGACATGGCGGTTAGTAGAGGTATGACACCATGCAAATATGCTAGAACGAGGATGGACGAACAACTTGTGAACAAGTAGAGCTTTTATGAGCAATTTCTTGGTGAAGGCGAGAGGTTTGATGATATGTATGCTCGAGTATTAGGTCCCGAGCAAGAGATGAAGTTTCTTCCTTCTGAATATTGGATGAGAATGATGCTTTTTGGGCATCTAGTGGCGAATACATTTAGATGTGTTGTTCATTATTTTACCCCTACCGTAGTCACAACATTTACACCAAAGTGGCAAAAATGCGAAGGATCCCTTAAGAATAGAAGAGTTGTTTTGGAGTTCGTGAACGGCAATCATTTCGTTATTCCAAAACTCAAGGACAATTGTCCATTGCCACCTATTTGTGCGATGGTTAAAAACAAGGACCTAGATCCAAATATCTGGAAAGGATGGATGGCATTGTATGAGGAGAATCACCAATTTTGGGATGCGTTGGCCTTATCAAAGAAACCTCTTGAAGAGTAATGATGAGTAATTTGGCATTATACGTGTGGAAGCAATGATGAGTAATTTGGATATATGTGGTTCCGACATACGCAACCTTTTATTTTTTTTTTGAAGTTTGAGTTTGTAATCATTAAACCATATGCTATGTACGTGTCGGCATGATTTAATTCAAACTTTGCAATGCGGGAACTTATACCGGTTTAGAAATACTTTTCTCTTTTATGCCGACAAATAACCATTAGTACACAGAGATATTAAAATAACTTCCGGCATTAATAATAACTTCACGACAATGCCGGAACTGTAACAAAATCATTTTGGATGTAAGGGAAAGATAGAGTACCGGCATTACATTCAAAATCTTATCAATGCCGGAATTCTAAATATATTAATTCTTGAAAGAAAACAGATTTCCGGCATGGGTTTTACAATTTCTACCATGCCGGTTTGGAAAAAGAAATGAAATCCACATCTCAAAAATGAATGAAATCCACATAAACATAAGCAAAGACTAGATTGTTTAACAAACCATATGTAAAGTTAAGATGTTCCAAACCGAAAACAAATGAAACAAATATTTCAAAGTTTAGCAAGACACACACATAAACATAAACCGATAGTAGATTGTTAAAACATATCTAATACTATAAAAGAAACATTAACAAACATCTTAGATCACTCGGTCCTTGGCTTCTTGTGAACCCTCTTTTTCTTTGGAGTCCACAAGTCCTTTGCATCTGGATCTTCAATTTTGTCTATATTCTCATCAATTGTTTTCATTTCTTCTGGGGTCAACACCTCTCCTTTCTTAATCTTGCATTTAAGACAGTTTCCCAGTTTTGCTAGGCGCGAACGCTGTTGTTATATATTTCCGTACGTTATCTTTTATAGGTTTATAGGTATACATTCAAAAGATAGGAAGTGAACCAGAATTACGTACCAACAAAAGGAGAGTCTTTTGAAGTATGGGTATAGAAGGTTCTTCAAGATTTTCTGCTTGTGGAGGCACTTTATCGCTGGTCGGGCGTACAATATAAGGATGTGAGTACCTCAAATGACCTCTAAGGAAGCCTGGTTCCGACTCATAACCGTCTTCCGCAAATTCCCAACCATCCCTGTCTAGTTGTTGTTGTTCCATTTCATTCCAATGTGCAACTACAGGAGTTGGTTTGCAAACTACCAACGTATGTTGTTCACCTGATACGCATTGAGGTAAGGCATGACAGAATTTGGCATCAGATTTACCCGTAAGTGTTTTATGATTGTACCCAAGTTGGAGCATCACACGGAGAGGGTTATGCATAACAAATACTTTTGGATGAAACAATGGTCCATTGTAAAACGCTACATTATCATTCCTTGGAAAGTGAAATCCTCTATCGTTCTTATATGGGTCAAACACAACATCTTGGAAAATGATAGAGTCCAAAACCTCCCTCATGGTGAGTAACCGAGTTCTGTTATTGGGCTTCGGTTTATTGTCGAAAACATATTTCTTCGCTATAGGAGTCCGTGGATCCAAACCATACGTTGACGACTCCAAATATTTGTACTCATTGAACAATGTTGGGAAGTGTTCATAAGCCCACACCTACGCAAATAAAAGATTGTTCCAATGAAATATATGTATAAGAAAAAAATTAATTGGAAAACAAAATAACTAGTTCACATTACCTGTAATACAGTCAAATTCCCATTAAATTGACGACAAGTCGCCTTAGAAGATCTACGCATCTCCGCCAAAAAATATGCCAAGAAAGCAGTGCCCCATGAGTACTCATGAACCTCCTCCAAGGGATCCAAGTATTGTAAGTTATTCATATGCACCAAGTTACCATTAGAGTCAGGGAATATTGCGATGCCCAAGAGGAACAACAGATAAGCAGCGCTAGTTTGCTGAATTTGTTCGACATTCAATTCATTTCCCATCGTATCTCCAAATAAATGTTTGAGCTTAACGACTTTAATAATCTTTGTCAGGGTTTTCTTTTTCACGTACATATTTGCTTTTGTCGTTTCATCATCCCAACCAAACAAATTTTTAGTCAAATCATATATCTTGGACCATTCTAGGCTCTTACCGTCGTCATCTTTGTTAACGGATTTTCCTCGGATCTCTAGACCCAATATTCTTTGGACATCTTTAGGGATAATGGTCATCTCTCCAATAGGAAAATGCATGGTATCAGTCGAAGCATAAAACCTCTCCAAGAAGCAATTTGTCGTCACTTGATCAGTGGCCACATAGTATTCTATCGCGGGATACAACCCGGATGCTCTTACTGCCGCTTGAACCTCCATACACTCCCCGTCCAAATCCCATGTATCCATTTGTTGATGGCGGAAAAAACGGAAGGCTTTCTTGTGGTCCTATAAAAACACACCAAACAAATTTCAATTCACCTGATCATAAATAAACAATATAATAACAAGATGCAAAAGTCTTACATAAGTTGAATAGATCCAACGAGCCCAAGAGTCCTTGTAGTCAAATAAAAGTTTGGGATCTCTCGACTGACCCTCCTATTTTCCATCACTGCGTTCTGGAATCATGTCATATAGTTTTGGGAGGTGCTTTGGTGATTTGTCATCGTCTTCAACTCCAGGTTGTCCTAAGCCATGTGTGGATGAGCCACCTGCTGCATCAGGAGGTACATAATTATCCCACTAAGAAGCATCATCCCTGATTGCGTCTCCCTCCTCCGGGGGATTGTCCCAGATCGTCAGCTTACGACATTCCGGATCATATCTACTACGTCGAGATCGAGAAGACTTAGGTTTTTCTTCATCAACAGCTTTTCCCTTTCCTTTCTTCATTTTTGGAGCTATTGACCTACTAACAAAATGAGTTTTTTAAAAAAAAATAAAAAACAAATCTTATCCCAGCATTTTATACTAAATGAGTTTTATGCCGGTTTACCAGTTCCGGCATTTTCTTTAAATGAAATATGATGCCGGTATTAAGAGAATTGTCTATAGAGAATTAAAAAAAATAATGAAACAAATACCGACATGGTCGATAAAATAATGAGTATGCCGGAACTTATCCCGGAGTTGTATACTAAATGAGTTCTATGCCGGTTTAATACTTTCGGGGTGTTATGTAAATGAAATATTATGCCGGTATTAATAGAATGTCTACAGAGAATTAAAAAAAAATAATGAAACAAATACCGACATGGTCGATAAAATAATGAGTATGCCGGAACTTATCTCGGCGTTGTATACTAAATGAGTTCTATGCCGGTTTAATACTTCCGGGGTGTTATGTAAATGAAATATTATGCATGTATTAAGAGAATTGTCTACAGAGAATTAAAAGAAATAAGGAAACAATTACCGACATATTCGATATAATAAAGAGTATGCCGGATATGTTTCCCGGCATTGTATACTAAATGAGTTTTATGCCGTATTTGTGTTCATTAAACTATCAAATAAACCCTAAGAATTCTTTAATAAACATAGACATCACTTACCTCCTCATCTCTGTTATTTCCTCATCATCACTTATATCTTGTTCAATAGATGCTTCTGATTTCGATTTACCACGAGGATTAGGTTTTGGTTTTTCAGGAGGTTTGCGAGGACCCATTCTTATTGGGGTTTTGATTCCGAATGAGTTTGGTTTGGAAGATGAAACCAAATAATGGAGTTTAGGGGTTTTTACAAATTCTCTTGGAATTCCTAAATGAAAATAAAAAAATAGGAAGATGGAACTGTTCCATTTTATGTAGTAATGGAGTTTGTAACCGTCAAATAGGAAGATGTGACCGTTTCCAAGTTCTGTTGTATTGTTTGTAACGAATTTGGGCAGTTTAGTGTTTGGAAACTGAAAAGGGGTGTTGGGGATTAACCGGTAAATTGCAGTTTTGTGTTTGGAAACTGAAATGGTATGTCTCATTATCTTTGTGGCAGACAAGAATTTAGGTTTTTTATGTTATTTGATTTTTAGTGGTTGTTGGTGTTGGAAATCATGAAGTTGAGGAATTGGGTTATCAATGTTGTTGACAAAGTGGTCAGTTGAACTTTATTTTGCTTTAGTTGTAGTTGGGAATCAGGTTATCAATGTTGTGGTTGAGAAGTTGAGGAATTGAGGATTTTATGTAGTAATGGAGAAGAATAAATAACCAAATAAAGGGAATGAGGAAGTTTGTGGCGGTTACAATGGGGGGTAATTGGTGCGACAGTTACAATGGAGAAGAATAAGGAGTTGTTTCTTTTTTTAATTATAAAGGTAAGAAGCCTCAGAATTTCGGCACCACCTACATGCTACATATTACGCCGGAACACTGTCTTGCTACATTTAAAGCCGAAAAACTATCTTGACACTCAATTTTAAGCAAACAAACCGACCCAAAATGGCCTTCATATTAATCGTATGGAAATAAACTAAAAAACATTGAACACATAAACAACATAACACATAAGATGAAACATCTTCAAATGGCCAATTGCAACTAACATCAGTTCTCGTAATGAGATTCAAGAAACAAAGAAGCTTCAAAATGCCTAAAAGGCTTTTTGAACCACTTCAAATATGCCTCCTGAGCTTCATACCTATTCCCTCTATATCTTGAAAGAAACCCATTGTATTTGTGACATAATTTGATGAGTGCAGTTTTTTGATTGCGTACAACAAGATCACTACATTCTATTCTGCATTTCTTACTGTCAAACAAGTCATTCTTGGAAGAACCAGTCCTAACTAGACCCAAAAAAAAATCCGAATGGGGGTCATCTTCCGGAAAATCCGATACTATGTAGTAGTTTTTAATCCACTGGGTTTCTTCTTCAACATCCGCTTCTATTTTAGCTTGTTTTTGACGTTTATCCGCTTCCTCAACATCCGCTTCAATCTTAGCTAGTTTTTGACGATAATGTTCAAGCATTGCTTCCTCTTTTTCTTCTCGTTTCCTCTTAACTATCTCTTCTTCCATTGCGGCAATTGACTTGGTGGTTTCTTCCTTCCTTATTAGTTTTTCTAGTATTGTGGCAACAGAGTTGGTGGTGGTTGATGATTGATTTCCTATCGCAGTGCACAATATGTTCCTCATACATTTTTCTTTTTCGAGGGAATTGATGAACTTGAACTTGGTAGTTGGTGATTGATAATCCATCAGAGAGATGTCTTGGACCTAACATTTTTTGTTTTTTTGAGGTATGAAGTGGAATGGTTGTATCCATTCATTTAAATAGATTAGGACATAACGGCTCTTTTCCACTTTAATATCCCGGCATTATCGGTAAATTGTATACAACGCCGGCAGACAATTCCGGTTTTGTATATCATAAGACGAGAATGTCGGTATAGAATAATTTCTTCACATAGATTTAACAAAATAGCTTAAACAATACCGGCATGATTTTGTAAAAACTTTATTATGCCGGTACGAATGTCCGGCACTCAATCTAAATTAACGACAACGCCGGCATTTGTTAAATTAAAAAAAAAACGACTAGTTTTTTGAAAAATAAGACCGTTGGGGATTAGATTTATATCAGTTTCTATATAATACCCCCCATTCATTTGGAAAAATCTACACAAACCACGCACAAAATAACATAAATCATTCTCTCAAGATACCAAGCCCGGTTAAAGCTTCAGAAGGGATGGTGGATTCATCATCTACCTCTATTTGCAAAGTAAGTAGATTTACTAACAATATAATGTTCAATACTATGACACATAACTAATATAATTTTCTATTACAAAGTCATCATTGCAAGTGTCAAATTTGTAAGTCACCTTTTCATCTAGCCATGGATTGTCCTTTTATTTATTCAAAATGTAGAAGCTGTGATGGCACACACCGGTTTTGGATTGAAAAAACTGATGACGCTGAAAAAGTGCGATGAGTTTCAATGGTTTGACAAAGTGGTTGAACTAACAGAGTCAAGAGAAAACCACAAAGGCCAATGCAAGCCTATTGATAGGTTCTATATGAAGGGAAAGGAATATGTTGAAAGGGAAGATGAACAAATTAAGATGGTCCTCAACACCGATATTCCAGACGATGTCTTCGAAGATATTCGCGAAAGATTCAAAGGGTCCGCAATTATTGAAAAGGGATGGAAATAGATTATGAGATCTACTATAACCAAATTTAATCCATTCCATGTCGTTTAGTATGTTTTAATTTAACTTTCTCATCCAATGTAACAAGATTACTTAGGAATGAATTAAGAAAGCGTTTGTGAAAAACTATTACAGCAGAATTCCGGTATTAAATCAATCAAGATTAGAGTGCCGGTTTTGTAACCAAAATGAAACTTTAAAAAAATACAATTCCGGCATGAATTTAGATAACGCCTCCACGCCGGTACCTTCGTATATCTATACAAGAACATGGAATTTTTAATCTTCCAGTTCCGGTATGGTTTTGTAGAACAAGTTGTATGCCGGTACCAATTTGTAAATAAAACTTGCAAATATAACAATTCATTACAAATTTAAATTTAAACATGTTCAACCTAACAAAAACAAACTGGATCGTGCCTAAATGTTCTTAACCCACGAATCATAAACCAAAAGCAAACCAAGACGTAACAACTGAAGATCTAATCACTCGGTCCTTTGATTCTTTTGGGCAAATCTATCCCTCGTTTCCCCGAACAAAACTCTTGAACTATGGTCGGTTTCTTCAATTTTATCAAGTTTTTCCACGACTTCCTTCACCTCTTCAAGGGATAGCATCTCTCCTCCTGAGTACTTGCAACCTAACATCTTCTTCAACTTGCCCAACCGACGCCGCTAGATTCATACATACACCACATAATTAGTATATATATATGCTAATATAAAATTATGTGTACATTAAACGAGTAAGCAATTAACAATACTTACTAGCAATCCAACGGTCTTATTAAGTTGGATCATCGTAGGTGGTGCCGCTAGAGGAGTTGGAACGGGAGGGTTTTTCTGGGGTGGAACTTGGACATCTTCAAGCCGCATAACAAGTGGATGTGACCATTCCAAATAATCACGAATATAGGCGGGGTCAGCTTCATCACCGTTGTTCGCAACCTCCCAATTAGTAGTATCTAGCAAACGACGTGGTTCCCTATCCCTCCAGTGTGTTGGTTCGGGAGTTGGATCATACTCTACCCTCAACCTTGTGGAACTTGAAATGCAACGAGAATAATCAAGAAGGTACCTTTCAGAAGAGACTATCATGAAACTAGGTAATTGCTTGAATCCAATTTGCCACATCATACGTCGAGGATCAGCCATAACATATCCCTTTGGGTGGAACAAATGACCATGGTATAATGCAACGTTATAAAACCAAGTGTATTGACGGTTATCTCTACCCTCCTTGTAGGGGTCGAACACAACATCCTTGGTAGTCATCGCGTCAAGAGCCACTCTCATTTTTATCATTCGACCATTGTTACTGGGTTTTGTATGGGCGTTGAATTCGTATTTATTTGCTCTAGGCTCCTGGGGGTCAACAACGGGCTTAATCTTCAACAAGGGATGGTCCTTGAACAATGTTGGGAAATGTTCATAAGCCCACACCTATAAAAATTTGAAATGATACATATAAAAGTCAGTAAGGATACACGTGAACAATATAAATAAGAACATAAGTTTAAAACAAAAGTACCTGGAGTAGAGTGAAATTTCCAACGAATTGGTTTGTAACCGCCTTAGAGGCACTTATCATCTCCCCCCATCAAGTGTGCCATTGCCACGGTACCCCATGAATAGGTAAATACATCATCCAACGGATCCAAGTACTGAAGGAAGTTTTCACTAACCCTGTTTCTACTAGTGTCAGGGAATACCCGAGTTCCCAAGATGTATAATAGGTACGCAGCGGCGGTATAACGAATCTGCGTGGGGTCCCATCCATCATGTACACTTCTTTTCTTTGTGTTTTGAAACTTCTTCTTAAGCATGGCCAGTTTGAATGTCTTTGTCCTACTAACCTTTGATACATAGAAGCTTTCCACAGACTCTTTGTAGTCCCAACCAAAAAACTTGTTAGTAAGCTCGTGCAACTTCGTCCATTCTAGCTCAAAGTCACCTCGTTCTGCAATTGATTTGCCGATAACGTTCAATCCTAGAATGTTCTGAGCATCATCGAGGATCAAGGTCATCTCTCCAAACGGGAAGTGCATTGTATCAGTTTCACCATGATACCTTTCGACGAAGCAATTAACGGTGACAATATTTGGCTTCACATAATTTTCAACTAAAGGATATAGACCAGATTGCTTTACTATTGCTTGGACATCATCATGCTCTAGAGACAAATCCCAATCATCCGCGGCTTGGTTTCGGCAAACAAGCACAGCCTTCTCATGATCCTACAATTAATAGATAATACGATTAAGAGATTTTGCATAAATACAATACATATGCACGAGATAGAAATTCTTTCATAGGTCTGATATATAGTACGAGTCCATGAGTGTGTGTAGCCAAATAGAACCCGCTGATAAAAATCGGTTGCGCCCCAAATTTTACCATGTTCAAGGTCGGGTATCATGTCATCAACATGAGGAAGGTGCGAACCTTTAACTTTTACTTTGCGTTTGCCTTTCTCCTTGACTTATGTGAGTTGTTGACTTGGACCACCTTGTTCAACTACTCCTTGGATTTGGTTTGCTAATTGAGTTGGATCAATCTCATTGTCTTCCTCCTCAGTTTCCTCTTCATCTTGCTCATCTTTCTTATCTTCCTCATCTTCCTCCTCAACAGCTGCAGTAGGTTCACGGATTACAAGAATACTACGATCACGACCGCTCTTCCAAATATCTCCTCTTGTCTCAAAACCCAAAATCTTTTTTTTATTCCCTCGAGGAGGCAGAGACCGAGGAGTATCAAGACCATCCTTCCTTTTTTTTCTTAGTCGCATCAGCTTTAGATTTTCCTTTGTTAGCTTCCTTTGCCTTGGCTTCCTTTGCTTTGGATTCCTTTGCTTTAGATCTATTTCAAAAGAAGCATGAAATTAATGTATAAGACAACCACCAACTTTCATTTCTAATACCGGCATACAATAACAAAGAACATACCAGGCCGTGAGCTAGTTCCGGCATACACGTATAACAAAGTTCAATGCCGGGTTAAATTGACGGCATACATAAATAAATGTCGAGAATGCCGGTATAGTAAAGGAATGTTCCTGGATAACTAAACACTACTACCGGCATTCACATATAATAAAAGTTTATGCCGTATTAAGGAACTGGCATACATAAATAAATTTATAAAATGCCGGTACAATCTTTAAAATTCCTGGAAACTTAAAACGGTTACCGGCATACCCGAATAACAAAAATCAATGCCGGGTTCAAGTACCGGCCTGCAAAATAAAATTTCGAAGTTGCCGGAAGATATTCTAAATTTCCTGGATACCAAAACTAGTGTTCCGGAATGAATTCTAAAATAAAGTTTATGCCGGTACAACTCACTAAATCCTAGTTCATTGTTTTATGTATATTAGAATTTAACTACCGGCGTGGTCTTCAACCTAGATTGAGTGCCGGTACCTATTTACGGTGTGGTATTCATACTAAATCGACTGTCGAGACTTCTACCGGCGTGGTATTCATCCTAGATCGCATGCCGGTTTCAACTACCGGTGCGGTATTCATACTAAATTGAATGCCGGAACTTCTGAAAGCAATTACCTAGTTTCATGCAGTTAGGGTTTCGCGATTTTGACCTAAAACCATAGCTAAAAATCGATTGAAACACTAATTAAACAGTTCAAAATGATTAACCTTCTCACAGAAGCCATCTTTGCTAGTAGTTCATCGTCTGATAACTTTGCTTCTTTGTCTTCTTCCTCTTGAGCAATCAAAACAAGTTTTTTTTTCAATTTCTGTTGAGCAATCGTTCTTGGATTCGATTGACTTGGGTTCGATTGTGAAGTTTTTTTCTTCCGTGGAGGCATGGTTATGATTTGGGTAGGTTAATCGATGAAGAAATTTTTGAGTTAACGATTAATCGTCGATGAAGAACGAAGGAAGAACGATGAATAAGATGAAAAAAATTCGGACTCACACAACTATGCTGGTACACAAATGGGTGATTTTGTGTGTTTGGTTTTGATTTTAAGTTTTTTTTTTTGGAGGGTATAACAGTCTTCTCATAATGTTTTTTAATTAACCAAAGGGTGTTTTAGTATTTTCATAACCAAAAAACACCCTTAATAGGCAACTAAGGTTGAGGAAGTAATTCATATCCCCCAATTAGTTTTGATATCCCAATTAAAAGTTCTTATAAAATCGTTAGATCTTTTGGAAACAACTAGATTTGTGCCCGTGCTACGCAACGGGCATATTTTTTCTTTTAACTTGGTGAGCGTGGGGATTTTTCCCGCCCCTTGATGATGTATTTTTGATTTTGTGTGCGTAGGACTTGTCCCTTTCCGTGGCGATGCATTTTTTATTTGGTGTGCACGGGGCTTTTCCCCGCCCCATGGAGGTGCATTTTTAATTTGGTAAGCGCGGGGCTTCGCCCCTCCTCGTGGGAATGTATTTTTCATCCGGTGTGGCGGGGCAAATACATTAAATGGGTGGAGAATATTTTATTTTTTTTCTTCTTTTATTTTTGCAGAGAAAATATGTGGATTTTTTCTTCTTCGAAAAAAGAGTCATAATATGGTAAGTATTTGAAATTCAAACACGGTAAGTTAGTTTTTCTTTTGTGTTTGTAAGTTTTAAACCAACCGTGTCCTCACCTAAATATTTGGTTTCCTTTTTTTATTTTTTTTTATTATTTTTAAACCAGTCATACGTTGCCAAGTGTGCTCACTAAAACACTCGTTTCACAAAACTCAAAAAAGGCCTATTTCGGCCAATAGGAAGCAAGGATTTCCTCGTTGTTAGATTTGTGACCGTGCTATGCATCGTGCGTTTTTTTTCTTTATCCATATTTTTGATTTGGTGTGCGCGGGGCTTCGCCTCGCCCCGTGGCAGTGCATCTATCTTTTTTATTTCATTTTCATACAAAATATGTGTGAAATATATGGATTTTTTTCCTTTCCTTTTTTCCCTTTACGTATTAGTTTGGAAAAAAAGTCCTAATATCTATTCGACTTTGAATTGATTTTGGACTTTCATAAACTTGAAACACAGTAAGTTAGGTTTTCTTTTGAGCTTATAGTTTGTGCCCGTGATATGCACCAGACATTTTCTGTTATGGTAACTTTTATATATTTTTTCTTTCATCAAAATCGACATGTAACCTGTTCTAAGCATCACCCCGTGGTGACGCACAAAACCTTTACTGCAGACTCATGATGTCATCTCTAAGCCCCGCCCAGCAGTTTGTAATTTTAAATTGGATTTTGATGTCAACACGTGCCCTATTCAACCATACTAATCTCGATGTAAACATCAATAGTCGAGAATGGAGATATAGCTTGTTTGGTGCATTATTAATACACAATTGTGTGTTGTGTACTGAAATCTTAGTTCAAGTTTTAGTTAGTTGCTAACAGTAAAAATTAAACAAAGAAGATATGAGTAGCGCACTTAAACAAAAATCTAACAAATACAAAAATCTATGAAATCAAATTATCAATTCGTAATCGAAAAAAATAAAAAAACTTAATAGCACAAATCGGTGCAAACCTAGTTGACCCATTTCGGAAAGATTAACTATAGCTGCAGAACTAAAACACGTACAATGACATAAATCAAAAGTTAATAACTCCAATCCGTTCGACAATGAAAAAGAAAAAAAAAAGAAAACCCTAATAAATAATTCAGAATCAAAAATTTATAACATGAAGTAGCAGAGAAAATATAGAAGAAACAGGAAGAAAAGAAAAGGGTTAGGGTTGGGGTTTACTAATTGAGATGTATTTATATATCCTTTTTTGAAGCTTCACACCTGTATCTTGGAGAAGAGAGGAAGCGACTAAATCCTACAATTCAGAATTACGAACCCATCGTTATATAGACTCAACATTGATATGGTTTCCTTGTCCTTGACATCTCAATGAATATAAGAACTGGTTTAAAAAAATGTTTAATTAATATATTTACCAAATTTAGTAAGATCCTCGTCACCTCTACTACTGGGTTCACATATGCAATGATAAGTTTCAATCGCGCATTCTCTCCTCACGGAAGTACTTCGTCTATAGTATTTGCATCCTCAATAAAAATTAATTCAATCGTGAGAATTTCAATGGCCGGAACATTATTCTAACTCCTACCTACATGGTGTACGTGTATCGTTATAAGTGGGGGTTAAACAAAATCAGTTATGTATACGTAAATATTTTTTATTTTATTTGAAACGATTTCTTTTTTTTTGGTGTCAACGATTTCTTTTTTTAACATGATTTGGTTTTTAAGAGTTTCACGTATTAAGAATTCACCTTTTTTTTCTTCTAATTAATTAATTTATTTAACGGTTTTGACGTGAGTTTTGTCCACTCTTATTAAAGTACACTTAAATATAGGTGTAAATACGGTGTAACTAAATAATTCAAGCTTAAATTCTAACATAAGTATTGTCCACCTACTTTTTTTAACACCGTTATTAACGGACAGTTAAATATTTGATGTTTCCAAATTTTAACCAAATTTTAATTATTACAACCAATAGAGTTATGTCAAGTGTCCTCACCATAGTTTCTGCATTAGAAAAAGCCTTTCTAGGCCAATAGGAAGCGAGGGTTTCATCACCGTTTAATGTGAGAACTTTATTTATCAAGGCCTTTAAGGAGGAAGATTTCGAAGATGTTTTCGTGATAAATTCGCTGATAAATGATAAACGGGTCAACACGAGATACTTCGTCTTCGAGAAAATCAAAGTATTGTAAAGACAAAAACATTCGTCTTTTAGTGAAAACTACGTTCTTCTTAGATTTTTAGAACTAAACTTAGTACAGATAAAAGATGAATGATGCAGCGGAAATTCATTCTAACTAAACTTAGTACAGATGAAAGATGAACGATGCAGCGGAAATTCATTCTAACTAAACTTAGAGATAATGTACTATACCATGGACGGACTCTGTCTGTCATAGACTCATAGTCACAAGTGGATACACAAGCACATCAAAATGCGCTTCTTTAATCCAAGTTTTAATTCGCTCACACCCTCTTTAATGGAAAAGGTAAAAATCAATGCTAATGTTTACATTTGGATTGTTTTAAAAAACCGCGAGTTCAGTGATAATGATGGTAATGGTATATTAAATTTTTGTTTGAGATAATGCGAGCAAAAAATTTCCAGTTTAGTTGGTGTGAAACCAATAATAGGAAAAACAATGGCAGTTTCCAGTTTGTCTTTCTCTCTAACCCCCGTCAAATTAATGGTGTGTCATATAAAAAACAGAACTAGTAGTAAAACGCCAAGATGACCAAATTTGGAGTATGAAAACTTCGTTCAAATGTTGGGACCATTAAAACTCCATATTAAACAAAATTGATACAAAAAACCAAAAATTTAAAAAATTGATACAAAAACCCCAAGCAAAATTGGTTTCATCAAATTATGTTGATAAACCAAAATTTGGTTTCAACTTATTTTTGCCTATTTTTTTTATCATGAAACCAAAGATTCTATGAAACTGAATTTTGGTGGTACTGTTTCTGGTTAGTGGTAGTGTTGGTTGGTGGTGATGCTTTTTATGGTGATGGTAGTGTTAATATTTGTTGGTGGATGTGGCGTTGGTTGCTAGCAGGTAGTTAGTGGTGGCAAAAACATCTTTTGGGTTTTTGTGTTACTTTTATTATTTGGGGTTTTTGTGGATGGATAGTGATACTTTTGGAGTTATAACTTGCAGCTAGCCCACATAAAAAATAAATAAAAAATCCGCCAATCCGTTCCTACCAAATTCAAGTTAAGTTTGATAATTTCTTTTTTCTTTTCTTTTGCCAAAGTGATCAGCGAAAGATAATAATGTAGCCTACATGTCAATTCAAGCCATTCCGCGGCGAAAAGGTGTTGGAATATTTTCAACTGCGCCCCCAGGCTGTGGTCGACCTGACAGGTCATGTCGTGGGGGTCCAGGGAAGAATTTTTTGGTACATAACTGTTTTGACAGTTAAAAACGTATCCAGAATATTCTTCACTAACAGACGCCATTGATGAAGAGAAACCTGTTGGTGAAAAGATATGTCTTTTCCCAACATATGCAAAACCTCTATAAGAAAGCATCTCCCTAACTCGTTTAAAATCATCTCTCGAAAAACCTTTCTCTGTTTTTCTCTCTTTTCTAAAGCATCCTCAGAACCCTTTATTACATGTGTTCTTGATTGAATCAAGGGGTACAAACCTTGAATTCAATTTTCTGTTGTAGGGCTTTCATTGAATCCGAAGGCATTATTTCACATACCTGTTGTAATCGTCAATTCATTGGGAGGGTAGAAATAATTGTCTAAAAGAAATCGTACGAGCCTTGAAAGCTTTTGAGTACAACAACAATCTTTTCCTGTTTTGTTTTCATCTTCTATTGCAACCCGTTTTTCCAACAAAAGGTGGGTACGATTTAGAAACAGAACAAGAACTTTAGTTGAAAGGGTAAAATTTATACAGTTGTTCTACACATACCGGGCACAAAAATAATATCTAAACCGCCTCCTCACATCACACGTGAGACCTGCCCTGATGGGATTTATAGGGGGTCCGTTTTTAGGACCCACCAATGAAAGATCTGTGAGAGCCAGGTTTTTGTTTTGTTTTTCATCTCGGTACGTTTATCTTTTTTGAAATTTATAAATTAAAATCATAATCTAGAATCCTAGATCTGTCTAGGTGGCCGAAGGTGGTAAAATTTATTTTTTGGGGGCTTTTTCAATATTCTTTTTGTTTGCGAAATCATTAAATATTTCTTAAATATGCACATCAAGTATAGCAAGTTATGACATTTCTCAAATTTTTCCACATAGTTAGACTGTATTTTTAGTTTTGAATTGGATAAATTTGATGAAAATGTTTTCAACTAGGATTTTGTAAATCTTGTTGGGACAACTACCCCCTTGGTCCAATGTGGTTACGTCATGATCGGTCTTCTTTAGAGATGTAAATCATGGAACCAGTTACCAATAAATATTCTTTTGTTGCTAATACCATAAGTTGTGATATTTCAAAAGTTAGGGTTTCCTATGCGGCAGAAGTTTCCTTTTGGGATTTTAAGTTATCTTTTGATTTGCGGATATACGTTAAACTGTAAATATGTGTATCAAGCATAGTTAGTTATGGCATCTTTTATATCTTTCCCAATGACTACACTGCATTTTAAGATTTTCAATTACATAAAATTGATAAAATCATTTTCAGTTTGGAAATGAAAAATATGTTATGCTCAAGCTCAATTCGCCATTTTGTGTGATTTGATTCTTAAAGGTTTTCATGATGGATGAAACTTACTATAAGTAAGTAATAAGAGCATATAAAAAGTGTTTCGAGATGATTCCACATTACTCTCTCGGGATCATTTGAGTTTTAGGGACCCAGTCATTCCTTTTATGTTGCATTTCATTTAGAATACTATAAGCAGTTGAACATAAACCAACAAGAAAATGTTACAAACACAAACAAAATATAGTGGTTAGTGGTCTAAGAGCAACCACAGTTAGCGACTAAACTCAAATATTTAGTAAATGGACGAGACGTAGTGGGACGTACTATCGACTAAACCCTGATTATTTATTAAATTCCAGACTATATTTGGTCTGGGACTAAGACTAAACCCAAATATAGTCAAGCGTTGATATAATTTTCATTTCTCAACGGGCGGGTATATAATCTACGCCTGACATAAAGCGCATGTAAAATAATCGCCCCACGAACAAGCGTGCATATAAACTACGCCCCAATGGAGCGCTGCAATCTACGCCCGATAGAGCGTTGCTGAAGTTTACGCATGGTATCGGGCGTTGATATACACCCCTCCCCAATGAGGCGAACCTAAAGTTAACGTCTAGCATCAGGCGGGAATAAAGTTAACGCACCACAACCACATTCTACCATTTCAACCACTTCAATGCCACGTTATAATTCATCTCCACTCTCATCTCTACATCAACATTTCAAAACAAAATAACCAAAAAATCTGAAATAAAAATAACATATATATACCATAAAACGTAAAACAATGCATGCTCATTAGTTATGGCCACAAAGTAGGCACACGTACTATGTGGGTGTGAAAGCGTATGTATGAAGTATGAACAAACAATCTAGCATGTGGACAAACGGAGTTTGTATAAAGATATCAAAAAGAAAATGGAGGAAAATTAGCACCTAAAAATGGGATGGACCGCAGGAAGTGAGTTTACCGATTAGGCAAAGCACACGTACCTATCCGGTTAGACACCTTGGATTCTACGGCAATATAAAAATAAAGTTAACTAAGGCACCACAACCACTATGAGTCAAGAGTGCCGGTGAGGTTGAACCACATCTGCCATTTTCAACCACTTTCAATGCCACAAAAAGGATAAGAGGTTATAATTCATCTCCACTCTCATCATCACCTACATCAACATCAAATTCAAAACAAAATAACAACAAAAAAATTCTGTAAAACAAGATGATAAAAACAAGAAATGCTTGTCATATTATGCATTTCTTTACAACATAAGGGAAATTCATTACATCAATATCATTGAAGAAATTTTACAAGTCAAGAAGTTTTATAATCATTGAAGAATTTTTACAAGAAGTCCTATCAAAGAAGACAACACATGAAGCGGATTTTGATAGCAATAATCGTTCATATTCTAAAAGTTTACGAGAATTACATACTTCATACTTCTCATATATTGAATATTTCTCCAAAAGTTGCGTGCATATAAAACGTAATTATTCACAAATTGTGTAATTGAGTACTTCTAATACTTCTATATCTCTTCATTTGGTGGATCGAGTACTTCTAAATCTTATATCTCTTCATTTGATGGATTTAGCCCGATATTTCATATATTTTATTTCTTATATAGAGGCGTGAATAAGTTGCTGTAAGTACGTAGAAATAATGGTATATGATAATTGTTCGCAAAAAGAAAACAACCCAAGGAATTCCCAATGAAAAAAGAATGGCGAACCTGTTGAGGCAAGGGCGGGAATAAAGTTAACGACATTTTCAGAGAGTAATTCTCACAGAGGCAACATTCTGACCATTTCAACCACGGTTGAAGATTATAATTCATCTCCACGGTTCTCTCATCTCTAAGACATCAAAATAAACAAAATTAAAGGATAAAATTTCAAAACAAAATAACGAAGAGATTGATCTAAAGATAGACAACGCTTCTTCATCTCGATTCATCGCATTATCAAACCATAAAAAGTCGAGAACTTTAGAAAGAAGAAAATTTTATCCTTCGCAAAACAATCAAGAATATTCATGAAATAAAATAACATATATATTCTATAAAACGTAAAACAATGCATGCTCATTAGTTATGGCCACAAAGTAGGCACACGTACTATGTGGGTGTGAAAGCGTATGTATGAAGTATGAACAAACAATCTATCATGTGGACAAACGGAGTTTGTATCAACGCCTGGCCATCTCTTCATACAAAACTAAGTTACATTTTCAAATCATATGGGGTTTTTACATTTTGAAGCTGAGCGGAGTTTATATCAACGCCCAACAACCCGCATTGATTATACGTACGCCCCACAACCCGCGTTGATTCTCCCATTCGCCCTATCGGGCGTTGATTATACGCACGCCCCTTCTACCAGCGTAAACTTTATGAACGTCCCACATCGCGCGTAATCTTTACCCACGCCCCGCAACAGGCGTAAACTATATCAACGCTTGAACGGGGCGTACTTTATACTTCCGCTCCACAACCAAACGAAGATTATACCTCCGCTCGACTAAATATACTCGCCTCCCACTACGTCACACAACGGACTAAACTAAAATTTAGTCATTTTTTTTACTCTTTGATCTTTGGGTTTAGTAGCACAACTGCAGTTGCTCTAAGCTCAATTACTGAAAAGTTTGTTCATTGATGTCAATGGATATAAAGTTCTATCAGCCATTTTGCAATTTGAATCCATGAGTGTTTCATGGTGATTTTGTTTTCGAAAGTTATACTAGTAAATTATGGGATGCTGGAGTAGATTGAAAACCATGAGATAAAAATCATATATACACTACACCATTTCCAGGATTTTGTCACAGGCTATTCCGATAAGGGTAGTTTGGTAATTTTTACTATCTTCGAAAGAAGCGGATATTTCTGTTGTGGTTTTGTTAACAAAATCGAGAGAAAATGTTGGTATTTATCAAAGTCAAATTTCCTACAGAATCATAACTTGTTGACTTGGTCTTGATCCTATTTTCTAATATAAAGAAAATTAAAAAGAAAAAGAAAAATGTATTTTGATTTATAGAAATGAAATATAATTGTTAGTTTGTACAAATGTGGGAAAAGTAGTGACAAGTAAAATTCAAAGAGTTGTAATTTTGGTGTTATTTTATGTGGTGAAATTTTTGGGTGGAATCATCATTTTAAATTATAATTGTGATTGTCTGTAAAATTGTCAACAAATATTTTTGTTACTAATAAAAAAAAAATTTCTTAATCATTATCACGAATACAAAATTTATTAATGGTTATAATCGTTGCAGGATTTATAACAGGTGTATCAATGACTGAAAAATAAACTGTGACTGATTACATTATTATAAAATCATGATTTTGGTGTAGTTATTTTCTCTTAGGAATCACGCCGTCGTAAAATCCAAGTTGAGGGTTTTTCTGAGTCTAGCACTACTATCAATGAGATTTCTCAACAAGTTTCCAAGCTGCAAGGTGAGGTGTCTACTCTAAAAGGGAACCTTTTGGCTGAGTCTGCTATGGTTATGGATCTTGGCGCTAACTTTCTCTTTTTTTTTTCTTTTTTTTTGCCGCCTTTACTTTCATTTTTTAAACCGCTCGCATATATGTAAAGACTTAAACTAGAAGCGCGCTATGGAGAGGTTTAGTTACCAACATTATGCCGAGGATGCTTGTGTTAATAATGAGAGGTTGCAGAGTCAATTGAATCAACTAATCAATAACCATTCGCACCTCACTGCACCAAATCCTAGATTTTTTCATAGGGTATATCTGTTACTAAAAAAATTTGTAACACATATACGTCGTTAGAGAAACGCTGTGATATTAATTGTTATCTTTTTTTGTAACAGTTTTTACCGTGACAAAATTTGGTTACAGTCACATTTATAAACTGTTACGTTATTTAATAGTAACAGTTAACCTAATTTTAGAATAGCGACACTGGCTAATTTGTCACAGTAATTATAACAGATTTAATTGTTATTCTTCCTTTGCAACAATTCGGTGATGACACGTGTCAGGTATGCAACTATTTGGATTTGGACACGTGTCACTTTTTGTTACGATTATTGTAACACATATAAGTGTTGCCTACTTTTTGCAACAATTTCTCAATGGACACCTGTCATATTTTTGTCACTATTACTGTAACGTTTAAATTGTTACTCTCATTTGTAACAGCATTAAATGATGACACGTGTTTTTTTTAATAACATTTGTTGTTACTGTTACACCTGTGACAATTCTTTAAATTATAATTAAAAAAAAATGGGTAGGCCGGATCACTTTCATGGACCCGGGCATCCAGTTTACATGCCTACAATACATGTCATTATGATGGACCTGAGAACATAAACACCTAGTTTTTTTATTTAGCTGCACCAGTTTCAGCTTTGGCATCTAATACGCCAGAACTGTCCAACAATAAAAATTGAGCATAAACATTAGTTAATGAAAAACAACAGACAGAAGTGCATCTTAGATGCTACTTCACTACTACTTGATGTGCATCTTCCACTTCTAAAAAAAGGAATATCAGGAACATAATATGCCATAGCACCATGCACCAAGAATAAATAGTAGGGGATGTATATGAAAATGATTGGATTAAGAAAGATAGAGAACATTACAAGAAAATGAAGGGAAAAGGTCAGTAGACATACCAAAAGAGCACAACTAGGATCAAGAATGGATGCACCTAGGTTTTTCTTTGGCTGCACCAAAAGAGAGCAAGTGAGGAGTTGAAATTTTGGGGTATGTGTAATGGCATCACAAATCTAGTTAGTACATCAAATAAGTTGGATAGTTTGTCCCGATTTTACGTAATTTTCAAAAAGTTTAAAAAGTGATTTATCTACCTAGTACAAGTTTCTAGAATTCACATTGACACAAAATTGAAATTTAAGGAATATAAAAGATATTACTTCCGTGTAATACGAACTAGAGAATGTAAGAAAATCCAGGACATATGCAGGGAAGGGCACTGCCTCACCTTAAATCCAGCAGCATAAGCAGCCTGCAAGTTGGACATACCTTCAAATGGCATTGATTAGTCAACAACTCCCATAGAACAATGCTGAAATAGGCCAAATACAACAGATAAGCATGTTGAACAATACCGAAAGTGTCCAAATACTCCTTTATGCATATGGAGAGAATATACTTCATTAAGAACTAAATAAAGGCTTCAAAATAATTCAAATTGTAAACAAAGATGAACCCATGATGCAATTGGTAAAGGAGATTAACCTAGAAGGAATCTCATCGTGAGGAAGGTTGTACGGAGTCCGCACTGGACCTACGAGAATATAATTATATGAGAAAGCTTACTGAAACATTCAGTTCGGAATATATTTACACCAAAAGAACACATAAAAATTCTAAGAAGGTTGAATAGAGCTTTGTCATGAAAATGTTAAGATACTAATAACGTTATGAAGGAAAGAAAAGAAAAGAAAATGATGAGTAAGCACATCAAGGGCTGCATTAAATACATGTTCTCAAGACTTAAAAGAACCCTGGAAGTTCATGGCGAAGGTACAGTGGAACACCGGTGATGAACACAAATTAGTTCCAATAAGTCAAGATGTTGTCTTTTCCTGATGGTAAAATTCCCTCATTAATTTTTCTGCCTTTTGCAAATTAGCATATCCAACAATATATAATGGTGTATGTACTCTCTATTATCATACGGAAACTCTTAATTTTCACTTGATGCTTAACACAATCTATATAACCTTGTGAAACCTCATTTATCTGGAAACACATCAACAACTATTGTAACATATTTGCAACTAATTTTATATCAATACATGCCAAGTATAACTGGAATACCTTAATGTAGTTATCAGAATCAAGAGTAAAACGGTGGTATATTCGCGCAGACAGTACAATCATTCCCCTTTTCTTTACCCAGACATGTATCCACTTTTTGTTTTCATCCATGGCATCGAAATACCCTTCACCAAGAAATTTCAATCAATATATGTATCAAATGGAACTGTCATATAACTGACAACAGTAACAAGCAACAAAATTTCCAAACCTACCACTTACATCCACACTGTAACGAATTTCCTCATCGGTGTGAATATGTTCTTCAAAAAAATTCTTTATATTTTGTTCATAATTTGGCATCCTTTTTGGGAACAAATCGCAGAAGTCCTAAGAAAATCAATAATTCCATGTTAATGGACTAACTTTACCAAGTAGGAATACATTTGTAAACTATCTAATGCACAGATCTTATATATTAAATAACACAAAGCTAACCAGCCAAAATTAAAAATACACCAGACACAAAACTGACCACATAGGTATATCCACGCTCTGCACGAATCTTCTTCAATTCCTCATCAGTCTCATAGTTATCTCTATCCAAACGCAAGCTAAGGACTGAAAGTTCTGTAAGATATATCATAATTGAACATCACAGGTTCAAAGATTACTAGAGTTAGACCTATGTTTCTCGGTGGGATGAACTGGAGACGAAATATATCAAAATTGAACATCACAGGTTCAAAGATTACCAGAGTTAGACCTCAGTTTCTCGTTGGGATGAACTGGAGACGAAATATATCATAATTGAACATCACAGGTTCAAAGATTACCAAAGTTAGACCTGAGTTTCTCGTTGGGATGAACTGGAGACGAAATATATCAAAATTTGAACATCACAGGTTCAAAGATTACCAGAGTTAGACCTGAGTTTCTCGTTGGGATGAACTGGAGGTGAAATATATAAGATTTGAACATCACAGGTTCAAAGATTACTAGAGTTAGACTTGAGTTTCTCATTCGGACGAACTAAAATTGAAATTTACCATATTTGAACTTCCCAGGTTCTAAGATTACTACTAGAGTTGGACCTGAGTTTCTCATTCAGAGGAACTGAAGATGAAATTTATCAGATTAGAACATCTCAGGTTCAAAGATTACTAGAGTTGGACCTTAGTTTCTCGTTGGGAGGAATTGAAGATGAAATTTATCAGATTTGAACATCTCAGGTTCAAAGATTACTAGAGTTGGACCTGAGTTTCTAATTCCGAGGAACTAAAGATGAAATTTATCAAAATTAAACATCACAGGTTCAAAGATTACTAGAGCTAGACATGAGTTCCTCGTTCGGGTGATATGAGAATGAAATATATCAGAATTGAACATCACATGTTCAAAGATTACTAGAGTTCGACCTGAGTTTCTCGTTCGGGTGATCTGCAGACAAAATATATCAGAATTGAACATCACAGGTTCAAAGATAACTATAATTAGACCTAAGTTTCTTGTTTGGGTGAACTGAAGACGAAATATATCAGAATTGAACATCACATGTTCAAAGATTACTAGAGTTAGACCTGAGTTTCTCATTCGGGTGATCTGAGGACGAAATATATCATAATTGAATATCATAGGTTCAAATATTACGAGAGTAGACCTGAGTTTCACTTTCGGATAAACTGTAGACGAATTATATCATAATTGAACATCACAGGTTCAAAGATTACCAAAGTTAGACCTGAGTTTCTCTTTCGGATGAATAGAGAACGAAATATATCATAATTAAACATCACAGATTCAAAGATTACCAGAGTTAGACCTGAGTTTATCTTTCGGATGAACTGGAGACAAAATATATCAGAATTGAACATCACAGGTTCAAATATTACCAGAGTTAGACCTGAGTTTCTCTTTCGGATGAACTAGAGACGAAATATATCATAATTGAACATCACAGGTTCAAATATTACGAGAGTTAGACCTGAGTTTCTCTTTCGAATGAACTGAGGAAGAAATATATCAGAATTGAACATGACCATATTACCCTTATTGGAAATAAGTAAAGTTAAAGTTACAGACTGTAAAAATGATCATATTACCCTTATTGGAAAAAACTGCAATATAAATATTATGGAAACTGTGAAATGACCATACTACCCTTATCGGACATAAGTAAAAAAACATTACAGACAGTGAAAATGGCCATATTATCCTTATTGGAAAAAAGTGCAATAAATATTACGGAGACTGTGAAAATGACCATACTAACCTTATCGGACATAAGTAAAAAAACATTACAGACGGTGAAAATGACCATATTACCCTTATTGGAAAATGGTGCAATAAATATTACGGAGACTGTGAAAATGACCATACTACTGTTATTGAAAATAAATAAAGTAAATATTACAGACTCTGAAAATGACCATATTACCCTAATTGGAAAAAAGTGCAATAACTATTATGGAGACTGTGAAAATGACCCTTATTAGAAATAAGTAAAGTAAATCTACCGATTATGAAAATGACCATATTACCCGTATTGGAAAAAAGTGCAATAAATATTATGGAGACTGTGAAAATGACCATACTACCCTTATAAGAAATAAGTAAAGTAAATGTTACATACTGTGAAAATGACCATGTTACCCTTATCGGAAAAAAGTGCTATAAATATTATGGAGACTGTGAAAATGACCATACTACCCTTATCGAAAATTAGTTAAGTAATTCTTATAGATCGTGAAAATGACCATATTACCCTTATTGGAAAAAAGTGCAATAAATATTATGGAGACTGTGAAAATGACCATACTACCCTTATCGGAAATTAGTTAAGTAATTCTTACAGACAGTAAAAATGACCATATTACCCTTATTGGAAAAAAGTGGAATAAATATTATGGAGACAATGAAAATGACCATAAGGGTAGTATGGTCATTTCACAGTTTCCATAACATTTATTGCACTTTTTTCCAATAAGGGTAGCATGGTAATTTTCACAATCGATAAATTTACTTTACTTTTTTCCGATAAGGGTAGTATGGTCATTTTTACAGTCTCCATAATATTTATTGCACTTTTTTCCAATAAGGATAATATGGTCATTTTCACAATCTATAACTTTTACTTTACTTATTTACGATAAGGGTAGTATGGTCATTTTCACAGTCTCCATCATATTTATTGTACTTTTTTCTAGTAAGGGTAATATGGTCATTTTCACGGTCTGTAAGAACTACTTTACTTATTTCCGATTAGGGTAATATGGTCATTTTCACAGATTATCTATAATATTTATTGCACTTTTTCCAATAAGGGTAATATGGTCATTTTCACAGTCTGCCATATTTTATTTACTTTTTTCCGATAAGGGTAGTATGGTCTTTTTCATAGTCCCCATGATATTTATCCCACTTTTTTCTAATTAGGATAATATGGTCATTTTCACAGTCTGTAAGAATTACTTTACTTATTTCCGATGAGGGTAGTATGGTAATTTTCACAGTCTCCATAATATTTATTGCACTTTTTTCCAATAAGGGTTGTATGGTAATTTTCACAGTCTCCATAATATTTATTACACTTTTTCCCATAAGGGTAATATGGTCATTTTCATAGTGTAACATTTTACTTTACTTATTTTCGATAAGGGTGGTATGGTCATTTTCACAGTCTTCGAAATTTTTATTGCACTTATTCCGATAAGGGTAGTCTGGTCATTTTCACCGTCTTCGGAAGAAGCAGATATTTTGTTGTGGTTTTGTCGACAAAATCGAGAGAAAAAAGTAAGTATTTGTCCAAGTCAAATTTCTTAAAAAGTCATGACTTGTTGACTTGGTCTTGATCCTGTTTTCTAATATTAAAAAAATAAAAAAAATCAATATTGATTTTTAGAAATTAAATAAAATTGTTATTTTGTATAAATGTTGCGAAAGTAGTGACAAGCAAAATCCTAAGTGTTACTAATTTGGGGTTGTTTTAGGTGTGGTGAAAATTTTGGATGGAATTATCATTTTAGATTATAATTGTGATTGTCTGTATAACTGGCAACAAATATTATTGTTACTAATAAAAAAGTTAAATATTCATATTCATTATCACAAATACAAAATTTAACAACAATTATAATTGTTACAGGACTTATCACAGGTATATCAGTGACTGAAAAATAAACTGTGACAGGTTACACTGTGAGAAAATCCTGGTTTTGGTGTAGTGCCTGCTTGACCAAATTGATAATCTAAAAAATGAGAACCTTTATCTGTGTAACCAATCTGATTTTCTAGGTTCTCAAGTATCTAATATTTCCGGATTATTGTATAGCTGTGATTTAAGAAAGCGAACCCTGTTAGATGAAAACCGGACTCTTGCCGAAGATAATCGTTCTTTTGTAAACGAAAAGGTGATGTTTACTCACCACTACCTGACTCTGCAGGAGACTTGCACTAGCCAAGAACAGTCTCTTCTCACTTTAAAACATCACCGCGATGAGGAGGTGAAGAAACTGACTTTGGAGAATGAGAAGATTATTCAGAGTAAAATAAATGTAACTATCAATATGAATCGACTCCGAGAGCAGCACGAGCAATTAAAGGTTCCTTATGATAAATTAGTAAAGGAGAATAGTTTTCTTTCTCAGAGTGAGCAAAGGTTCAGATCCCTCCTTCAAGGATTAGTTGGTGATGATTTTGATAAGTGTATGAAAGTGATTAAAAATAACGTACTTTCTTTATCCCAGCATCTTATTTCGAGGGAAGAAAGTCACGTCAAGCTGGCTGCCTCATTTTCTATCCTAATTTTAAATTTCTTTATTCACCTGTTTATTCTATCGCCCTTGTTTAATTCAGATTTTCGCCCTTGCTTTATTCGTCTATGCAGCATCTGATGAGTCGCACCAACTTGTCATCAAGAAATTGAAGTCTGACCTTTCGAATGCGCGAAAATAACGCGATGGCTTCTCCACGTCTTATAGTGATGCTCAGGCTAAGGTCGATAAGTTGAAAAGGAAATGTTCCTATCTTCAGAGATTGATGGAGGTTTCCATGGGAAATTCTAAGAAAAGTGCTGAACGCGATCTTTTTGTTAAGTCCAATACCATTGCTGATCAAATCTTTCATGCATATTCACTCCCCTTACTGCAAATGAATCCTCCTGAAGTTCCTGCCGACGAAGCTCTGCCTGAATCCGACAGTGATTTCTATGATGAAAGTTAAGATGATGATGAAGAATCTCCTTCTACAGAGAATCAGTCCAAACGAGGTGAAGATGGTGCTGGAGGTCTGAGTTCTATTGATAAGGGACCTTCTTCTCAAGATGAAGAGGACCTTTAAGATAACCTTTAAGTTTTTATCTTTCCCTATCTTTCTTGTCGCTTTCTTTTGACAATTGGGCGCTCCCAAACTTGAGGGGAATAAACTCTGAGTGCTCCTTTATGTTTGACTATGCACTCCTGTTTTTGGTTGTAGACAAAGACAAAATATTTATATGCCCTATATTTTTTTACTATCTTTTTTGATTAGTTTTGTTTTAAAATTTCCTGATATTTCTATGCCTTGTCTTACCGAAAAGGCGAATAACATCTTTTTTACCTGTTTTTATTCCCATACTTTCCTATGTTCTTCTCCTTTGAAGGTTTTAGTTGAATTTTAGTTATTGACGCTACCTCCTTTATATGTTAATGTGCGAAGTTAAATTCATACCTTCCTATGTTGTTCTTTACATTAAATTCTTTGACCCTCTTGATTTGTCCGCTCCCCTATTACCTTGAGCGTCCCTATTAATTTCTGTAAAATAGCGACAATATTAATTCTTATAGGTCTATCGGGATTTTCTTTTAAAGTCTTATTGTGCCTCCCTAAGTAGAGGTCTTACCTAGCCTTCTCCTATTAATAGGTCTTATTCTTTCCCCAAGATATTTCTTTTTATTTTGTTGGGCGACCAAATCGCAAGCAATCATTACTCTTTCAAATAGTGACCTATTGATTTCGCCTTATCATTTTTTTTGTATTATTTCCTCTGCAGGATATATTTACGCGTAAATATGACTGGTCTAAGTGCTCCCGTGAGAAATAACACTGTGATATTGATGTCTTTGAGACAATTCAGCTCCCTAATGGAGGGCGTCGTCGTTATATTCTCCGTGATTTCCCTTTCAAGGAAGCGTACACGTACCGGGTTAGGGTGCGCTCTTCCCATCCAGTGATACCAATAATAAGTTATTTTCGTGGCCTATTATCCCTCCGCCGATATGGCTTATGGTTACGACACCACACCCTAAGTGGGGTTTCTTGAGGACCGAGTGTATCATAGTCAGGACTTGCTAAGGACGGCTAAGAACGCTCCATACTCCCTAGGCATCCTTAGCTCAACCATGTACCGCGGCTCCCTGATCGAGTTTCTACGCTCCTTAAGAAATAGCTTATTACCCTAAGTTTTTAATTCAGGAGTCTCTGTTGGATAGTCTTTTGTTTCTCCCCGAATTCTTCATGACTCAGCTTCCGGGTTGGTATTTCCTTCCCTTGAGACATGCATTACTAGGTTTTCCCCAATTATGACGCGTGTTAGGTCTTATTTATATTTCCTCTTGCATTTATGCGAACTAGGTTGCGTGCCACAATTGGATGCCTAGCCTCCCTAGTTAGAGTTTTTAAATTTATTGCCTCCTATTAAAGTCTTATTTTTGCCTTTTTTCATCTACTTGTAATTTGCATGAAACATCTGATTATTTAAAGGAGAAATCTTTCAATTTCCAATCATGTTATGATTAATACGTTGTTGACGCCTCCCCTTTTCATTGAGTTCGCGTACATGTATGTTCGGTTCCATGGGTGATCAAGCTTCCGTCCCACGCCTCTCCCTTTACTGTCTATTAGCTCGTATGCTCCATTTCCGATGATACTCTCTATAATGTATGGTCCATCCCATGTCTTCTCCAGTTTCCCTTCTCCTCCTTTCTAGTATGTTGTTATTTCTTGCAATACTAACTCTCCTGGTTGGAATTCACTTTCTTTGACGCTTTTATTATATTCACGAGCTAATATTTCGCGGTAGTTCCCCATATGCTGCAACGCGGTCTCCCTATTTTCTTCCACATCATTTAATTTTGCCAAAATCAAATCTGTGTTTAAATTCTTCTCACACGCTTCTCTTTTTGTCGAAGGTATGATCACCTCTGTAGGCAGCACTGCTTCCACTCCGTACGTTAAACAAAATGACGACATTCCTGTAGCTTCCCTTCTTGTCGTTCTATAGGCCCAAAGAGCATTGTGAACTTTCTCGCACCACCCTTTGTTGTGTCTTTCTAACTTCTTTTTCAATATATCTACAAGTGTCTTATTTGTTTCTTCCGTCTGCCTATTGCTTTGTGGGTACAGGGATTTGACTTTCCGCTCTGGATCTTGAATGCTTTAAGCAACATTTCTATATTTTCTCCTTCGAACTCTTTTCCATTGTCTGAAACTATTTTCACGGGAATTCCAAATTTGCAGATAATATTTTCGAATATGAAGGCGAATATATCGCGATCTCGAATGTGTCGGGTTTCTTTTGCCTATGCCTACTTTGTGAAGTAATCAGTTGCGACTATTAAGTATTTCCTTTGTCCTGTACCTATTATAAATGGTCCCACAATGTCCAAACCTCATTTTTCAAATGGCCAGACACTAGTTGTGGAGCTTAAAGGAGCTCTCAGAGCATGTATTCTTTTTCCATGATGTTGTCATTCTTCACACCACATGGGTACTTCTTTCGCGATCTCGCTCCTCTATGATTCCCTGCATCTCTATAATGGATGGATTTTAATATTTCCATCCCTTCATCCCGCGATAGGCATCTCAATGAGGGTCCAAGGAAGGATTTTCGATATAGGACCCCATCTCTTAATTCATAATATGTCACCTTACTCTTGAGTCTGAATACTTCCAATCTGTTTCTTGGAATTTCTCCTTTCTTTAGATACTGATGAATGGGTGTTCTTCAATCTTCTCTTTTCTCTTCATGCTCCTATACTTGATTCTCCAGGGTCATCACGTCCGCTTCCACTTCTTCTTTGTTGATGGAGGGGAATAAAAGTGTCTTTACCTTTATGTATCTGGATTTAGGGTCTACTAGCATTGAGGATATGAATGCCAACGCATCATCGAATCGATTTTCTTTTCTACAAATATCTCTCCTATTTATTTTCGGTGTATTTTCTGAAAGATCTTGGATAAGATGCTTATATTTTTGTAGGGATATCTCGTTTGTGTTGTATAAACCCTGTATTTGGAGTATCACTAGTTGTGAGTCACTGGTTATTATGATGTCCTCCAATTTTATTTCAATTGTTAGTCTTACCACGTGTACTACCGCTTCATACTCATTTTCGTTATTTGTAGATACAAAATCCAATCTGAATGAGTCCGCCATTCTTTCCCCATGCGGTGGAATAAAAACTATTCTAATTTCTTTTCCTTTACTATTTGTTGATCCGTCTACCAGTATTTCCCATCTACTTGGATTGTGTTCTATGAGTAAGTTTCTTGGGTTTCCCTGCTCTTCATCTATGTCCATCATTTCTTCTACATCTCCGTCCTCTTCTAGCGGAAACTCTGCCAGAAAATCTGTAATAACTTATGATTTTGCTGAGGATAAGATTTCATATTTTACTCCAAATTTTTATACTTGTGCGTTCCATCGCTCCACCCTTCCTATCCTTTTTGAGTTTTTCATCACAGCTTCAATTGGAATTTTTGTTAGCACCATGATCTTGTGATCTTGGAAATAAATGCATAGCTTTTGTGTTGTGTAAACCAATGCCAGGATGATCTTCTTAATCTTAGTATAGATTCTTTCCACCGAGTTAAAAGTCTTACTTATGTAATAGATCGGTTTTTCCACTCTGTCATCTAGGCAAAGCAATACTGCACTCAACGCGTACGGTGTTGACGCGAGATATATCAACAATTCTTATCCTGGTTCACCTTTCTGCAAAATAGTTAAATTTTTTGAATAATCCTTGATGCTTTGGAGTGCTTGTTCGCATTCTTCCATCCATTCGAACTTTTTTACCTACTTTAAGATATTGAAAAAGTGTTTGCACTTGTCGGATGAGCACGAAATGAACCTCCCTAGCGAAGCGAGCCATCCATTTAGTTTTTGCACGTCTTTCACTGTCGCTGGCGATGGAATGTCTCTAACTGCTTGCACCTTTTCTGGATCCACTTTTATCCCTTCTTTTGACACAATGTAACCTAGGAATTTCCCTGATGCAACCCCGAAGATGCATTTTACTGGGTTGACCTTCATTTTATACTGCCTCATTTGTTCAAATATTTCCCTTAAGTTGTCTGCATGATCGAATGTTTTTTTGATTTTTACTAACATGTCATCAACGTAGACCTCTAGAGTTGTATGCACCCATTTTGCTAATATTTTCTCCACTATCCTATGATACGTCATACCGGCATTTTTCAATCCAAATGGCATTCTAGTATAAAAATATAATCCTCGCGGTGAAAAGAATGTTGTGTGTTCTTGATCTTCTTCTGATAAATCTTTTTGGTTATAGCCTGAGTATCCGTCAATCAATGATAATCTTTCGCATCTTGTTGCTTCCTCCACCATCTGTGGTATATCTGGAAGAGGAAAATTGTATTTTGATCACGCTTTGTTCAAGTCGTTAAAGTCGATGCATATCCGTATTCCATTGTTCTTCTTTAGCAATCCATACTGGATATTTTGCTAGTCTTATTATTCCCACGTCTAACATCTTCTGTAGCTCTGCTTCTATCTGTGGATGATATGTGGTCGCTATCTTCCTTATCCTTTGCTTGAATGGCTTCAAATTTGGGTTGATATCTAACATGTGACATGTCATAGAGGGGTTTATACCTGGCATTTATTCCATGCTCCACGCAAAGATGTCATGATATTCCCGTAACAATTTTACTAGCTTTTCTTCCTCCCCCTTTTCCATCTTGGTTCTGATTTTCAACATCTTTGGATCTTCTTCTGTTCCTATATTTATCTCTTTTGTTGGTTCAGCAGCTGCAAAGTTTGCTATCGGCTCTCCTAATGGTGATGGTTCTTTAATTTCATATGTTGGTTCTCCTTATTTTTCTAAAATTTCACTTGGTATTCCCTTCCCATCTTTCGCTCTTATCATATAGATCCTTAACTCTTCCCCATTCCTCAATTGTTTCGCATCTCTCCATCTATCCTTTCACTTATTTGCTAATCCTTCATAATTCTGCACATCTATTTGACTGCAAATTTTCGCGTTTTCCGTATCCCGTTTGACTTCTCCTATTCCTCTTGGGATTGGGAAGTGTAAGCATTGATGGAATGTTGACGCTACGCCTTCCATGAGCATGTTATAGGGTGATTCGACATCCACTACATATAATGTTATCTGTGTTTATATCTCTCCTAGAACTATCCGCATGATTATTTCTCCTTTCGGCTTTGTGATCGCCCTGTTAAAGCCGTGAAGGTTATATGTCGGTTGGGTTAGCTCCACGTCCTTGTATCCCATACTTTTGAACGCGCGGTAAAATAGTATGTCCACTGAGCTTCCCGTGTCTATCAGTGTTCTATCTATCGCTCAATCTTCTGATTTTCCCGCGCTTTCATTCTTGGTACTTGTTAATCGTTTTGTAGTAAAAGTAACAACAAGTGTATCTGTTCGCCTTAGACTCCCTTCTGGAACATCCTCTTATGCGAAAGTTATTTTCTACTTTTACCATTCCTTTAAATGCGAGACTTTATCTACAATCAGAATTTTTCTCCCTTCATGATCGCGCTTGTGTATTCGCCCTGTAATGCCTGCATGAAAGTCTGTAACACTCATATTTGAGTTAGTAATTGGATTATGTTGTATGCACAGGCTTCCTTCTTTCTCTTTGATATTCTTTACTATTTGTTGTGGTTCTATTGGCTTCACCCTCCCTTCTTCTCTCCTGTATGACCCTTTCTCCATTTGTTGGTGCTCTTTCTTTTGTAAGTAAATCTCCACCCTTCTTGTCTTTCGTCCTCTTAATTTCCTTGAAACAGTAGTGAGATCTAAAAAGAGTGATAAATTGTCGTAATCCTTTTGTAAATCGGAGACACCTTAATATTTTGAGAACGATTAAAGAAGACGACCCTTTTAACTGGCCAAAAATCTCAGAAAGCTTACTAAATGAAAACGAAAATCTCAGAAAATTTCTTTTAGTTCAAGTAAAATACACAAAAAATCGTAAATTCTTTGAATAAGACCTTTTTGATCAACTACTGCGGTTTTAACGACTGTAAATCAAACTCTTGATGGATATGATAATTTTCAAACCATTTTGAAAACTTCACAAACAAGGAACATCCCTCTCTCACTGATCCAAGTTGTTTCTATGCCAAAATGTAGTTGCAGGAAATCCTACAACCTACACCCAAGTAAATCTATGAAATGAATCTAAGACATCATAAGAAAAACTCTAAATCTCTTTATTAAAATAAAATTTAGATCAAATGCAAGTAAGATGTATGAAAACCCTAACTTGGAGAACAAAATAACTTTCTCTCTCCTAAAATTCTTAGCTAAACTCTCAAAAAAGATCCCTCTCTTACAATGGCTTCTGGATCCTTTTATAGGAGTTACATAGTGGATGACAGCTAATAATACCCCTATTTTCGGATCTGGAGGATAAAATCTCCCTGTCTTGTTATCTACGCACTGATATTTATAAATGCCGCGCTGTTCTTCACACTTTTAGTATATTGATGACGTCATTGCATTCGTCAAAAAAGATCCCTCTCTTACAATGGCTTCTGGCTCCTTTTATAGGAGTTACATAGTGGATGACAGCTAATAAAACCCCTATTTTCGGATCTGGAGGATAAAATCTCCCTGTCTTTTTATCTACGCAATGATCTTTATAAATGCCGCGCTGTTCTTCACACTTTTAGTGTGACTTGATGACGTCATTGCATTCGTCAATAGAGCCATGAGGATCACATTATATTCGCGTTAACCTAAAATGATCTCACGCGTTCTTATTGGTTGTGGGGTATTTTGCACCCACAATTAGCATTTACGCAGCAATCTAAGATTCCACTTAGGCAATAACTACAACTAACACCTTCCATTTTTCTCCATAAAATTGTCCGAAGAAGAATAAAAGATCCTTCTCGACTTGGAGACTAGTATCTTTTTTTTTTTTTTAGGTATCAAACAGAAAGAAAAGAAAGATAGTTGTATACATCCCAGAGGCCGACAAGACTAGCGGGGAAATTAGAGCTTGTCCACATAAGGTGGACGTTATGAGTAAAAGCAAGGGCTCCCAAAGAATGAGCCGCAGAATGGGCAGGTTTTGGCACATGATTGAAGGAGCCTGCATTGTTAAGGGAGATCATTTTTTTAGTAATGTCCTCCTTCAACCTCCATATTCTCCAAGGGGTGTTTCGAGACTCTTCTTTTAGGATGTTTACAACAATCTGACTATCGCTTTCGATAATGATATTGTTTAGATGTAGCCATATTGCAAGATCCTTCGCTAAGCGAGCACCATCTGCTTCTGCATACACCACCGAGTCTGTTCTACCTATGCAAGTTCCAACACCCAGGAAGGCACCTGCACTGTTTTTTTCCACTGCTACGCATGGATAACAACCATCTTTCCATGCTGCGTCGACGTTAATCTTTACGAGGGGATGAGTGGGAGAAGTCCAGGTGGTTAGAGTAGACACAACTATGATGAGGTTCTTGGCTGTAGCGGGATGGTCTTCATCATCAGTAAAATTGAAGTAAAGGTTGTACCAATAAGACGCTACAGTCATAATTCCTTGAATATTGATATTCTTGTTCTCGAACACTTTTTCATTCCGAGCTTTCCAGATTTCCCAGCATAGACACATTCCCATGACCATAGAAGCTTCATTATCATTTCTGCTAAGTAAGAGTTCCAATAAATTTGAAGTTGTCATTTGGTCATTTCCTTGGATTCTCAAACCTAAAGGGGAGGTGAACCAGACTGCACGAGCCAGCTCACAGTGAACCAATAGGTGATCTACCGATTCTTCATCCTTCGTACATATGTTGCACTTTTTTGGGACTCCATCGATGTATTTTCCTATTTTTTTGGAGACAACTAGGACATTATGTAGTGCTCTCCATATGAACATTTTTATTTTAGGAGCGACATGTTTCACTGCCCATAACTTTTTACAAGGGAAGGTGTTCTCACAGATGGTAGATGACTCACCTCGCTGGTCTTTGTACATCTTTTGGAAGGACTGAGGCGTGAAGTTTCCATGGTTGGTAAACTTCCATATTATTTTATCATCAGCAGTAGTATTTGGGGCAATTCGCGTGATCTGGATGGATATATATGAATCATCAAGTTGATAGAGAGCTTGAAGATTCCATTGGCATGTGTTGCTATCAATTAATTCACTTACTCTTGTAAACTCTTGGCTGCCATTTTCTAATCTGAGAGGAGTATCTCCTTGGATTGTGGGTATCCATGGATTTGTGAAAATATTGATGTTTTGCCCATTTCCTACAAGCCAAAGGCATCCTTTTTTAAGTTCTGTTCTTCTTTCAAGCACTGCAGACCAAGTACTTGAACATTGCTGAGTCTTATTACCTTCCCAGAATGATGTGTCTCTTAAGTATTTAGCCCACAGGATTTGGTCCCAAAGAGAGTTTGGTTCTTGTAAAAACCTCCAAGATAATTTGGAAACAAGGGCTAGATTAAGGTCATAGAGCGATCTTAGTCCTAGCCCTCCTTTTTCTTTGTCTAAGTTAAACCAGTCCCATTTTAAGAAATGCATTTTCTTTTTATCTCTTGAGTGACCCTACCAGAAATCTCTTATGATTCTTGTCAGCTTGTCAAGGACTGATTTTGGGATCATATTAGTTGCCATGAAATAGACATGGATGAGTGCTAGAACAGATTGAATGAGGACGGTTCTGCCAGCATGTGAGAGATTGTTATTCTTCCTTCCGGATAAAGCAGCATCAAACTTCTCAATGAGGTAATTGAAATTGGACACCCTTTTACCTTGTTGTAAGATCTTGACACCTAGGTACTTCTCGTCAATAGGCATTTATTTTACTCCCAACTCCTGAATGATTTCTTCAGCGTATGTTCTGGTACATTTTTACTAAAGTAGATGGAAGATTTTGCATAATTGAACAGCTGTCCCGATATAATGTAGTACTGATTCAGCAATGAGGTGACAGAATTAATAGTTCTGGTATCTGTGTTGCCATATAACATTATGTCATCTGCGAACATTGTATGGGAGATGCTTGGAGCCCATCTGTTGAGTTTATACCCGCTATATAAACCTTCCAATTCCATTTTGTTGATGATGTCGGAAAGAGATTGAGCACAAATATGGAGAGAGGGGACAACCCTGTCTAATGCATATTCCTCCACTGAAGAATCCTTCCGGTTGACCATTGATGAGTATGGAGAAAGATGGAGTTCTAACTTAACTCATTATAAGATTATGAGCACTATCTGTGATGCCAATGTTCAAGAGAGCTTGACTTAGGAAGTCCCAGTCCACTCTGTCGTATGCCTTGCTCATATCAAGTTTGAGTGCAAAAGAACCCTGGGTTGTATTTGAGTATTTCATAGAGTGAAAAAGCTCTTTGGCGATGACGATGTTGTCCAATATCTGTCTTCCTGGAACGAAAGCTGACTGGTTCTTCTCTATGAGACTGTCTAAGAAGGGGCTGAGTCTGTTGGTGAGAATCTTAGTGACGACTTTGTATATAACATTGAATAAGGTAATCGGTCTGTAATCTGCTGCAACTTCGACATTTTTCTTCTTTGGTATGAGAGAAAGGTATGTATGGTTCATTCCAGGCAGGATTAGTGAATATCTGAAGCAGTCTTGAACCAGGTGTACAACTTCTTGACCAACAACCTCCCAACATTTTTTGTAGAAAAGTGCTGGGTATCCGTCTGGGCCTGGAGATTTTAAGGATCCCATTTTATTCACCACCTTAAATATTTCTTCTGCGCTAGGGATAGATGTGAGGTGCCTGCACTCATCTTGATTCAATTTGTTAGTATTGTCCAGGGCCAAGGCCCTAGGGTTAACATTTGAATCCTTTGTAAACATGTCCTGGAAATGATTAATGAGAGTGTTTTTAATCTGATAAGGGTCAGAAATCTATTAATTGGTTAGATTCTTAAGGGAAAATATCTTGTTTTTGCTTCTTCTATGAATGGTGGAAACATGAAATACCTGAGTGTTTTTGTCAATAGTTGGTACCCACTTTGACTTGTTTCTTTGCTGCCAGAACATTCTATCTCTTCTTTCAAGGGTAATTATGTTATCACTGATGGATTTTTCAGCATCCCTTGTGTCAGTCAAGTGAGCAGTTGCTTGAAGTTCAACCAGATTTTGTTTCTCTTCTTCAATCTCCCTTCTTGTGTTTCCAAATGTGCTTTTGCTCCATTTCCACAGTCCTTCGCCCAGGTTTGTGAGTTTAGACGTTGTACCACCAGTAGTTTTCTCCCAATTATCTTGAAGGACCATTTTGAAATCAGGGTGATCAGTCCAGTAGAACTCGAACTTGTAGTTTGGAACCCTTTTTGGAGGTTTTCGCATGGTATTGAGAATTATAGGAGAGTGATCACTCTCAATTCGTGGAAGATGTAGGACAGCAGCATCAGAAAATAAAATTCTCCACTCTGAGTTGCATATAGATCTATCAAGCCTCTCAAAAATAGGGGTGTTTTGAGATGTATTGTTATACCAAGTAAAGGAAGGACCTGCAAAGCCAAGATCAACAACATATCTTTCTCTAATCATTTCTCTGAATTCTTCGCAGCTGATGTCAGTGTTTAGAGAGCTTCCTTGTTTATCATGTTGATGCATTAGAGCATTCAAATCTCCAATCATGCACCATGCACCAACGGTTCCTTCTAACGTGGTGCTCATATTTTTCTAGAAGATATTTCTTTGAGCATGATCCGGGGGTCCATAAACGCAGAATAATTCCCAGCTTGGAGCGGATAGTCAAGCTTCAATGGTACAGTGGATGCAGTTTTGCATTTTAGAGATTACTATCAAGTCAACTAGGTATTGCCAGAGTAAAGCAAGCCCTCCACTTCTCCCGTTTGCTGGAACATAGGCAAAATGTCTAAACTTCAAGGAGCTGCAAACCTTGAGACTGTTTGTCTCGTTCAATCTTGTCTCAAAAAGGAATAATATAGTTGGGTTGAAGCTTCGGAGGAACGAGTTTAATGTTAGAACTGTCATCTCGTTCCCTAGACCACGACAGTTCCAGGATTGTATTACATTGGCCTTGTGACTTTTTGGGGCAAGTCGCCACAACCTCAACAGTGTGATAACAAATTTGCTTGAGTGGTAGATCGCAATCCATGGGTTCAGGGGTCTCTTATTACCAGCAAGAGAGGTTGCCTCTGTAGTCTCAGTACTATGATTCTTCCTAGCAATCCTCTTCCAGTGACGTATGCTTTTGAGTTGATCTTGTTCTAGTGTGCTTGGATTTTCTTAGGGTTGGGATTGGGGTGGAAGCTGTTTTTTTGAAAGTGGTGATTTCGGGGGGGAGTGGTGGTGGTTTGGTGGGGGGATATGTTTTTGTGGTAGAGATTTTTTAACTTTGGCAGTGGGGTTGGGTTTTGGGTTGGGTAGAACTTGACTGGGGATTATGGAAGGGGTGTCGGGTTGTTTTGTTGGGAGAAAGGTGAGTGATGGGCTTGCAGCAGGATTTATAGTCAAACTAATATTGTTTTTGTTTTCAGTAGCATGAGAATATGCATTGGATGTGGGTATATTGAGTGATTAATTCTCCTTATTGTTAAGCTCAACAGTATTTATGGTTGTTTCCTGATCCGACTGGGGATATGATTTGGTGTGGTAACAAGAGTATTTTGTGGCTGCATGGATTTTTTGGTGGAGTTAATGTAGGAGGTAAAATTGGTATCTGCATGACTGTCATTTTGACTGGGGTTAGGTTTCAGGTTTTCTACAGCTCCATTAATGGGGTTTTGGTGAGCTGGTAGCTTACTTTTTGTGGATCTACTCTGCATCACTTTGGGTTTATAGCTAGCATTGATCTCTTCAGTGAACCTAGCTATATTTTTATCCTGTATTTTCTCCATGAAGTCTTCTGGTGAAAAAAAACCCTAGTTTATCACACTCTCTTGAGAGATCTGGACATTGCTTCATGATGTGACCAAATTTTCCACAGGAAAAATAGACCTTTGGGAGTCTTTCATATCTCAACATTGCCTTGCAATTATTTTTGGAAGGTAGTGTGAAGTTGAGTTCTTGTTTTATTGCTTTTGTGACATCAATCTTGACACGAACTTTTGCAAAGCTTCCCCCACTTCTCTTTATCGGATTCAGAAATGGGGTAAGGAATTCCTATTTTTCCTGCTAAGAATTCCACCATCTTGATGGATTGTGCGCTCATGGGAAGACCATGGACTTGAACTGTGAAGTCTGCAAACTTAAATTCATAGTCTTCAGGGAGTTTATCAGGATCACATAGTTCAATTAAGAGAAGATCTTCATTCAATCCCCAAGGAGACCTTGTGAGGACTGTATTGTAATCGCATCCCAATTCGAAATGAACCAAATAGATTGCCTTGCCAAAACTTAAGATTTCAATGCTTCCTGACGGTCTCCAAGATCTTTGGAGCATGTTATATAGAACATTGATCCCATATTCCCTTCTGGTAATGGTAGTAATAACCATGGAAAACTTGTGAGTTGTTGAGGGCTCTACCAGGTCTTCTGGGACTTCAAAATCATCTTCTTCGTTATGTAGTAGTGCTGCCATTCTGTCTGCCAAATCTTCATACTCTGGTATTGAGGATTGAGAAAAAGAAGAGGCCATGAAGGAAGGAGTAGAAAGATGCTCGACGAAACCCTAACCGAAACACACCAAGTTGTCTTGAAAAAGAAAAACAAAGGACTGGTTAACCTGCAAAACAAACAAACACAGCAAGAAAGACAAGAAAAAGATTAGATTGGAAAGAAGAATCGTCTTCAGACAAGATGAAAAATCATCCTAAAGATGAGAGAGAAAATCGCCCTGGAGACGAGATTTTTTTTTATTTATATATGTAAGATTAATTAGCCCATTTTTTACTTGGAGACTAGTATCGTGTTATTGGGACCACCGACATGTTGCACCGATATGACCTTGGGTCCTAGTCTAGTTGTCCTAGACAAGATACTACCCCTAAGGTAATGTCACCACAAAAAATAAGGCCGATAGATAGTGGAGTGTATCAAAACAAAAAAAAAACAAAAAAAAATAAGGCCAACTGTCACCTTTTGGTACGAGTCCCAAATGTCAGTCACGTATTTAATCAGCCATTAATATCTGAAATGATTAAGGTCCCGCGGGTTAGATCCCACGGGCCATCCCCTGAAGTGTGTTTGTGAGAGAAAGGGGGTGGGTCCCACCCATAACCCACCCCCTACAAATCCGTCGGGTCAGTGGGGTTCCGTTTTTTGTGTCTGGCGGGATGGACTGCGGGATTGTGCCCGCGGTCAGTGTATCATCCCCGCATTAATATTTGCACAAACTTGGTTAATTAACCTAATAATAATAATTTCTGGATGAAAAAAACATGTAAAGTTTGATATTGTTTAAATGGACGAGAATGTAAAAATAACCAGGATATAAACAGTTTTATCTTACTTATTTTTAAATATTTTTATTATTTTTAATTACATCAGGATGCACTCAGTTTCACCCTCGCTATTTTTTAAGTTTAAGCCAGGATGAATTCAGATTCATTCTTGTTATTTTTTTGGTGTCCATTTTACCCATACAATTTTTTACTCATCCAATAGAACCATGTTTTAAAAACATTTGGGAAATTGACCCAATTTCTCCAACATTTGTTGTTTGTATTTGTGCTTCCCTTCAGCATCCAATTTAATCAAGTGAATCACCGTTTAAAGTTATGGCAAATATGTCGTGTTCAAGCTCAATCACTCAAATAGGTAACCCCATATCTTGCCATTTTGTGTGATTAGGTTCTTCAAAGTTTCCATGATTCCAAATCACATACAATTGAATGGAGGATGAAATTTACTAAATGAATAATGTAAGAGCATATAAATAGTGTCTTGAGATGATTCTTCATTGCTCTCTAGAGGTCATTTGAATTTTGCAGGATATAACGAAAAAAAGGCATCTAACCAAAAAGTGATACACAAACAAACAAAATATAGATAGTAGTTATTTATCTAAGCTCAAGTACCACAATATTTACTAATTGGTGTTAGTATAAAGTTCAATCAATCATTGCAATTTGAAGCCACGAGTTTTTTCTCATTATGGTTTTGATTTTAAAGGTTATATACTAGCCACTAGCAAGTTATGGGCTGTTGGAGTAAATTGAAAATCATGAGACAAGAAGGATTTCACCTTCAACATTATAGAATGGTTCTTGGACAATTGTGAACTAAACCCTGTTATTGCATGGAAGAGTCAAATTTGACATTATCTAACAGGGACTTCAATAGGGAAACAAGGCAAAAAGATAGTATTTAATTGGATCTGCAAAAATATATATTTTTTGAATAAATAATAGGGATAATTGGAGTTTGGTACTCAGGTTTAGACCACACTAGGCTTTGGTCTAATATTTGTCCAATGTTAGGCTTTGGTACCTGGAATGGACGTTGACTGTAGTTGACTAGGTTAAGTCTAATTTTAATTTAATAAAATCAATATCTTTATGTTAATTTTTCCAGACCGATGATCTTACCTAATACCTACACGTGGAGGGACAAATTTTTTATCCTTATAATTCCAAAATCCCTTCTTCCCTTTCATATTCTTTCTTTCTTCCCAGAACCACCATCGAAAAGCCTTCCCAGAACTCCATCTTGGTCGCTGTCATGGCTCTCAATCGCTGGTATTCAGTCAATTTGATTCATGGAAACAACACATGCAACATCTCAATGATTTGATATCTCAATTAGAAGAACTTTAATTCATGAAATTAAGGTTTTTATATTCAATTGAGGGTTGAAGAAATTGAGGATGAGTTAGTGATGGGTATTATGAATTGATACTAGAGAAGAAGATTTAACAACTACTTCTCAATTCTCCATGAGGAATCGAATAATTTAGGGTTCGTGAATTCGGATTGAAGATGGAAACATGAGCCTGATGGTGAGTAACTAAAGGAACACTACGGGAAAAAACAATGTTTACAACACAATCTAAGAGTTGTAGTACCCCTACGACAACTCCATTTCATGCGTTATGGAAGGGGGGTATTGTAGAAAGTCCAAGATTTTCTACAATGGTTGGCAAGTGTTGTAACGAGTGATGTGATTCATGGTTCGACAATAGTTTTCCGAAGTTGTGATTCTCTTTCGATTTTTTTTGAAATCCTAACACCACTCTTGCTTGTGTTGTAGGACTATCTTGAATAATACAAGTTTGGTATTGTGGAAATATATGTATCAACAGATATTAATGTTATGAATAAGATTTGCACGACACTTGTATTTGATGTTAAACTATCTTGGGCAACACATAGTTATGTTGTAAAGATACTATTTCACAATATTTGTTTTTTGTAGTTGAAAGGTAGAAGACAACATCTATTAGTATTGTCGGAATTTGACCTACAACTCTTGTTTGGAGTTGTGTGCCGAAAAATATTTTGAAAAAAAATAAATTAGGGCTGAAACCGAATTGCTGAAAGTAATTCACATTTACATGCCAATGTAACACGTTTACATTCGTTCAAGTTAACCTGCCAATGCTAAACACACATTCAGAAAATGGCAATGTGACAAGTAAAGTTTCTTGAACACCCTACAAAACGATTATGAAGATTAAGATGTCTATTTTGAGGAGTAATCACACTCAAAATGTAAGCTCATCGGTTCAAAAAAGTACTTGCAAGGGAATCAGTCCGACAAAGATCCTAAACCTTCATCCTGCAAATGAAAACCAAATGCCAAACTTTAAGAAGGCAATACATTACATTATAGCAAATAGGAAAACCAAATTCCAAACTTTAAAAAGGCAATAAATTACATTATATCAAATAATTAACATGTTATAATTAGGTAATGATATTATAGAAAATCTGTTGTTGATACGAATAATGTCAGTGTGAGAAATTTAGGATACAAAACTTTTAAAGTTAAACATAGTTTAAGGATTGACATAAGAGTACCTGATCTTTTGGCGCCACTCCAATTACACATTCACTGCTACAACTGCTCATATCTCCTTGCTTCTCACTCAGCTGCAATACTTCTCAATCTATACACTGACACCACCACAAACATCATAGCAGCAGCATACCCTCTGCTCATGGTAATAGCACCGCAACTACTCAATATACTCATTCAACCATCGTGTAGAACACTCCATTTCGCCTCAATCTGTCACAAACTGCATCAAATAAATTTCAAGTTTTTTGTATTAGTTCACAGTGAAACATGACGGTCAAAAATAGTAAACACAAGCCTAAGTTATGTAACTGTGTACCTTATCCTCTAATCCTTTGATTAGAATCACAGGCTTCAGTGTTTTGTTGGTGCAGTGGTATGGCCTCTTTTAAACTCTTTATGGATGCATTCAAAGCTTGATGGTTCGCGTTTTTCTCCCTTTCATCCTCACTGTCAACCTCAACAATATCTATAAGTAACGTATTTACAGTACCTTGTTTAAGCAAAACTAGACCATCTCCCAAGACTCCCTTCTGTCTCTAAAGTTATTTGGTGTTCAACTGCAATAACTGACACCACCATGGAATCGAACCAAACATTCTTCTTCTCGTCTGCGTCGTTTGCTGAAGGCTCCCGTGGGTTATTGATATCTGTAAAATAATTAACAATATAGCATATATGAGCACAAGGCATTGGTGAATTTTCACAAATTTGGACAGGGATATACATAAGCAACCAAAATTAGGTAAAATGGTAAATTCAGCCTGAACATCAGCAACCAGTTAAGGTAAATCGAGAGAGCAACAATCAGATATGGCTTTTCCTTCAATTTGGCAGTAATTTCTTTGGCAACCCTGTCGGAGATGAAATTTTTATTAAAAATATAGGTTTTCAAATATTGGAATCATTAACGGGATTATAACTATTCTACACACTTGGATAATAAGAAATGTGTACTTTAGGGTACTTGCTACTTAGATCTCCAAACACTTTTTCAAGGCGCTGATCGAAGAAATTCATACTGCACCAGGGAGTATTCGAGTAACCTGGGTTTTGGCAGCAAAATTGAGCATCACACGGATGTAAGTCAAATGGACCAGCAAAATATCACATAGAAAAGTGCGAGATTGAGTGTGAGATTATCTCAATAAGGGCTTACAATGAGATTTAGATGTGTGATATCAGGTCCTTGCTACTACATCCGTCTAAGCATCTTCTCTCCCTCCAAATATTTAACTCAATTCAGAGTGTAAGTAATCTGCAACAAAATTATAGTAGACGATAAATACATAAAACGTAAGTAGGATTGAGATACTCAGAAATAGAAGTTGATTATCTGACGATGCAATACCTGACCGCCGGTGTCAGGATAACAAAGGACGTCATTCTGGATACAGAACACAAGTGGAGAAAGAATTACAACATTGAAAACTACTCGGACTCCTCCAAGGAAGTTCTCTAGGGTACATGAGTCAGGTGTTGAGAAGATCTAATAGTAAACAAATCATTTAATAGTCCTGCAATACGAACAATACACATCTTAGCGAAGGGGTAATACGAACAAATCATTTAAGGTGTTGAGAAGTTCTCTTGGATATGGTAATACCAACCCCAGACACCTAACCAAGGGGTCACTAAACATACCTAGGAACAAATGAAGCTCTCCAGAACAACTCTTCATCACTCATTCTATGCATCATCTTCGACGGAGGTTTAATCCACCGGCCAAGATTCGGCGATTCTTCCTCACACTGAAATATACTATTGTAAACTACATTCTGAATTCCAAATTTCCCTGACATATTCATACTTAAAATCAAAAACCCAACACCTAAAATCATAAAAACTACAAAGAATTGGAGCAATCTTAACGGCAAAACCCTAGATTGTGTTAGTTTAAATGATGAATTTTTACCTTCTTCTAACCCCATTTCCAATCAAATGTGGTATATCAATTTCAAGATTAGATCGAAATCATAAAGAAAACCCATATCAAAAATTCCAAAAAGATATCAAATTTCACCACCAGTCATATATCACTTGCTCTGCCCAAACCAAGTTGTTTTCGCTTTTGATTACCAAGTCCAATGCCGGGAGAAACAAATGTTGAACTGGTGTACATTCAGTCCCAGCCCACCCATTGTTAGGCCATCCAGTTTCTAACCAGATATAGCCTGCCTGATCACTAGATTGAATGCACAAATGATATCCCATATTAGAATTGCTATTCCCTAGAAATAAAAAAAATATTATACAGTTGCAAAATACATATTCATAATATATGCCCTCCCCATGATTATCTAAGTCTTTGCTGGAGTGCCTTACTGCAGCATAGCCAGTTTAAAATAGTGTATAGCTTTAACGAACTTAAAGCCCAAGCATACAATGAATAACCAGATAACCAGCAACTCAAATGATTAAGCATTAGATCAGATGGTTAAGGGACGAAATTGTGCATCGACGACTAACCTTCCAATTGCTAGCAACTACAATGACGAGTTCATCAAAATAAAGAGTGAATTAATAAAAATAAACAAAATTTCCCCTCAATCCACCATTCTCCTGATGAAGGAACTCATTTGTTGCCATTGAAAATGCGGTTTTATGCCGATGAAACTGCAAAATTAAAAACCCAATTAAATCAATTTCCGATCCTCAAAATGCAATAAAAACCTACAAATCCTGTAGAATTCGATGTAAATGAAAAGGGATTCAGAATATTACCAAATCGAGAGAAACCCCCAATTTTACTCTCAAACCCTCACTCATGAGAATCTCAAATTATTCTCCTCTGATTCTTCCCCATCTTTAATCTCGAGCTCACCTTGTTACTGATTTCAGAACTAACTTGAACCCAGTGTTCAATTTCCTTATAAACTTTGAGATCTAGTCATTAACAGACCCTTGAGCAATCTCCATCAAATTCAAACAGCAATCCAAACCCACATCTCCGAATCTATTCATTCATTTTAACTCTAATCAATTACCGAATCAGACACCACAGATCCAGTTCCTCCTCTTACTCACCAGCTTCACAACATCAACCTAATTTTCAAATCAAACATACCCATCTCTAACCCACCTCTCGATTTTCAACAGAAGAACACCAGAGAAAAAGAACGAAAAATAAGAAAGAAGAAAATAGAATAAGAAAAGGAGAAAATGAGTTTCAAAGAGCCATTGCAATTTCATCGGACTACTTGTTAAAGATCTAACCAATCTACAGCGAGAAATGATTTTGTGGCGATAGTTAGGTTTTTTGTGAGTTAGGGAGTAGAAAATCAGAGAAAGAGCATGGGAGGCGCAAGATGAGAGAAGAGAGCGAGAGGAGGAGAATGAGTAAAGAATTAGTGTTCTCGATTCCCAAATGATGGACGGACCAGATTTTGTTTCATCCAATCATGCGGATTGAGAAAAGAATCTGACGGTGGAGATTGTATATGTGATGCTCATACGGATTGAAGCATTTGTGTTTTCATTTGTGTTAATACGATCTCATGTATCCAATTTATTATCAACCTTAGACGTGAAAAAAAAATCCAAAAAAAATATCAATAAATATAGGACATTGTTATCGACATTCTCATATAAAAAAATCCAAAAAATGTATAAGAATGAAGCCGAAAAATAAGAAGTGAATTCGATAATTGGTGTGTTTCTTTGTGCTTCGGGTTTTAATTTTGACTAGTCATACAGGTCATGAAGTAATTTCGACTAGTCATACAGGTCATGAAGTATCTTTAGTTCACACTCGTAGACTAAAGAAGCATAAAACTATGAACTAAGAAGCTCCGGGAGGGTTCAGACTTCAAACTTAGCATGATAATCATCGAAATCGAAAGATATGAATCTCAGTGTCGATTTGAACTTCAAATATGGTATAATGGCATATGAACTATGAACCAAGAAGCTTTGTTTTCAAACTTAGCATGATACATCATCGAAACCTGGCTATGAGTTGACTACTATAAGTCAGAAACTTGGTAAGAACGAAGAATTCATCTATTTACAGGTAAGATTCCTTCGAAATATTCTACGAAAGCTTAAAAAAAAAATATTTCTGCATAAATGTATGCATACTAGGATCTTAAATCGAAACCTGGCCGCGAGTTGACTACTATAAGTCAGAAACTTGGTAAGAATGAAGAAACCATCCATTTACAAGTAAGATTCCTTCGGAATATTCTACGAAACCTCAAACAAACCTATTTTTGCATATTGTATGCATATCAGGCTCATAGATCGAAACCTGGCTACGAGTTGACTACTATAAGTCAAATACTTGGTAAGAACGAAAAAACCATCCATTTACAGGTAAGATTCCTTCAGAGTATTCTATGAAACCCTATTTCTGCATAAATGAATGCATACCAGGATCTTAAATCGAAACCTGGCCACGAGTTGACTACTCTAGGTCAGAAACTAGGTAAGAACGAAATTTCATAAGAACGATGAAATCCATCCATTTACAGGTAAGATTCCTTTGGAATATTCCACGAAACAGTAAACCAACCATATTCTGGCATATTGTATGCAAACCCTGGCTCTGAGATCGAAACATGGCCGTCAGTGGACTACTATAAGTTCGAAATTTCGTAAGAACGATGAAATTCATCCATTTACAGGTAAGATTCCTTTGGAATATTCCACGAAACATTAAACCAACCATATTCTGGCATATAATATGCATACCCTGGCTCCGAAACATTTAAAGGTCATGAAGTAGCTTTAGTTCACACTGGTAAACTCAGGTTATAAGATTACTAGAGATGGACCACGCAATTCAGGATGGTTCTGACTTCAAACTTAGTTGGATACATCATTAAAATCGATAAATATGAAGCTCGGCGTTGAAACCTGGCCCGAAACTTTAAACAACCCCTATTTTTGCATATCGTATGCATATTCTGACTCTGAGATTGAAACCTGGCCCTAAGTGGACCATTATAAGCCGGAAACTTGGTAAGAACGATGAATCCATCCATTTATAGGTAAGATTCCTAAAGTTCAAAGATGAAATTTATCAAATTTGAACATCACAGGTTCAAAGATTACTAAAGTAAATATTATAAATTGTGAAAATGACCATATTACCCTTAATGGAAATAAGTGCAATATATAAATATTATGGAGAGTGTGAAAAATGACCAGACTACCCTTATCAGAAATAGGTAAAGTAAATATTACAGAATGTGAAAATGACAATATTACCCTTAATGGAAATAAGTGCAATAATATTATGGAGACTGTGAAAATGACTAGACTACCCTTATCGGAAATAAGTAAAGAAAATATTACAGACTATGAAAATGACCATATTACCCTTAGTGAAAATAAGTGCAATAAATATTATCGAAACTTTAATAATGACCAGACTACCCTTATCGAAAATAAGTAATATAAATATTACACTTTGAAAATGACCATATTACCCTTGATGGAAATAAGTGCAATAAATATTATGGAGACTGCAAAAATGACCAGACTACCCTTATTGGAAATAGGTAAAGTAAATATTATAAAATGTGAAAATGACCATATTACCCTTAATGGAAATAAGTGCAATAAATATTATGGAGACTCTGAAAAATGACAAGACTACCCTTATCGGAAATAGGTAAAGTAAATATTTTAGAATGTGAAAATGACCATATTACCCTTGATGGAAATAAGTGCAATAAACATTATGGAGACTGTGAAAATGACCAGACTACCCTTATCGGAAATAAGTAATTTTCGGAGAGAAGGCTTCCATTGTTTGCGGCTCGGTCACCTGAGCATTATTTTTTTGGCATTACATTTTGTTTTACAACACTTATGAAGGGTTGTCATAAAGTTAGTGTATTAAAGAACCACAAACTTGACAGAACCTGTGATAGTGTAGGATGGTTAGTGGTGTATATTTCCATGCCCGAGGCTCGGGATCGAATCCCCCCAACCTCATTTTTTCCAACATTATATATTTTTACTTCAACAACACTTATAAGTGTTGTTATAAGTTTCTATTTAAAAAAAATGAAAAAAAAATCAAAACTTGTGAACTGAAAGGATGGTTGATGAGCTAGACTTCCATGCAGTAGGCTCGGGATCGAATCCCGCCAACCTCATTTTTTCCAACATTATATATTTATACTTCAACAACACTTATAAGTGTTGTTATAGGTTTCTATTTAAAAAAAATGAAAAAAAACCAAAACTGGTGAAGTGAAAGGATGGTTGACGATCTAGACTTCCATGCAGTAGGTTTATGTTCGAATCTCCCCTCTAACATATTTTTCATTATCATATTTTTTTTGTTCTTCAACAACATTTGTGAGAGTTGTGATACGCTAAGTCACTACACTTATAAAACAAAGTTGTTATAGCTAAATGTCGTCATAACTCTTTTTCTTAAAGAGTTGTCGTTTGTTTTCTTAGCGCAACCCCTTTGTCCTAAGTGTTGGTAGTGATGATATACGACAACGCTTCCTTTGAAATCAGTTGTAAAAGATAGGACTTTCTACAATGTTTAGAAAAGCGTTGTAAAACCCCAGTTGTAGATGTATATTTTTCCCATAGTGGAAGAAGAAAACTTCTGAATTTTTATTTGAGGTAATATCTCCTTACTCAATGTAAGTTTGTTATGTTTATCGAAGTATGGATGTAGTGGATGTATTTGGGATTTTGATGTTGATATGTTATCTTCAAATGTTTTTATGAACCAAGAACAAATTAGAATTAGGGTTATTGTATTGGTGATCTCCAGTTAACGAATCAAGGGTGTTGATCAGTGAATGTTTTGAAGTTATTCTGGTGATGAATTGAAGAATAGAGGTTGGGTATGTTCTTGAGGATTTTGGAATCGGGTATTGTGTTATTATTAGAATTCATGTTCTTGCTGTAAAATAAATTTGAATGTAAACCCAACTTTGTTTTCTGAGTGTTTTTTTGTGATATTTTTGGGGTTATAGGAATGGGAATGCAGTGGATCAATGGTTAAATATAATCTATATGAGTTCAAATGTGGGATTTTGGATAGTGTATTGGATGTCGGGTATAATGACTGATCATGTATTGGATGTGTAACCTGTAATAATGGTGGTAAACATGAGCCGAAGCATCGAGTTTTCTTCATGTATATCAATGGGGGTTTCTGCAGATGGAGGAGGAATAAAACATATTTAGGTTACATCGTGGCCATAAAACTAGTCATGTTAGGGAAATTCCTAAGGCAATGGTCAGATGCAAATATTTGTTGAGCCAGGTGGATGTCCAAACTGGCTTTTACACTATGGTAAATAAGTATGCGTTAGATAACTTAGCGCGCGTTGGACATACAAACTCGGGCATTGGACAAACAAACTCTAGCGTTGGTAAGAGAAACACGGGTGTTGGTAAGACAAACTCCGGCGTTGGACCTGTAAACGCGCGTTGGTGCTATCAACGCGGGCGTGAGACACAAAATCTCCAACGACCACAATTCCAACGTCCAAATTTTACAAACCTATAAATTGGACTAAATTGACTTCATTTCAGTCACACCACTACCATTTCCTTCTTCTAAAACTCTTCTAAATAAAAAAATTCTAAACACAATATGAACATAGTGAGAAGAGCGGTGAATAGTATAAAGAAGAAAAGAGATCGGAAAAATGAATCGGCACCGCTGCCTCACACAGGTGTAGATTTTACTCAAAACCGAGAAGCATAGTTTTCTGCGCCAAGTATCGTTGCTGCTCCATCATTAGTCCCAGGTCATGTGTCGAGGAATCAAGAACGGTCTGAGAATTATGATCACATGAGAGGTGGATTTTCATAATTAAATGATGTTTATATTCGTCTACCCCCTGCAGTCCGAGAAAGGGTTGGCAGATATCCTTGGCGGGCGCTTTATGTAATGAATCCTATAAAAAAGAACACCAAAATTCCAAGAATAGTGGTAGAAAGGTGGTGGATGACGACACACACATTCTATTTTATGGATTTCGAAATTGGTAAGTTTTTTTAACTTAACTTAAATTAAATTTTTTAAATAATTATTAAATAATCAAAAGAATTAATCATAGTTGATATGATACTTGTAATAGGAATTACTCCCCTTGATTTGTATTTCATTGTTGGGATCCCGAGTGGAATGGGAGACCCGCCACCGTTCAACCAAGACGAATGGATATCAAATAGTAAATGGGAGACGCTTTTTCCCTCATTTGTGGAATCAAAAGTACGTCAAGATTATAAAGATTTGAAAGGAGGTGGGATTAGATGTGCAGCGTTGAAGGATTTCCTAACCAAACCCAGAACATGTAGATGACTATCCTGAACTCGAAAGGATTAACTTATGGGTACTTGGTCAGACATTCTTTCCAAGCTTAACTTATGTTGCTCATGTTGGTTGGATTGAAGCGTTAGAGGATCTCGACAAATTAAGCACCATATTATGACTGGGGATCTGCAATTTTAACAGAATTGTATTGTGGGCTAGATAGAGCGTCCATGGGAGAAGATAACTTCACAGGTTTCTGGAGCATTATAGAGGTAAATATCAAAATTCTTATTTTTAAATTTATTATTATTACTAAATTTAAATAATTTTTATGAACAAATGTAGATTATTTAGTCAAAATACTAAAATTATGGAGTAATTTGCAGTATTGGTGGTATACCTACTTCCGTGTTGGTAACCAATCTGTTGATGGTGGATTTTAGTTCAGGGCTAAAATTGTAAAACCAGTATTTTTATGCGCTGTCACCCTGCAAAGGGAAGAGCCGTTTAAGAAGTGATGAGTGCAAAAAACCTCTTCACTTTATTTATTTGAAGCAATTCAATAAAATACACAAGATTCACCCAGAATGGTGCGTGCAACAGCAATCCCAAATATTCCGTGAGTTTTGTTATCATTATTAATTAATGCATAATTTGCCTAGTATTTCTCGTGCTTTATTCTCAGCCGAGATCTCTTTATTAACATGACATGACGACTGAGTGTTCACTCTCAGCAGAGTAGCATGAATCACTGTGCCAATATTGAGACATGCACGAAGTACCCACACAGGCTACATCACACTCTAAAGAGAGTCTTGCATCGACGCGCTTTGGTTAGCTGATCGAACATGCTTAAATTCCTTAAAGGAAATCTGGATTGTCCGTATCAGTCTCAGAAACGATCACGGCCATTCAAGTTGGCCGCATGATCTAACCAACCTAGCCAAACCCTATCATGATTAGGAGATTACCGTGATGACCACCGGCGTTCCCACTTATGCCCTAGACGGTCAAACATCACACCCTACTCCCCAGCACGTCAACCTCTAACCCTAAAATAGGGTGGTTACGCTTCTTTGGGAGAAGCTCTCGACGATCTTAGACTGTTCAGGACAGTCTTAAAACCATGAAGACCGTCCAACTTCTCCATCCTGGTTGGACGGATTAGATCATCCCGTGAATGATCAAGGAAGTGCTAACGCATACATTGGCGGTCCCACTTCTCTCTCACCCGATTGGTTTCCTCACGGCAAGGCTTTGGAGCAATGAAACGATTGATCAAACCATGACAGGCATGATGCTCCTAAGGGTCGCCGAAATTCCACTAATCCATCACAACCATCCAACTTAGCTAGTCTATTTGGTAGGTTTAGATCGCATTTATGACCATTGGGAAGGTGCGCATATGTTCACCGTCAGCCCAACATGGACCCCACATGATCGATCTCCCCAAAGGAAGATCACGGCTTTCCAAACCGATTGGCCAAAGTCACGAGTGTGTGCCTATTTCAAAACCCTAATTAGGGTTTGCGGCAATGCACATCTGTCATAGTTTGATCACGACCATCCATCTTCGCCAGCCTAAACGGAGGGTGTAGTTATATACTCAAGAGGTCCCAAGGAAGACTAGGGTTCGACGCTTTGAGATGCACGCCCAAAGGTGGCATGCCACACATCCTTTTAATCCTTTGCAGCAATGGGGTTCTTTCGTAAATCGATCACGACCACTCATCTTTGCCGGTCAAATTGAGTGGCCAAGATCGAATATTTGTGGGACTGAGAGGGGAAAGCATGCACGACAGTGAGTCATCTTCATGCACGCCCAATCGGCTCTCTCAAAATCAACGCCCATGTGTGGATTCGATCAAGCCAAAGGGGATGCTTGCGCGCCTCTAAAAACCCTAAAATTCCATCAATGGCAGCAAATATGTGACGTAAATCATCTTGTCCGTCCAACCTTGCTAGCTTGGTCGGACGACTTGGATTAAAAGTTAAGCGATCAATGAAGCGCCTCAATGATTACCGTCCACCACTCTGCCACGGGGAGTGATCGACTAGATGATGGCCCGCCAACGTGGCCTCCAAACGATCACTGGAAGATGGTTGAACATGATGTCATTTTAAGACGCTTAATCCGCGACTTACTCGATCAAGTTTTAAAACAACGATGTTTTATGCATACCGATTATTTTGAGCTGCTTGCTTTAAAACGATGCATTACATGCATCGAGCGTGCACGATAGTTCATGAATATCGAATCCTTAAATAACTAAGTTATTTAACCTAATAGCACCATATGATATTTCTTGCGGCGGGTCCCACGACTCAACCCACTCATTCGAGACATCAAACATGTCACAAACTTGGGGATACTTACTGGGGTATTAGTATGGAGGTTTACAACGTGTGGCGTACAACACGCCCATTGCAAGAACGTTTCAGGAGGCATGGACAATTAACGATGATGAGGGAAGTGGGCAAAGGTGTGATCATGTTACAATCACCCACGTACGACCCCATTACCCCATCACTCCACTTCCTCCACTTCCCACGAGACGAAGGGTTGCGTTCAATGACTTGTATAAATAGGTTCTTCGACCTATTTTAAAATGACATAGAAAAACCAAGTGTTGTCATTAGTATTCAGAAAACACCCAGAACTGATAGCTTACATTAAGCAAGACAGTTCAACATTATGATACAAGTCATAAACAACCAACACCTTCATAATCTCAACACCTTCTTCTCTTCACTCCCTAAGATCAACCCCATCTCTTTCACTTTGTGACCGAAGCAAGTCTGGAACGACCATTTCTTGGTTTATGCCAGAATTGTATAGATTGATCTTTAGAATCAAAAGAACTCCCGTGTAGTGCATTTGTTTAGGGTTTAGATTCGTTTCTCATCCATACACACCCAAATTTACCAAAAACCGCAGAAACAGTTTTTACCCATAAACACAATCCTAAAAGACGGGACACTGATATTTCCAATGTTGGACATGTATATGAAGAACAACTTGGATAAGAAGATTGGAAGCGACCTCTTGGGTTCCAGTTTTGTTCACAGGTTACATCAGATGACTCGGAGCCACAACAACGTAGTTTTTCACCCTTACGTTGATTTACCTCAGTATGGTGATGATGTTGGAGTAAGTATTCTTGATTATTCTATGCGGGGAGTTGTTTTTTACAGTCCGGAATCAGAAAGAGGGGTTTGGTATCTGGGAGAAAGAATGCGGTACCAAATACAAGGTATATTTACAATTCCAATTAACCCGCTACAACAGATGCAAACCTCTGCATCAGATTATCATCGGCTGAGAAGAACCGGTTGTGAGAGGTATGAACTAAATACAAGGAGGGATATTAGTGAAGTGCGCTATGTGAACTGGTACACGTCAATAACGAAGCATGTAATTGGGACACAAAACATGCAGGTCTATGAGTTTGATTTCCCAGGGTTATCAAACATGTCCCATGATCCAAATATCGTTTCTATCCAACCACCTCCAAAAGATCCAAGATTTATAACTTATCCCAGGATGGGTGCAAGTTCTTCATTATCTTCGTCAAATATTCTAGTAATTCGTTGGGAGATGCAAAGTATTACTTCACAAGGTTATCAAACAAAGTTACGCATTGTTTCCCAAGGTATGGATCGTTATTATCCTTACTACAATGTCACTGCCAGTGACGAAGAGTTGCGGAGGCAACTCAACGATTTGCATTATCTGAATCGGAAAGTAGAGGGGATGCACTTGGAATAACTACGAAAATGGCAGACAAACACAATGTTTGAATTGAGTCCAACTGTAAATGATGATGGGCGGCGGTCACAGTCTTCTGATTCTACTAGGATAAACAGATCATTGCACTATAGTGAAGAAACAATGGTGGGAGAAACAAATGTACAACAGAGTTCTTCACCACATGTATGACACAATACTGCACCAAAAATTATGCTTGTATCTCAAACTCAAGCATTTCGGCTTGAACCTAGGAGCATTTCATCATCATTCTCCCCCTACAACCCAAATGCGCCCTACAACCCAAATGAATGCTACACACCAACAACACCAGAACAACAACAAACCTCTTTTATGCTTGGAGGACCGAGTACACCGAGTGCTTTCCAATCACCTAATTTTGTTCATCCAGATCTATCCCCAGGCCTATCCCCAGGTCTATCAACAATTGGAAATTTATATAATATGTTGGCAACTGGGGATTAACCAGGTCTATCCCCAGGATAATATGAATTATTGGCTCCACAAAATAACAATGGGGTAGCTAGAGATGAGCGACGTTAGAGAGATTATTGTAATTTTTAATTCTGCTACATTTGTAGTTTTAGTTTTAAAAGTACGACATATAACATTAAATAAAATTATATATGTTTAAAATTAAGCGTTTTACATTAGCTTCACTAAATTATGACGGACTACATTACAATAGATTCATTAATGAGAAGAAGTACTAGGTTGAACAACAACTACAAAAAAGGGGTTAAAACTGTTCAACACCTTAAGGATTTCAAAACATTTTTCGAAAGAAAAATCCACATTTTTCCATCTTCGCCATTCAACCAAAGATCTTGTTACCATTTCAGCATCAGGTTCACCTCTCAGTCGATATCGATTTGCTTGTTTGGTTAAATCTACAAAATCACTTACTTCTTTATTAATTATACCAAAACGATTTTCTATGTCGCATATAGCACGATGACTCGGATTACGAGTGTCACTGCAGAACCCATCGTGAATAACCTCCCAAAAATTCACCTATGGATAGTTTGCTGAAGCAAGATGAGTAAATAAAAAAACATATTTTCAGCAAATAGATTCATCTTCTTTTTAAGTATACGGAGCTCGCCGAACTAACAGGGGATGAGACATGTTCAATCAAGAATTGAGAGTGAATATTTTGCAGAATGTGACGGTATGAAAATTGTGTAATATAGAGGTAGTGTTGAAGATGGTGTGAGTTTAAGTCTACAGACGAAATGAATTTATAGGGAAAATAAATGAGGAACAAGGGAAATCGGATGGAGCGGTTGGCGCTCTTAGGATAAAAGCGACGTGATTACCAAAAATGATGGCGTTCTAATGGAACACGCGCGTTGGCAAGACAAACGCCAGCGTTTTCGGAAATCAAGCGCGTCCATCTCTCAAGCGCTCGCTGGGTGGTCCGCCTCAATGTTCAAAGCAACATATTTGTTGATTTGAACATCTATTTTTCATGTTTGTTCATTCCATAGTGGGAGAAAAATGAACAAACTTACATTCTATAGGAAATGCTCTTAGCATAGCCGTTGGATATAAGTCCCCCTTCAGGGTAAAAGTGTAAATTCAATGTTATTTATTCTATAAATGAATTAAATTCTGGTCAATGATAGTCATCTACAGTCAACGTCCAGTCCAGGTACCAAGGCCTAACGTTGGACAAATGTTATATCAAATCCTAGTGTTGGTCTAAACCTGAGTACCAAACTCCAATTATCCCTTAATAAGAACCCATAATTGTGGGATATGGCTTTTAATTGGGGGATATGAATTACTTCCCCCAACCAAAGGTGGCTACTAAGGGGTGTCTTTTAGGTGCGAAAATACCAAAACACCCTTTCATTAATTAAAAAACATTATGAAAAGACTGTTATGCCCTTTCCCTAAAACATAAAATCTAAAAATCAAAATCATATATCCCCCAATTCCATTTGAGGTACCGGCACAGTTTTAGGTTTTGAATTTTTTTTTCCTTCATCTTCTTCATCGTTCTTCATCGACGATTAATCGTTCTTCAAATATTTCCCATTCCCTTTGAAATTCTAAACTCTCCCCACTCTATATCAAATTCTCTTCTCCTCACTTTGGAAACGATTTTTTTTTATTCGGAAGTGATGAAGATCATGCTGAAAGTGATGAAGACCATGCCGGTATTGATGAAGACCATTCCGGTACCATGTTCCGGCATATGATCTTCATCAATTCCGGAATGGTCTTCATCACTTCCGTTTTGAATTTTTTCTGGTTTTGATCTTCACAATGATGGCATGGTCAGTTGATATGAAGACCATGCCGGTGAAGACTATGCCAGAAAACAATACCGGCATGGTCTTCATATCGACTGACCATGACGGAACCAAGCTTTTCAAAGCCAGGAAAAATTCAAAATGGAAGTGATGAATACCATGCCGGAATTGATGAAGACCATATGCCGGAACACGGTACCGGCATGCCCGATAATTTCCTATAAATGCCGGTAGTGAAGTGAAAAAAAAAATCAACATTCTGGATACTTTTCATCCTATTCCGGCATAGGTATTTAAGCAAAATACTATGCCGGAACAGGTATCGGCATGCTCGAGAATACGAAGACTATGCCGGTAGTCAAGTAAATTTTTTTTTTAACTTTCTGGATACTTTTCATCCCGGACCGGCATAGAAATTTAAACAAAATACTATGCCGGAACAGGTACCGGCATGCTCGAAAACTAGATTACCATGCCGGTACCTGTTCAAAATCAGAAAAAAATCGTATAGTGGCAAATAATTTTTCTTCTTTGTCACCTTCTTCGGTGGTCTGTCATCATTGGTTTTTGTAGCCTCGTCGGGTTTATTTCTTGTTTGTGGGAGTCCAATTTTTTCATCTCCTTCTCAACCCAAGCCCGTACACCTTTAAGAGACTTAAAACCTTTCTTCTCTTAACTCCATTTCTATTGCTTCAACTAAGTCTCCATCCGTAAGCCATCGTACTTCCTCTCTAAAGACGATGATGATTTCTCAACGGTTAAATCTGTTCCACATGCAATGAAATGGGGATTACTCTTACTAGGCTGCACATTTAATCTATTAGGGTGGATAGGAGGACCTTTACTACTTGTATTCACTTCCTTTATTTCATTCTTCTGGGTTAAGCAAAAATTTACACCTTACTCGATTAATGCAATTGTTGTAATAATAATGGGTTCTATACTTCTCGCTATGACGAGGTCCGGTGATCGCCCTCCTGGTGTTACAAATCCTCAGTATTTGTTGGGTTTCTTTATGAGTATAGTTGCTGCCTCCATTATAGGGACCCTCCTAGTTGCCACTCAAGTTGCTTATGCTAAGGCCAACCAAGCCATGACTTATCCTATTGTATTGCAGTTTCAAGTTTGTAATGCATTCTTTGCTACACTAATTGGCACAATTGGAGGTCTCGTAGCCATGTATTTCTCAGTAAAAAAACTAATAATCAAGTGAATTTTTTTTTAAAACTTTGTGGATACTTTTCATCCCGGACCGGCATAGAAATTTAAGCAAAATACTATGCGGAAAAAAATCTGGCATGCTCGAGAATATGAAGACCATGCCGGTAGTCAAGTAAATTTTTTTTTTTAACTTTCTGGATACTTTTCTTGTGGTACTGGCATGCATATTTGGGTTGAAGACCACGCCGGTACTAAGCTTTTGCAGAGAAAAAAATGGCGGTTTCAAAATAAAAATAAAAATCGACCTCTTTGAAGCATTACCTGTGTGTTTGGGTTGCTTGTATGCTGAATATGTTTACTTTCTTGAGTTGGTTCTTCACAAAACACTTCATGGTCAAGAAAATCATGATTCAAAGGTGTTGGTTCATCATACAACAATTGTGAGTTGTTATCATTAACCGAAGATTGAAGATATGATTGTTGTTGTAATTGAGCTAAAGATTCAAAGAAATAAGTCAAGTCTCTCATCACAATCATCTTCCATTTCCAAAAAAAAAAAAATTATACTCAAAATTTTTTTCCCTCCTTCTACTCTTAACTAACCCACACAAATTCAAAAAAACTTAAAAACACTAATTATATCCCCCAAATCATTAACATTTTACTAATCTTAATTAGTAACTAATCTTGATTAGGGAGGGTTAGATTATGAATTAAAAAATTAATTATATAAGGGGTAACCCACCTAGGATATTTGGATCCCTATTTTGTCATTTTGTCATATCCCCCAATTAAAAGCCATATCCCCCAATTGTGGGTTCCTTAATAATAGGGTATCAATAAAAACATTCATTCATTTTTTGATTTTTTATTTAGAATTATATATACTAGTGTCTCTCCCATGCGTTGCACGGGGCTAAGGTAATTGAGTTACTACTTGTGCTAAAAATGTAAATATAGGCCTGTCCTATTGATAGTGCTAAGAAAATATAATTCACAACTGTTACTAAGATAATTCTCAAACATTTACTTGATATTCAACCGAAAGTACTAAAAATAACGACTAAGAATCAAATTGCTAAGAAAGAATCACTAAGAATGAAACTCATACGGTTCATTCAGTTGATAGAATGTAAAATATTCTCATTATCTTTTGTACATGTGTATTATTGAAAGGATGCATTTGCACGAATAACTTTTGATTATTGCTCCCCTAAATGCAAAACATTTCATTGTTAATAATTCTTCACTCACAGGATCAAAGACCCAATAGGCGCACTCATTTTTTGTTTTTGTTTTTGTTTTGTAGTATGGCAAAAAGAAAACTATTTCAAGAACCCTTACTTCAAACTGACTTATGAAAGAGTAACTCATCAAGTAGTGTTGTTACATTTGATATTTTTCTGAAGCAACGACCTCGTGGTTTTGCGTGAGAATTGTTGACCGCCCACGAAGACTTTCAGTTACATAAACAGGAAATGAGACTAAACTTTTGTCCAGGAGACGCATCAAAGAGAACCATCCAGGCATGTCAAATATGTTGGTTGGTGTCTCCTTTGTGAGTTTCCTCAACTCGATTCATAGCAAGACCATAAAACTTGGGCAAAGAATTTTCTCTTAACTCTGCATTTGTCGTGGACATTTCCTTCCTTTAACATGGGCTTCTCAATTCTGTTTCATCCAGTAACTTGGACAATCATAACACAAAATCCACTGGAACTTTTTTTTAGCTCCAGGAAAAAGCTGAATCCTGAAAAAATCATTGTGGAAACGCAAACAATAATTACCGTGTGAAAATAAAATGTTTAGATGCTTGATTAAATATAAATAAACAATTAGTGTATTTTTCATTGTTTAGTTTCTAAGATCTTATGGAAATCTAAACATGTGCACAACAGAATAGAATAATTAAATTGGTAGAAATAAATTGAACTTATTATCTAAAGTACACAATAAAATGGACCATAGTACTCAAGTTAGCAGAATACTCACCTTGGTGAGATAGTAGGGCTATTTAACCATGGTACTCAAGTTTGTAGAATACTCCCTTGTCTACATCCGTTAAACAAACCTGATAACATTGCAGTAAGTCTCGTACTTCCAGTGTAGACTTTCCATTCTCGCATACTATATGGCATCGCGAAACTAATTGTCTATTGATCACTTTATTTTAGCCACCACAGAACATTTGACGTTGTTGCATTTGCGAAACTGATTTTTGTGATCTGGACGGCTGCAAGGGAGATGAGAAATTAAAAATGTCCTGCCCTTTAGAAGCCGCTTGAATATGCATTTACTTATTCTTCTGGTTTTGTACTTTTTCTGAAGATATGATATCAATGATCATTAAAAAGATAACATAATCATGCATCAATACTTCAGCAATAAAGAAATTAATCAATCTCAAGGGTCTTTCCATGTTCTTTGTTATACGTCTGAATTAATACTTTGGTTGTAGTCTACTCTCTAGGAAGACATATATGAGAAAAAATTCAACATGATGTAACAACTCCCAGTTTGTGCAAATATATATGTTGCAAGCACTTCAAGCATACTAACTAAGCAATGAATGATCAATGTAGGGATCCTAACATATGATTAAATGCAATCCAACAAACCCATGATAATATGTTTAGGAAATTCAGAATTGGGGGTTGAAAATATACCTTATAATACTTGCTAAGAGGCCTTATGCTTAAATTCGCCAGTTCCCTAGCTTATCAAGGTTGTTATCGGATGAAAATAAGATCTGAAATCACTTTGTGCTATCCGACAGCTCTGTTACTTTGGCATTGGAAGTTGAAAATCAAGGCAACCAAATCAAACTTGGGTAAGAGAAAACACTTACCTTCAAAACAAATTAATACTTCATGATATCAATATAGTTTCCTAGAGAATATAGTGATCAACATTTCGCGGAACCTCGCCAAGAAAACTTACTTAATTAGATGTCAACAGTATGTTAGTATCCAGATGTTGAATGACAAAGATAGTTACTACTTGGCTACTATTGCTAGCAAAAGATTTCTTACGACCTCAAATATCCTATTATAGACTTGCAATTCATCGATTAATAAAATGAATATGGAAGATACCTTGAAAAGTGAATACATGAGTTTAGCAGGAGTGATCAGTACCGCAAATAACAACCCTTAAGTAAAAGGTAGTTTAGGCCAAAAATATTGGCCGCCATTGTTTCTAGACCAAAGTGCAAGTAAAACAAATCTTATGAGAATATCAAACACCAATCAGAACTGCCGACCACATTAGAAATCAACAAAAACAGTAAATGGAAAGCATCGTGTACTCCTAAAAACTGAAATGTGGTTGAGGATCACTTTCAAGGCTACTCTTCAATTTCGTAATACATAAACTCCCATCCTTGAAGAAAAAAAGGGAATTAAAGTTTGCATATATACTTTCCGAATTCAATGTGGCGTTACAGGATCGAAACTTTCATCCAATTACCATGGCATCCTTGCTAGGCTCATTTTTCTATCTGCAATGGAAGTTCATATCAGTTCAAAAGCTCAAATTACATATACAAACAAAGCAAATTATGCAGCTTACAGAATACAGAGATACCGGGATTTCGTTACATAGTTGCGTCATTCCCTGAAAATCATCCGATACAACTTCAAACACGATAAGCAAAGTAGTCAACAACGCTTATATTTAGGTGTTCATTGAATTACATGTCCAGCTGAAAGATTACATATTCCGTAGATATTAAAGAAGAATCAATTATTTTATATCTTGATGCAATTTGAAAAATAAAATAAGAGAACTCTAAAAGAGAGTGTACCATGGACCACTGGAGCAATGGCGAGGGCGAAGCTTTTCATCTGTACATTTCAGGAAATAGTGTAAGACGCTTGAAGCTTCTTTCGAAGACCAAAAACAACAATTATAAATAAGATTGTGCAGTAAAAATCAATAAATAATAAATAAACATCAATACCAAAACAGCACAATGATAGGGAAGAAACCATGCCTCTCCCATTTATTTTAGAAATTAAACCCTGCAAAAATATCGAAAAGCCAAAATAAGAAAAGGAGCAAACCCTATCTGTTTGGATGAAAATCCAAAAAGAGAAATAAGCAAAAATTAAGAACACGACTTAAATGAAATAATTATAATACTTGCCAGATGATCAATATCTTTGAATTGAAACACAGTTAATATTTATAGATAATATTTGCCTGGATTGATTGATAATAGATGTCTTTGAAATGGATTTCTACTCCTGATTATGTTGGTTCACAAATATTGATTATGACATGCCTCTGATCTCGTCAGAGATAGAATAGGCTGTACTTCTCTACTGCAGCACGCCATACTTTACCACGGTATACACAATTTTTTTCACAAATTCCGAAGAAAAGAATAAAATTAGGGTATTTTCATGGAGTCGGTCTTCATTATAGTGTAGGTAAGGTAAAAAGAATACAAAGAAGGTTTGGATGTTGTAAAACCCAAAGAAGAAGAAGAATAGCGAAAACAAAAGAGGTAGCAGAAGTTTCTTTGTGGTGTAAACACGTAGGAGAAGGCATAAGAAATTCGGCTCTGGGAGATTAGGGTTTAACTTTCGAGTTCACAACTGTTGCCTGTTGTTATACCATGTTAGATGATCTCATCTAGAATAGTAAAGAGATGAGAATAGAAAAGCAAAGATAATAGAATTAGGGTATCCGTTTGGTTTTGCGAATAGGTTTGATATCTGGGATGGAATAGGGTACCATGTTTGATTATTTACCCCATTTTTTGTGCGGCAGTAAACACCGAAAAATCTCTAAATCCTCAGTTTCTATTGGCCGGGGGGGCCAGGAGCTCTAGAATTCAAGCTTTTGGCCTAACTTTCAATGTGAGGCCAGCAATTTCTACTCAAATTATATATACAATATTGGCGTAGACTGAGAAATTCATTTCAACTACAAATCCGCTTACATAACTATCGGTTTTGCCGATTTAATGCTTTATGTAATGTGTTGTTACAGCCGAGAAATCGTCAATTCAATCTAACATGAGTGATAATAATACCTAATTAAAATGATGGAACCTAAGAAACATAGACAGGGACATGCCCATGTCAATGCTGCAATGCGCCAACAGCTTAAAACTAGGGCACGTACATACATGGAGTTAAGTTATATCAAATGCAGATGAATCTAAGCAAATGCAACATGAAAAAGGTTATGAAATACTGAAATATGCGACAGGTGATGGAGTGATATCCTTTGAATCCTCCAGCTCCTATATTTTCTTGTGGTCCAGAACAAATTTAAGATCCCGTGAAGGATATCTAGTTAAAAAAATCTAAAACAAGTCGCAATCCTCCATCTCCCACCATCACAATAATATGCATGCCATCTTTTGTGATTGGTTCCTTGAGGTTTTCACAACTCTAAATCATCTAAAGAATCTAAAATTCATGATCCTAGAGATAGTGAACTACCGCGAAAGGACTAGTCATATTCATAAGTCATGACACATGCATATCAATATGTGCTTCCTTAATCCAAATAAAATTTCATTTGCACCCTCTTTTTGGAAAAAAAGTATCATTTTATTTATGTCCAGTGCTAACGCTTCACATTTTTTTTTAAATATATCTCATTTAAGAATACCCATATATCATTTTGATGTAATCCGTCGATCAATAGCCAACTATGAACTGACAGTGACTGAAACATTCAGAATGTATCAACAAACACAATCAAAGTATAACGACAAACAAAAATATACACCACAAGAGGCATGAGGTAAAAAAAAAAAAAAACAACAAAAAAAAAAACTAGAAAATATATTGCACATTAAAGATTGTTTAGAGTTTTGTGTCATAATCAAATTCACCACAAACTTGGCAAAAAAGATAGAATAGAAAGATCTAACAAAAATATTTCCCATTACTATATTATATCATAACACCCAAGTTGTTAGATAGTTAATTCTAAAATTTTGGATCATTTCCTCTAAGTTTATGTCTTTATGCATCATGCAGAAGTGCTTCAAATATCCACAAAAGTCCCAAAAAACTACCTTATATGCAGCTTTGTTACCCAAAATTAAGAACACCTTATATGCTTTACTAAAAATACCCAACTCTTACTATATTCAACAATACCCACGACGTGTTGCCATACCTTGAAATAGTATTCTAATCTTGTTGTTACTGATACTGCGAAAAAATTCTCGTTCAATATATGTGAGTAAAAAATTATTCATATACTCATCACCAATACGAATTTGCAAACGATTCTTCACTATCTTCATAACGGAAAACACTAGCTCAACGGTAGCTATAGAAACCGAAAATATCAAAGACAATGTAATCAACAAGTAAACAAAAGGATATACTATATCTTTTTTCGAATCAACCATTTTATTGGCAAGCCCACTAATTCCAACCAACTTAAAAAATTCGTTACTAGAAAGCACATCACGAAGAAAGGTATCTAGATGTCATTCAAGAATCATGAGATCCATTTCACAAAAATCAAACGGATATAGTTTGGCAAGACGAATTAACACACCTTTATCAAAAGCTGAAAAATTCTCGCTTGGAATGTGACATGCAAAAATGCAACTCGGTGTTCAATTCATCAAATCGGTCATCAAGGGATGGAATTTGCATACCAATGACATTGTTAAACAAACCAACTTGAAAATGATATAAATTTGTCTCCTTTTGTAGATTATGTCTACCTCGTCTAAGTGGTACATATGGAGACATCATTTTAGGAATTGCAATATTAGTTTTAGCACAAAAAACAGAAATATCATTCATAAGACTATTCCACCTACCATCCCGCATGGCCTGCGGTTAATCTTTAGAGATCTTCACCAAGTTCATAGCATTCTGAATGTCTTGATATTTTCGTTGCAATGTTTGTGACAACTCGTTAGTAACTCCTAACAAAGTGCTTACCAGAAACAAAGTAAATACAAAATAAAATGTCGGCATCAAGATCAGAAAAGCGTATGCTTTTCCCCTCGCTTCACTAGTACCTTCTCGACTTACAATCCCCAACATTTCTAAAATTGATGGAGATATCAAAATTAAACTCAAATGTGTACCCCCAACGTGTGTCAGAAGGTCGTTTGAGGCAAGTTTCTTAATTCAATCCCAAGCCACTTAAACATTCACCTTTTTCAACAAGTTCAACCACATTATCAAGTTCTTTTTGTCGAAGAACATCCCTGCATTTGCATGAGGCAGAAACAATTGTATTAACTATAGTAAAGAACAAAGAAACCTCACCATGCTTCTGAGCAACATTCATTAATGCCAATTGAAGCTGATGCAAGAAACAATGAATAATGTACGCCGAAGAGTTTTATTTTAATATAAGTATGTAACACCGCCCTCTCAGTATTTTTATATTTAAACACGCATACTTAGAAAATAATTCATCAACTGAATTTTTCAATGAAATTTCCAGTATTTCAAGGAAATGAATGATTCCAATGAACCTTTCAATAAGACATCCTTCCTTGTTGATGTAACGTATTGTAATACCCCGATATTCGGCAGTGGTAGGCCGAATGGAATATGTGTAATGATTTGTGCTTCCCTAACACCGATGCTTTTTTAGCATAATTGGCTCCAGAGTTGGTAGAAAACTCTGCAGTTAAGCGTGCTCGGACGGTAGCAATCCAAGGATGGGTGGCATCCTGGGAAGTTGTTGTTGGATATGCGCAACGGTGCCCTTAGAAAACCCCATACTTCCGGATAACCACAGTGGCTAAGTGGGGACAGTATCGGTGGAGGTAGGGGTCATTATAAATGGTATCACAGCCGACGAAGAGTCACTTGCCGAGGGTGGGAAGGTACGCTGGATGGGGTTGGTCCAGGTGATTCTCATGAAGGGTAGGGAATGTCAGAAATATGGGCTTTTATATATATTCCGGAGTCGAGGACGACTCCAATTTATGGTGGTGGTATTGTAATAACCCGATATTCGACAGTGGTTGGCCGAATGGAATATGAGTAATATATTTCGGAGTCGAGGACGACTTCAATTTAAGGTGGTGGTATTGTAATACCCCGATATTCGGCAGTGGTTAGACGAATGGAATATGAGTAATGATTTTTCCTTCCCTAACACCGAGGCCTTTTCAGCACAATTGGCTCCAGAGTTGGCAAAAACTTCTGCAGTTAAGCGTGCTCAGGCGGGAGAAATCCAAGGATGGGTGACCTCCCAGGAAGTTGTTGTTAGATATCCACAGTGGTGCTCGTAGAAAATCACATACTGCCGAATAACCGCAGAGGCTAAGTGGGGACAGTATTGGTAAAGGGACGAGTCATTATACGTATACAAACTGCCATTTTCCCTCTAATATATTGATAGGCTCGGAAAACCTACAATAAAATACTGCAAGTGCACAGTTTCTAACTAGTAGAACAATGACAAGTACAGGTCGTTCCCACGAGGAGTGTGAAATACTACTACTAACTAATATCAAAAGTAACAAATCAAATTCAATATTTTAGAATGTTTATGGAATAATGAAAGCAAAATAATAAAAAATGTAACCAAGGATGTGAAGGTGTTAAGGTTCCGGTAATCCGTTGCAGGTAAGTTATTGTATTCAATCCACTACACCAAATTCCAAGATTAGTAACATGAATTCGTAACGGCTATGGAGCCGTTACAAATTTCCCGTTACAAAATGGCGTTACAAAATTTTCGTAACAAGCCGGAACCGTTACTAAATTTTTAAGAATTCGTAACATGACGAAGCCGTTACTAAATTTTTAAGTCCGTTACTAATTTTGTATAGGCGTGCCACTCACACGCTTGGTCACACTGGGTTCGTCACACCTTGAATTTGTGTGTGTGCGACTCACACGACTAAAACTATATTCCCACCCATGATTAGTTATGCGTGAGGATATTTCCTCCCACGAGTGTGCGGATAAGGTAGCAGTGAAGTGAAATTGATTTCACTTTTCATCGAACTTTTTTCTCTCTTCTTTCTCTGCGTCTTCAGGCGATGAAACTAGGGTTTAGATACCTTTGAATCATTGATCGTATTAGCCGAGAAACATCACACAAATCTTTTTAATCTTTTCAATACCTTTATATCATCGATCCGTGTAAGTGTTAATCGTTATAAGTTTTTCGATTTTTAGGGTTTTATTTTTTTTAATCGATCTGTTGTTTACTGCTTTATTTCATTTTTAGTTTTAGTTTTTCCATTTTTTAATCCGTGAATCTAAAACGATTTGTTTGATATGAGTTATTTTTTGTTAATGTTCTTCATATAAATCTAATTCGATTTTTCTTTCTAATTTCTCGTTAGGGTTTGAAGAATTTTGAAGACTTGAAGATTGAAGAATTTTGAAGACTTAGAAGGTATAAGTTTCGAAATATTGAACTGATTTTATGGTTTTATGTTAATTTCTAAGATTTTTTTTTTCTTTATACTCTGTAACCTAATTTCTAGTTTGGAAGCTAAGCTAATTTCAATAAGTTCTAGTTTATAAGCAGTTAGTGCTGATTGACATCATTAGCTTCACTTCATTTTGTGTTGTGCTTAGGGTGTAAAGATGCATACTGATGTTAGACATGTTGTATTTTTTTGCCTTAGAAGCATACTAAGTTGAGTAGGCAGAGTGCTGGCTGATAAAGGTACACTGATGAATGTCCCCATTGAATTGTAATATTCACTGCTAAAGTCTTGTATATTATTTGAAGGTTTGATGAGATATGGAGCACTCTTTATCATATGAGTAAGTCAATTGCTTAAGAACAAAGCAATTGCTTCGCTCATAGGATAACGAGTGCACCACTCATTTAGAAATCCTTCTTTTTTGAGCACCTAAATTCAGTTTGTATGGGCTTAGATGACTTATATTGCTTATTGTAGTTTTGTTTGAGTTGCCGCAACTAGGAAACATCTCGATTATATTCTTTAAGTTGCTTTGTTTTACTATTATGAATGGATTGAACTTTAGTTTCATGTTAAGGTAGTATTTCAAGTTTAGATGACCTAAGTTAGTAAGTTTTGTTTTGATATTGACTGATTCTCAGTAAGCAACATGATAACAAATCCTAGTGGTTATTCGCAAAAGCTACTTGTAGCTCATTCTCTCTTCTTTGAGGGGATGTTTCTCGTTAACTTGGGGCTTCGGCAACCCTGTACCACTTGGACTAAGTTATTTTATTTGGTTGATTATAATAGAAGTTGGTCTTAGCATGATTATAATAGTCTGTATGTTAAGTTGTGTATAAATAAGTCGGTTTTATGTACTGTGAGCATGATGGTAAATGAGTCCTAGTGGCGATTTACAAAAGCTACTTGTAGCTCATTCTCTCTTCTTTGAGGGGATGTTTCTGTCGCTAACTTGCAGGGCTTCGGCAACCCTGTACCACTTGGACTAAGTTATTTTATTTGGTTGATTATTATAGAATTTGGTCTTAGCATGATTATAATAGTCTGTATGTTAAGTTGTGTATAAATAAGTCTGGTTTTATGTACTCTGTGAGCATGATGGTAACAGTCCTAGTGGCGATTTACAAAAGCTACTTGTAACTTTTTGGTATATATGTGAACACAAAGCGGCTTATGAATGGATATTTTCTTTCAGTTCATGATTTTTTGTGTATATATATGTACCTGGTTGTTGTTATGTTATATGTGAATGCACAGGGAATTCAGATAAGGTCGAGTTGAAGTAGTAGTAGCCAGGGGAAATATCAATCCTGGTAAGTACTTCACTAGGTTATTCTTGTATTATTAAGCTTAAATTTGTGGATTTGACACTCGGTTTATACTTGCGAGGTATTGCGCTGGTGGGAAGTGAACTGCGGTTGGATGATGCTCTCAAGGCGTGCACTTTCAAAGTAACTCACTAAGTCTGCAATTGCAGGTGGTCCCGAGAACTGACTTTGTATGCAATTGGTAGATTTTTGTTTTTCGGTGTCTTCCTAATGTTTTGTTTTGTTTGTGTTTGCGAAACCTAAGATTCAAATCGGTTGTTTGAGCAAAAGGATATAAGGATCGAGGGACGAGGGACGAGTTATTGTAAGTTATTGTCACGATATATACTTTAATGTTTGCATTCTTAGTTGTTTTCTGGCTAGAATTTGGATGCTTAATTTTCGATTCAGTGACTGAATTTGTACTTTTATAGTCTTGCAATTGGGAGTTCCCCCATGGGAGTTTCCATTATAAGGGGCATTGTCTTGTGTAAACCAAAACTATGGTAACAGATATATATACACTTTAATGGTTGCATATTTGGGAATGCAGTCACATGAAAACATTTTGAGTTGGCTACCTAGCTGTTTATGGTGCAAAATTAAAGGGTTCTCTTCGTTTCCCTGTAACTAGTGTAATGGGGATGATCCCAATAGATATATTATGATTTGTTATCAGAATGATTTTAATGTAGTAACGCCCTGAGTCAGCTCACAGATCAATGTTTTGGTATTTACTTGTTATATTTTTTCACATTTATAATGCGAGTTCCTTGATTCGTGTCTTGAATAGTCGAGTTTAATGGTCCAAATTCCGAGATGGCATTTTTTTATTTGATATTTGAATATGAAAATAAATTCATATTTTCATTTGCTTTTAGTCTTATGGATTTCTGATTATTTTTTTTTTGGCGGATTTTGTAGATGCAACTTCATGCTTTGGTCAGGCGGTGAATCAGTACATGGAAATTGGCATCTTTGGTTGGGCTACTATATATTGCGAGGTGAACTATTTTGATATGTTAAATAATGTATGCACTTTGTAGAAAAGAGTATGTTTGCATGGTGTTCATAATATCATTAATATGCCATTTTTCTCTAGGATAGTGGTTAACTGAATCATCGTACAATACACACCTTTGAAAACTTCAGGACAATTTTAAGACTTGTATTTTCAAAAGAAAGTAGATAAATATTGTCTGCTGGCTGACTTAACTGACCTCATATATTCAACTCTAAACTATGCAGGTCTGGATTCTTCTCTTTCTCACTGACCCAAGATTCCAACAAAAGCAAGCATGCAAAGGATATAAAGCTTAGCTTCAAGGGTGGAAAACAAAGAGCTTCAAGATTTGTAAGTTGCGGTTATTCAAGTTTTGTTTTGTAGGCAGTTAGTAAGTTTCTGTGTTCCCTTAGAAGTTTGGAACCCTTCCATGTATTTCCTTAGAAATTTTTATACTTAGAAGAAAAAAAAATGTTGGGTACTTAGTGAAATTTCAAAAAGTTTGGTCCTTAAACAAATTTTAGTTCTTTTGCAATATAAATCTCATATGAGTTGAATGAATGTGATATGAATAGATTGAAGTGTTGAGTGTGGATGATGAATGTATGCAGGTGTTGAATTAGGAATTCCGCGAATTTCCTAGAGAATGAATCGCCATCAGGCTTGAACTGGTCAAAGTTGATGGCGGTAATTTTTTCATTCTTAAAAAAATTAGAAACGTCTATGAACCGTTTCAACCTGCCACGTAGTAACGGCTCGGCTTTGTTACTAAATTGCCACGTAGTAACGGCTCGGGGATGTTACGACTAACATGTTACATTTAATTTTTTTCCGTAACGGCTCGGCATGTTACTACATGGGGGGTAGTAATGTTGCCAAGGCCGTTACGAACGGCCGTTACAACCAAATTCATGTAACGGCTACAAAGCCGTTACAAAAAAAACTGTAACGCCCAGTTTTGTAACGGCCATTAGCCGTTACAACCCGTTTTAGTAACGGCTCAAGTATGTTACTAATCCAGAAATTTGGTGTAGTGATCACAAATGGAATTGACACAAAAGATATTTCATTTAACGATTGTCGACAAGATTTATCAAAAAGATTGTTTGTTCTCACCTTATAGTATAATTCTTAAGCACTAGATATACATGGCATAACTAGTCAAATGAAATTCATAAATCGATTATTGCTAAGGTTCAATGAGTTCTTCTACTAATCTAACTATGGACTATACATGACATAGAACATGAAAAATATAGCTAGAAGGTAAAACATTGATAGAGAGACAACACCATAATCATTAAGCTCATATTATAGAAAATCCTTGTTTCAAAAACACAAATAAATCAACTACAACTTCATCATTTCACCCTGACATGAATTAACTAGACATGGATTTCTCAAAAGCCATAAATAAATCTAAAATCAATAGATAATTAAAAGAGAAAATGGAAAAGAAGATTCGCAAACCCTAAACGGCTGTGTAGCCGCTGCTCCCCCTTCTGTTTCTGTTCTCCTCATTCTTTATGGATGTTGCGAGGTCTAAAAAAAATATGAGAGCGAACAAATCTACCAAGGCCCAGTCCAACATCGGCTTCAACCCACGTCCAAATTCTTTCGTCCCTCAGCCAGAACACCTTGCTTCACCGCAACAGTAGCTTAGTCCCAACTCACCTTAATTACGAATTCAAACCCAAACTCCTGGCAGTATAAACACGTTACCACCTCACAACATATTCAAATCAGCTAACACAAACCCATCTCTTCCACCAACTTCAGAACATAAATCTCAGTCAACCACCAATCACCACCTAGATTTGCTGCTGCCTTCTTCCATTCGAATGCCTGGCAGTTCAAGTACAAACCAGCCATCACAAACATCAATTACCAACAAATTCCATCGATACACAGAGAACAAACCCCACAGGAATCAAGCTGGCCATCGACCACACAACCATCACTTGTTGTAACAGCTATTCTTCGCATCTGCAATTCGAATTCAATTAGGTTGCAAAACTCATTTTCATAGAACCCAATACCACCAGCACCGTCGACCCAACTCCATTTCTATTATTATTCGAACATCTTAGCCATCACTGATGGCACCAACTTCCATTCTCCCTACTCCGGCAACACACAACGTTCACTGAATCCACTACGACAATGTCTCCAACACGTAAGTATCGTCTACAACACAACTGCAATAATTCTCACTTCCATACACAGTTCACCGAGTTAAGATTTTCCACTGGCTGCAATTGTTGTTGCAGTAAACATTATCTCCATTAGCATTCAAAGTACTTCCTCGTCTTCGCATCTGAATCAGCATCTCAGGTAATTATCTTGGCTGCCAATTCATTCTCCATCTCGGCTACAGTCTCCAATTCAGTGAGTGTGGGTGCCTCATTACTACTGCCTGCAACGCTTTCTCCCTGATCTTTGTCCGTTTATCCAGCCATCACCACCGGAGAAAACCTATTCACCCCGCACTCGTTTCGGAACACTCCCGAATGCAATAATGCCTCCCAGTTCACCATTTATATTTCAACCACGGCACAACATTCAAACTTATCGGCAAAGAAAACACCGGTACTGTTATCTTGGCACTAAATTCAGTTTGCAACACCAACTCTCTGTTACCTCCATTGCCAGAAACTCTTGTTTCGCCAGCTGCTTGTCTCTTTGCTGAACTCCATATGTTCACAACTTGACTAACTGAATTCAATCGTTCTCAAGCTCAGGCCACTGCGCCAATTCAACAGCAGCTTCTTGTCGCTGTAAAACTGAACTTAGGAACATCTTTATAAAAGCAACTCTGCCAACACACAACAAACCTTCAAGTCCGTTGTTGTTGTCATAAGGTGCCGCAGATGCACTACTGCTCAAAACACCGATCATCAAGTCCTGACCTTGTAATCACCTACCTCCGACTGCAACAGCTTATATTCCTTAGCTTTCTAAATCTCGTCCAACTGATAACTGGTTGCACAGGCTTAAATAAGAAATGGAACTTCTCTCTCTTTTGTTATGAAAACTGAGATGTGGTAGAGAGTTAGACACGTGACAATTTATCTTGGAATCCACCTTGTTCACTAACTCTTCAATCCAATGGCTCATGTACTTGGAAGAAATTATCATTGTTGCTATTCAATTGTGAAATGTAGCCAACGGGCACATGGTATCTTAACTTGACAATAAACAACTAACTGAGCTATTCCTCCTGGTGCTGTGAGAGTAAGCAAAAGAATTGAGGTCCATGCAATGGTTTTTTTTGCCGTGATAATAAGTGTTGCTGATATATAGAAATACCAGGCCAGCATAATAAGTGCTGCTGATATATAGAAATACCAGGCCAGCATAATAAGTGCTGCTGATATATAGAAATACCAGGCCAGCATAATAAGTGCTGCTGATATATAAAAATACCAGGCCAGCATATTTGATCATTGTGTTTGCTGATACATGGAAATACCAGGCCAACCTCATTTCATCATTGTGGTTGCTGATACATGGAAATACCAGGCTAACCCCATTTATCATTGTGCTGCTGATATATAGAAATACCAGGCTAGCATATTTGATCATTATGGTTGTTGATACATGGAAATACTAGGCCAACCCCATTCCATCATTATGGTTGTTGATATATGGAAGTGTCAGGCCAACCCCATTTCACATTTACGTTGCAAGCACCATTTAGCTAATGCTTTAGCTTTTTATGTTCCAGATAATTAGAATTGCGTGTACTTTCTGTAAAAGCATTAAAATAGTGATGTTAGCCAAAATATCGAGTCCTGGCTAATATAAATATGGGTATAAAATGTAGCATTTACATGTTTATCATATACACATCGCGAGACTCGTCAACCATAATAGAGAAAAGGGAATCATCAATATGTCGCGAATTACACCCATAGTTTTCATTGCAGTTGCACTCACTATTTCTTTTTGGATGTCTGGTGATGTTAACTTGTTCTTACCAGGAGCATTCCAGAACTTCATTCTTAATACTGTCATTATGTTCAGCTGTGTATTGAAGGAGTTCAAGAAAGTTGTGTTGATTCTGTGAAGTATCAGATTCATTATGGCCACGGAAAGCTAATGCTTGACATAAGAGAAACCGAATACAGTTAATTGATGCGTTCAAATGAATCTTGTACCCCAAACTCTCTTGTGTTTTTTGACGTTTAAGGACATTCCGAATATGATGTGACTCCTTTGGTAACTCGCGGATTTTCATACAAGCATCATGGTGAACATTATTCTCATTTCCAAAAAAATCTTGTACCCAAAGTAGACCTAGACTAGATTAGATACTACCTCTAGTCCCTTGGGTCTTGATTCGACCTTAAGGTAATGTTACCAAAAAAGAAGAAGACCAATTCTCACCTTTGGGTACGAGTCCCAAATATCACGTACTTAATCAACATTTGTTGTTTGGCTTGTGCTTCAGGCTTCAGCCGTCCCATATAAAACCAAGTGTATCACCACCTTAAAAGTCATTACAAATATATTGTGCTCAAACTCATTTAGTCAAATACCTATACACACAAAATCTTGCCATATTATGTGTTTTAGACCTTTTGGTTCTTCAAGGTTTTCATGATACCTTAACATATAATTATCGAGGATGACAAAACTTACTAAGTGAACCATGTCAAAGGTCATATAAGATGGTTCTGTTAAACTTAAGGTTCAACTCAAAAATAATTGTTATTCTTTATCTCCAAAATGGGAGGTATTTATAACCAACATTACAAGAATTAAATAATTACATTAATTAAATAATGGAGTAGGTAAATGAATAAAACAAGGAAGTCCATGTTAGGTGAAGGTTGGTGGAGTAGGTGTAGAATACAAGGAAGTCCATGTTAGGTAAAGGTTGGTGGTGTAATTGGAGGAGTGATTGGTGGAATTGGTGGAAGGTGGAAGGTTGATTCAACACTCTCCCTCAAGGTGGTGCATATATGTCACAGATGCCCAATTTGACAAGTGAATCGTTAAATATATTATTTGATACGGCCTTAGTCAGAATATCTGCCAGCTGTTGTGTTGTTCGGACATATGGTACTTCAATAATTTTTTCTTCAAGTTTCTCATAAATGAAGTTCCTATCAATTTCCACGTGCTTCGTTCGATCATGTTGCACCGGATTCTCTGCAATTTTGATTGCTGACTGATTATCACAAAACAACTTCATAGGTTTTTCAGATGGGAAACCAAGCTCTCCCATAAGCCTTTTCAACCATAACAATTCACAAATGCCTTTTACCATTGCTCTATATTCTGCTTCAGCACTGGATAAGGAAAAAACATGTTGTTTCTTAGATTTCCATGTCACTAAATTTCCTCCAACAAAGGTAACATACCCAGATGTTGATCTTCTCCTGTCACCTTTACCTCCCAGTCTGAGTCAGTGTAACCTGATACATCAAGATGTCCATGTTTTGAAAACATCAAACCTCTGCCTGGTGCGGACTTCAAATATCTTAGTATCCTGGTGACTGCATCCATGTGTTGCTGACCCGGATTATGCATAAATCTGCTTACAACACTTATAGCATAAGCAATATTTGGCCTTGTATGAGAAAGATAAATCAAGCGACCAACTAACCTCTGATATTGTCCTTTGTCTGTTGGTATTTGATCAGAACATTCTTCAAGACCATGATTTTGTTCCATATGAGACCCAATTGGCGTACAACCAGTCATACCAGTTTCCTTCAACAAATCAATCACATATTTTCGCTGACACAAGAAAATTCCCTTTCTGGATCGATTAACTTCAATACCCAAGAAGTACTTAAGTCCACCCAAATCTTTCATATCAAACTCAGAATACAAGCAATTTTTCAGATTACTCATCTCTTCAGGGTCATTTCCTGTTACCACCATATCATCTACATAGATAATAAGAGCAGTGATCTTGTCACCTACTCTTTTAAGGAACAAGGTATGATCAGCATTACTCTGTATATACCCAAACTTCTTCATTGCAATGCGAAATCTACCAAACCATGCTCTAGGAGATTGTTTCAAACCATATAAATCCTTCTTTAACTTACACACAACATTAGCATTGTTTGGAGCATTATAACCTGGAGGTAGTGTCATGTAGACTTCTTCTTGCAAGTCACCATGTAAAAAAGAATTTTTTACATCATACTGTTGTAGAGGCCAGCCTAGATTTGCTGCCAAAGACAATAATACTCGAATAGTGTTGATTTTTTCAACAGGAGCAAACGTCTCCTGATAATCAATACCATAAGTCTGGGTAAACCCTTTAGCCACAAGTCTTGCTTTATACCTGTCAATAGAGCCATATGGATTATGCTTGATAGTATATACCCACCTGCAGCCAACTGGTTTCTTTCCTTTTGGTAGTGAGACTATATCCCATGTACCATTTTCTTCATGTGCCACCATCTCCTCTTTCATAGGACCATCCCATTTCGGATTAGATAGTGCTTCTTCTACTATTCTGGGAATAGTAACATCTCGCCATTTGATCGACAAACGCTTTTCCCTCCTTTGATAATCTATGAGTTGACACGTAATTCGCAATAGGGTATTTCACCTTCCTTAATGCTTCAGGTGAAAAACGATCTGGTGGAACTCCACGATTACTCCTTGGTGGCAACTGGTACCTGTCGGTGTCAGGTAGTTCACAAGTGTCATTAGTATTAATCAAACAATCTATGCTTACCTCAGGGACATCGGCACCGGCTGGAGGACAATTAGATGTAGGTATTGTTGATGAAGATAGAGATGGATCTTCAAGAGAAAGGGTGTCAATTTCTTTGAAAACAGGAATATCGAACTCTTGAAATGGCTCCATGACTTGTATGTCATCAATTCTTGAACTACTGACAGTTGGATGTGTACTTATGCTTGTTTCATTTGCTGTCATATTTATTTCACTATTAGTCGGAAACAAATCCATCCAATTCAACTCTTCAATAACACTCTCTCCCCAAGAGGAGAATCGATACATCGGATGAGTAAAACATTTCGTGCTCAGAAAAGGTGACATCCATAGTAACATAAAATTTATGACTTTGAGGATGATAACACCTATAACCCTTCTGGAATGGATGATAACCAATAAAAACACATTTGATAGCACAAGGATCTAAATTTGTACGTAGATGTTTCTGCAGATGTACAAAAACAACACAACCGAATACTCGTGGAGGAAGCTTAAGATGAGAAGGTATTGTTACAAACGAAGCCAATTTGTCCAAAGGTGTCTGAAATTTTAAAACACTTGTTGGTACTCGATTAAGAAGATATACTGCACTAGTAATAGCTTCTTCCCAGAATTTTGGCTTCATATTTAACCCAATCAAGCATGCCCTCGTAATTTCAAGTAACTGGCGATTTTTTATTTCCGCCACACCATTTTGCTGTGGCGTAGATGGGCAACTAGTTACATGAATAATTCCATGTTCTCTAAAGTATCCTTGTAATACTTCATTAACATACTCACCACCATTATCAGAACGAAGGACCTTTAAGTTAGCCAAAAATTGTGTCTGAATCATTTTATGAAATGCGCGAAAATGATCAGCCACATCACTTTTATTCTTCATTAAATAGAGCTAGGTCATACGAGTACAATCATAGATGAAGATAACAAACCACCGAAATCCAGAAGTACTGGTAATACGAGAAGGTCCCCAGACATCAGAATGAACCAAATCGAATGGGACATATCTTCTACTGAAACTATCCGGGTAAGTAGTACGATGACTCTTCGCAAGAATGCAAGTATCACATTTAAAGTCTGACAGTTTGCAAGACTTAAACAAATCAGGAAACAAGTGCTCCAAATATCCAAAACAAGCATGTCCTAACCGTCGGTGCCACAGTAAGATCTGATTTTTAGATACATAAGAAGACCTTTTAAATGAAAGATATCTCCCTTCACAAACATCGTCGATGTAATATAAACCATCTCTCTTAGTACCTCGCCCAATTATCTCCCCGTTGCCGAGATCCTGAAGAAGACAGAAAGTGGGGTAGATTAGTACTAAACAATTTAATTGTGCGGTTACTTGCGCTGTACACAAGAGATTATTTGAAAGAGAAGGAACCAATAATGTGTGTTCTAAGGACAAGGAAGGTGTTAAATCAACTCTCCCAGCTCCGGTAATCGGATACGGTACACCATTGGCGTTGGAAATAGTTTTATACGCAGGTAGGAACGGATCTTTAAAAATAGAGGCATCGAACGTCATATGACCCGTAGCACCAGAATCGAGAATCCAGCCATGATCTTTTCCAGAATCAGTAGCAAGTAAAGCGACGTCAACCTTACTTGATTGCTTAAACAAGTTCGGATTAATCAAAGAATGAGATTCCACCACGGAAGAATGAGTATCGGTCGTCGTAGTCATCATTGAAGTACATGTATCTACCCCTCTTTGGTCGATCTTTATTTGTATTTTATAGGCGTCCCACCAATGGGGATAGCCAATTTTCTTGAAACATTTCTCCACGAAGTGTGAATTGCCTCCACAAAGAAACACAACGTTTAACTAAGACATTATCACGATTAGAGAAGAAATTATATGAAGTATGAATACAGGTCGCAAGCAGCTTGCGAAAGCTTTTTTTTTTTTTTTTTTTTTAAGTGAGATTAAAAAAGGGACAAATGAAACTGATTGTGTATACAACTGTTTATGGGGGGCGAAAAAACAAACCAGCTAGATACTAGCTAGTAGCTAAAAATTATATGAGTAGTCGAATAAAAGGAACAAGTCCTATAACGGTAAAAACGGTAAGAGTTTAAATTCAAATCAAGTTTTCTCTCTTGCACAGAGAAATTAAGTTTGACAAATCAACCAAATATATGAAAACAAACTTAACAAGGGTTTGCTTATAAGAAAAACAAACTCAATAAAAAAAATCTTGATCAAAGATGATAACTGTTTGCTTAAACAAAAAAACAAAAGAAGACAACTTACTTAGTCCAAGATGAATGGATTAACAAGTTTAAGTAGGATTTAAAAAGGACAATCATAAACTCAACATAACAAGTTTATCATAAAATCGGTAGTACAACTTACTTGTTTCAATAAGTGTATAAAGAAAAACAAGAACCTTAAGCTACGGAAGAAGGATCAATCAAGTAACGAAGCACTCACTATTACTAAGAAGCACTCAACTCACCATGGAGCTCTGATACCATGTTAAACTTAAGGTTCAACTCAAAAATAATTGTTATTCTTTATCTCCAAAATGGGAGGTATTTATAACCAACATTACAAGAATTAAATAATTACATTAATTAAATAATGGAGTAGGTAAATGAAGAAAACAAGGAAGTCCATGTTAGGTGAAGGTTGGTGGAGTAGGTGTAGAATACAAGGAAGTCCATGTTAGGTAAAGGTTGGTGGTGTAATTGGAGGAGTGATTGGTGGAATTGGTGGAAGGTGGAAAGTTGATTCAACAGGTTCTACATTGCTCCCTGGGATCATTTGAATAAAATCGTTCATGCTATTACAACCCTTTGTGCATATATAAAATTGATGAAAGACCTTATATTATGCATCTCATTTAATAAGATTATAGGAAGTTGCACATAAATCAACAAAACAAGCAAAAATATAGTGGTTGGCCGTTTAAGCTGAAGTACCAAAAAAATTATTCATTGACGTCAATGTAAGGTTCTACCAATCATTTTTCAATTTGAAGATTTTGGTTTCGAAGGTCATACCATGCAGTAAGTTATGGGATATTGGAGTAAACTGAAAACCATGAGATCATAACACCATTAATCTATCGTGAGTAATGTTAATCGTCCTTGTAGGACTGTGAACTAATTCTCATTATTATACCGAGGACGCGTTCATTGACATTGTTTCGTATAAGTTCGTTTGTAGAAAGAAAATAAATAAATGCCTTTAGATTATTGTAACATTGAATCAGCAAACATATTTTGTATTCTGAAAAATGTTTTATAAGAAAAAATTCAGTCATACTTTTTACTGGGAACTATATTTTTTGTTGTAGATTTCTTTGGATATATATATATATATATATACGTCTCATAATAGCAATAGATAAAAGAACAATGAAAAACTCATTCAGTTGCAAATGTCGCTTACATTAATATACGTTTGGCAGATCTAAAATACTTTCTTTTTGAATTAAAAGTTTAATTGGCTTGAGATCATTTACCGGAAATATAAATGACACCTTCCTATATGTCTCTCACGCTCTCATCAATTCCGAGCAGTTTGTTCCAAATTCAAGTTAAATATGAAATTTTCATTTTTCTTTTCTTTTTGCCAAAAGTGATGAGCAAAAGAGAAAATTATTGTAGCCTAATGTCAAATCTAGCAAGGTGTGTGTGATGTAGGGACACTGCCAGAACTCTAGTTTAGGGAAGTTGTAAGTTTTTTTTTTCGAAAGATTAAAATGTTATATTAAAAAGAAAACCAGTCAGAAACAACCATTTTGCCATTACTGGCCCGATTACATGAGAATGATCGTTTCCCAGTTATGCAATATTTGCACACTGTCAACGAATTTAAAAGTATCTTTCTCACAACTCCATAGGATCAAGGTCTGTTTAACGTGCATAATTAGCTCATAAACCGACTTGTTCCTCCCCTCGAAAGCTCTACTATTCCTTTCTTCCCAAATTGTCCAAAACAAAGCGTAGTGAAGGATATTCCATATTTCCTTGCGCCTTCCTGATAGGATGTTGTTATCCCAAGCCTGATACAACCCCAGTATTGTACCCGGAATTGGCCAAGATATACGGAAAGCCTTGATGAAGTAATCCCACACCTGAAAAGTAGTGTTACAATGCAATTTAGGTCTGGCTAAGCGGCCACCCATGGCATTATTTTTGGGGGCTTTTCCAGTTATGTTTTTGGTTTGTGAAGACATTAAATTGTAATCAAGCATCATAGCTTGTTATGACATTTTTTAGATTTGTTCCCTAAATAATGCCGAATTTTAAGGGTTTAATTGAGATTTATAAACGTTGTGGGGACTAATATTTGTGTTATTTCAAAAAGGTGTCTGTAATATGCAACTTTTGTATCTATACTTATCCCGCGTAAAATAAAGTTACGAGACGTTGGAGTAAATCCAAACCACTGGTTGGTGAGTTAGGCCACTAACCAAGCTTCTAAAATCTAATATTTAAACCATGTTACATGCAGTACAAGTTTTAGAGCATGTTTTACATAAGGTTTTGAAGTTATATTGGGGTTTCTTTATTGAACAAACCTATTTCGTATCTATATTTTGAAAAGGAAAAAAAATATACGATGTTTTTAAAAGAATGGAAAGTTAAAGGATATGGAAAGTAATTGAGAGATATTTTATTGTCGATGTTGGCAGTGAAAAACTCTGTTGACTGTAACTGGTCGGCATTATTATGTTGACTTCTACACTAAAATATCCTCCAATTAATTTCTGTATCCCCAAATCCTGCTTCTTCTAAAATAGTTATATTTTGTGATAATTTCGCAGATAAATAATAAATTCCCACCATTATTATTCACAAAATTGTATCCTAACGTGTGGTAGATAAAAATATGAATGAGAAATTCATTTCCGCTACAAATGCGGCTTACATTAATATCCGTATGGCACATCCAAAATAGCTTCCTTCAGATAATCACGAAGTATAGTTGGTTTGAAACCAGTATGTTCCTACCAAATTTAAGTTAACTTTGAAAATCTCATTTTTCTTTTCTTTTTTCCAAAGTCATCAGTAAAAGAGTACTAGCCTAAATGTGAATTCTCCAGATAATTTCGATTTAGGGGTGTCAAAATTGTAAATTGAGAGCCATTATCTAGGTCTGCCTACGCGGCTGAAGGCCGCACAAGTTTATTTTGGGGTCTTTTTAGTTATCTTTCATTTGCCGATACATTAAATTGTCCAATCTTTTTAAATATGTACGTATAAACATAGTTAGTTATGATGTTTTTTAGACTTTTCCCCATAATTACACCGCATTTAAAAGTTTTCAATTGCATAAAATTGATGAAAAGATTTTCAACTAGGATTTATAAACTTCTGTAACATCGATATTCTGTAGAACAAAAAGTACACCACCATGTTAAGTTTATGAAAATGAAAAATATGCTCCAGTCAAGCTCAATTTACCATATTGTGTGACTTGGTTCTTCAAGATCTTCATGATGCCAAAACATTTAATTATCAAGAATGAAACTTACTAAATGAATGATGTAAAGTAAGAGCATATAGAAAATGTTTTGAGATGATTTTACAAAGCTCCCTCATGATAATTTGAATTCCGGTGGATAGAATCATACCTTCTATTTTACATCTCATTTAGAAGATTAGACATGGGCAGCTGCACACACATCAACAAGAAAGTGTTCCAAAAACAAACGAACTATAGTGGTTAATTAGGTGCCTAAGCCCAAGTACCACAAAGTTTGTTCATTGATGCCAGTGCATATAAAGTTCTAGCCATCATTTTGGTCTTTTGTTGTGATTTTGATTTCGAAGGCGATACCAGTAAGTTATGGGATGTTGGAGTAAATTGAAAACCATGAGATAAGAACCTTAGACATCTTAGATGAGTCCGAAAAATAACAAAGTTTTCAAAGTCCAATAGGCAAACCAGGTCAGGAGCGATAAAAGTTGTAGGGCTTGTTTTAGGATGTGTTTTGAGTTTTTCTTGTTGATAATTTCCTTTTTTTTTTGTTGTCGATTTGTTTTTACATATATTTACAATTGGTAGTGCTTCAATTTCCTATTATCCACCTCCCTATTCACCTCCCTTTAATTTTGAAATGTTTTTGTGATAATTTTGCAAATAAATAATAAATCAACTTCATTATCATTAGTCAACATGAGATACTTTGCATTCTGATAAAATAGAAGTATTACAATAAAATTAAAATTAAAAAAATAACTAAAAACTATTATCTTCATTTCTAAAAAAAAAAATTATTATCACTTTTTCAATTTGGCATATTTTTACATTAAAATGAAAAATGATAGTACATTTTTTTTTCCACAAACAAAATGAACACATGTTTTTCAGTAGATTTTTGCACGATTGCTAAAGGGGGGCCGGAATTAGCAGAGCGGTACCGGTTGAATGATCCGGCGGCCAGGATCGGATATAACTCTTTTGTCTCATATGAAACGGTACCCTTGCTAATTCCAGTCCCCTTTAGCAATCACAGATTTTTGGAACTGAACGTGATAGAGAGAAAGATGAATGACGCAGCGGAAATCCATTTCAAATAACTGCACATCAATCTGTGCTTCTTTAATCCAAGTACTAATTCCCTCACGCCATCTTTTTGGAAAAGGTAAAAGTCAATACCCAATGCTTACACTTCGATTGTTTTATAAAACTGAATTCAGTGATAACAATGGTTTACTAAATTTTTGTTTAGCTTTAATTATCGGATGCTAGCAAATGAAAATGATAGGACCTAAGGAACATAAGCGAAATGATAGGACCTAAGGAACATAAGCGAAACATGTGTTCAGATGGACAATCTCAAGAAGGTTAATGAAACTCAAGAAGGTGAAAACAAGGATGTGGGTTTAAATGTCCCGCTGACTTTGCAAGGAGCAAATTCCTATTCATCGGATCCTTCAGTCCCACCTGGTTTCGAAAATTATAAAGGAGTTGAAGAAGACCACGAGGTGGCTTCAACTATTTCAGTCGGGGAAAACGCAGATATTAGCATCACCAAACCGTTGGTGGCCGTACCAATTAAGGGAGCCAACAACAATGTGGGAAAAAAGTCAAAAGTGAAGGGTTTATCCCCCAATGGAAAGTTAAGCACCAAAAAGAAACGCTCTACTAAACCTCGTACTAGTCCTGATAAGATTGTAGCAGGTAATCTTATGGATTTTGGTTCTATAATGGGGTTAAGCTTTCCCTCTTCCAAGGCAAATCGTCATGAAATGTTTGGGGATTTGGAGAAAAATCACAAGGGTTTAATCGTGGAAGAGGTGGATGAAAGTCGCTTCTAGGTTTACCAGGAGGCCTTTGTGCTTTTCCTTGGTTTTTTGTGGCTTGCTTTCTCCATGGTTAGGGTTGTTTAATCCTATTCTGGTTGTATTCGCCTGCGCACGGCTTGTGTGCTTCTTAATACTTTTCCTTCTGATCGATCAAAAAAAAAAAACATGTCTATGCGAATGTTGAAACGCGCCGAAATTTAAAAACTAGGATACATACATGACGAAAGATTATATCAGTGCAGATGAATCCAAGCAAACGAGAAAGGTTATAAAATGCTGCAAGTTTGATAAGCCTTCAATATTATTTAGGTATTAAAAAAGAAATATGAGACAAGTTATGAAGTGATATCCTTCGAATTCATCAGCTCCTATCTTTTCTTGTGGTCCAAATCAAAATTTAAGATCCCGTGAATGATATCAAGTTAGAGAAATCTAAAAGAAGTACCAAGTGGAGTATTTCCATGGCTGTTGTTTGATTTTCATAAGCTGGTGGGTGAAAGGTCGCCACTATTCCAACTGTTGAGCAGAGCCATGGAACTTCATTAGCCAATTACAGTATGGTTTCAGATATCCAAAGATAAGTATTACTTGAACCATAATAGTACGTATCTAATCAACCATCAACAGTTTTGTTTGTCTCGTGCCTTCAGCTTTAACCGTCCCATTTAGGACCAAGTGTCTCAAGCTTGATTTGTCATTTTGTGTGATTTGGTTCTTCAAGGTTTTCATGACAATAAAACATATAATTATCGAGGATGAGAAAACTTTTTTAATGAATGATGTAAGAGCATATAAATTGTATTTTGAGATGATTCTACATTGATCTCTCGGGATCATTTGTATTTTGGAAGCTATATATAGCTTGCATTACCACTATCTTGCGCAAGGTTGCCTAAATCAAACAAGAAAGTGTTAGTAGTTATCTCATATGTCTAAGCTTACCTCATAAAGTTTGGTTATTGATGTCAATCGAACAAGAAAGTGTTTATTAATCGCATATTCATGAGTTTCAAGGTAATTACAAATTTGAAGCTTATACGGTGTAAAATAGAGTTATGGGATGGTGGAGTAAATTAAAAACCATGAGATAAAAACACAAATCAGTGAGCTCGGTAAAAGTTTCTACAATCCAATACTTAAATTATGTAAAAGTTATGAGGCGCAATTTTTTTTTTTACTCGGGGTTATGAGGCGTAATCTGGATTTTTTTTTTTGTGGGTTTTTATCTGAAAACACCTTATTTCGAACCTGGAGTAATATCTACATTGCTTATAAAATAGTTTGATCTTTTTAATAATTTCACGAATAAATATATAAGAAAATCCACAAGATTATGTTTTTTTATTTTATTTTACCATACTCCTATCATTTTTCATTTTATTCATCAGATGTTTTTAATTTTTTTATTTACGTGGATTTATTTTATTTTATTTTTTTAGCATAACTATTACTATCCGTTTCACGGACCTACCAATGGTGCCGAAAATGTTTTTCGTACTTGACTTCTATCAAATCATATGTTACCAAATGGAAAAATGATAGGACCCAGGAAACATAAGCAAATGGAAATGTCTATGGGAAATCTGCGACGCGCCAAAATTTAAAAACTGGACACATGCATGGTGAAAAGTTATATCAATGAAGCTGAATCTAAGCAAATGAGATGAGACAGGTTATTCAGTGCTGCAAGTTTGTTAAGCCTTCAACAATGTTAGGTATTAATTAGAAACAAAATTTTAGACAACTTATGAAGTGATATCCTCTAAATCCACCAGCTCCCATCATTTCTAGTGATCCAGAACAAAGTTTAAGATCCCGTGAAGGATATCTAGTTAAAGAAATCTAAAACAAGTACCAAGTGGAGTATTCCATGGATGTTGTTTGATTTTCATAAGCTGGTGGGTGAAAGGGTGCCAACTGTGTAACTCTTGTGCAGAGCCATGGAACTTCACTAGCCAATTACAGTATGGATACAAATATCCAAAGATAAGTATTACTTCTAATGGCAGTGTATCTATTACAGAAAACTCTCAGAGAGAGATAACATTCATATTAGGAATACTTTGTATTGTCAAAGTCAATTGAAGTCAAGTCAATTGACTTTGACTATAGAAGTCAAACTGTGTCTTAATACATACATAATAGATATGTCTGAAGGTCCTTTGTACAATCTTTAATATGTTTTTCTCATTCTTTCAATACTATAATAAAATTGTCTTTGTTCTTTCTTCATTCTTTTGCTTCTTTGTTAATCAATCTTTAATATCATGAGAAGTACATCAATTCTCATGGTATCAGACTGGTAATCGATCCTTATCAACATTAAGCTCAACAATTTTTATAACAATTTTTCAAGCTTCTGGGTAATAATCATTCAACAAGTTTTTCCCAAATTTCTTTTTAGGGTTGAAATTCAATTTTTATGGTCTCTACAAGATCTGGAAATTACACAAGTAATCAAAGAATTCGTAACATCTGAATCAACAACAACAACAAAAACAACATCAACAATTCAGAAATTCAAAATCAGCATCAAGAAAATTCTTCAACTCAAGAAATTATGTCGACTTCCGCTGGAATTGGTAATTCTTGCTCTCTTCCCTTTACCAACATCACTAATTTTGTCTCAATGAAATTAGATGGATCAAATTACTTATTATGGCGTGACCTTTTTGGGTATGTTAATGGTGAGGTAGTTGAGCCACCATAAAAGTTAGTTGCTAATGGTGTTGAGACTCTTAACCCAGAATGGATTTCTTGGAGAAAGTTAGATAGGTTTGTTTCTACATGTCTTAAGGAAACTTTTACTGAAACTGTCAGTGGTGATGTTCTTGGTCTTGGTACTTCTAAGCAGATATGGGATTTCTTACATACTAGCTTTAGAACTCAATATCTTGATAGCAAAAATATGTTAAGAACTCAATTACATGGAATAAGAAAGGATAATCAGTCAATTGTAATGTATCTTCAAAATATTAAGTCAATTGCTGATTCTTTAGCTGTTATTGGAGAAAAGGTTAATGATGTTTGTCATTAATGGTTTGGGTCCTGAATATGATTTGTTTGTTATCTCCTCACATAACATAGATATCCCATATAGTTTTGGTGAGTTAAAAGCAAAACTTTTGTCCCATGAACAGTTTTTAAGTGAAAGACAACATCAACATACTACTGTCTATGATGCACAGAATGATACTTCTATGTATGCAAAGAATAATTCAAATGGTTATAACATAAGGAATGGCAATGGGAATGGTGGAAAATACAAAAGTAGTCAGTATCCACATGGTTCAAGTTCAACTGGTTGAAGCTCAAGTTCTAATGGAAGACCCTATATGGACTACTCCAAAATGTTCTGTCAAATATGTAAAAAGAAGGGTCACTTGGCTACTAGATGCTATTTTAGATATCATCCACCACCAACTAGAGCTTCAAATACTTCTACTCAAGCACATTATGCACATACTGATACTGAAGCATAGGGTTCCATTGGGATAATCCATAACTCCAATTCTACTCAGCAATCTTTTTCAGGACTTCATGTTAATACTGCTGCAATCAATGATGAACCATCTACTTATAATACTGAGTGGATTACTGATAGTAGTGCTTCAACACATATGAATGGGATAGGGCTTTGCTTCAAAATACTTCTAGCTACATAGGAAAGGAGCATGTTATGATTGGGAATGGCAAGCAACTGCCTATTTCTCTTACTGGTAGTACAATTATTTATACTTCTCAGACTAGTTTTAGGCTAGATAATGTTTTTCATGTTCCTGAGATGAGACACAATTTATTATCAGTATCCAAATTTACTAGAGATAATGACTGCTATATCACTTTTGATCCATATGGATATGAGATAAGAAGCTTGAAGGATCATGCTTTGTTAGCACAAGGAAAGATGATCAACAATTTTGAAAATTATTCAAAATCTTAACACTCATAAAAATATTGTTCTTAAATCTTCTAATTCATCTTCTTTGTGTCACCCTTGTCCACTTGCTAAGAGCAAGAGATTGCCTTTTCAGTTATCCTTATCTCATGCATCTTCTCCACTTGCACTAATTCATTGTGATGAGTAGGGTCCTGCTCCTATTACCTCATTGGAAGAACATAGATATTACATTCTTTTTGTTGATGATTTTAGCAGATTTCATTGGATTTATCCAATGCAGCTTAAAAGTGAGTCTTTACAATGTTTTCAGCATTTCAAAAACTTAACTGAGAATCTTTTCAAAACTAAAATAGCATATTTTCAAACTGATGGTGCTACTGAGTTGGTTAAAGGTGTTTGTAAAACTTTTTTAGAATCAACTGGCATTCAGTTAAGAATTTCTTGTCCTAAAACCCCAGAACATAATGGTATTGCTGAGAGAAAGCATAGACACATTACTGAAATGGGTAATACTTTGCTTTTTACTGCTTCTTGTCCTAAAGAGTACTGGTATGATGCTTTCTTAGCAGCTACTTACTTGATAAATAGAAATCCTACTCCAATTCTTAATGATCAATCTCCTTTTCAAGTTTTGTACAATGAAACTCTAGATTATTCTTTTTAAGAGTTTTTGGTTGTTTTTGCTATCCTTTTTTGGGACATTCTGGAATTGACAAACTATCTCCCAAATCTGTCAAGTGTATCTTTATTGGATATATTACTTTGCATAAAGGGTATAAGTGCTATAATCCCATTACTAAGAAAACTTATATCTCAAGACATGTTGTCTTTGCTGAAAATGAATTTTATTTTTCCCCTGCTCTTGATTCTTCATCTGTTATATCTGAAGTTTCTTCTTCTTCTGAGTTCATTCCTTTTTCTACTATTGTTACAAGATCAAAAAGTGGGATTACAAAACCAACTTCCTTTCCATATCATATTTTACATCACTTTGTTACTCACCCTCTTCCTTCTGCTTTTTCATCTTTACTAAATACACCTTCTGCTCCATCTAGTTTTAAACTTGCCATTCAAATTCCAGATTGGCAAGTTTCTATGAAAGATGAAAATGATGCATTGCAAAGAAATGGTACATGAGAGTTAGTTGATCCAGAACCTCACATGAATATTTTATATTGCAAATGGGTGTACATGGTTAAATTGAAATCAGATAGAACTATTGATAAGTTAAAATCAAGATTAGTAGCTTACGGTTATAATCAACAAGATGGTATTGACTATGGAGAAACTTTTAGTCATGTAGTTAAGTCCACAACAGTTATAATTGTTTTGTGCATTGTTGTTACTAGAGGTTGGCCAATTAGATAATTAGATGTGTCAAATTCCTTTTTGCATGGTGATTTAACTAAGAATGTATACATGAAGCAGCCATCTGGTTTTGTCAGTAAGTAATTTCCTCATAAAGTTTGTCATTTGAAGAAAAGCTTGTATGGATTGAAAAAAGCACCCAGAACTTGGTTTCAAAAATTTAGTTCTGCTTTGGTTACTTTTGGATTTATTAGAGCTATCTCGGATTTCTCTATGTTTGTTTATCTGGTTGGTTATGATATGATGGTTATCCTACTATATGTTGATGATATCATTTTAACTGGTTCTTTTAATGCTCTTCTTGATAAGTTGGTTCTGTTTTTGGGTTCTTCTTTTGCAATGAAACAGTTAGGTGATTTGCACTACTTCTTAGGCTTAGTGGCTGTAAGAACTTCAGCTGCAATTAAGTTGACACAACAGAAATATATAGTTGAGTTATTATCTAAAGCTAAAATGATAGATTGTAATCCATGTACTACTCATGTGGCTAAAGGACCAAGAGTTTCAGTTAGTGATGGTACTATTTTGAAAGATGTTTCAGAATATAAAAGTATTGTAGGTATGATTCAATATCTTTGTTTAACAAGACATGATATTTGCTTTGGAGTAAATTATGTAAGTCAGTACATGCATGCTCCTACTGACTTGCATATGCATCTAGTGAAAAGAATACTCAGATATCTTAAAGGTATAATTGGTTAAGGAATTACTTTAAGAAAGGGGGATATTGAAACATTAACTGCATACACAGATTATGATTGGGGTAATTGTCCTGAAACTTTAAGATCAACAGGGGGTTATGTTGTCTTTTTGGGTTATTCTTTGATTTCTTGGTCTAGGAAGAAGAAAACTACAGTCTATAGATCAACAGTTGAAGCTGAGTATAAGTGTCTTTCAGCTGCTACTGCTGATATGGAATGGTTATCTTCCTTGTTCAGTGAACTTCACATTCCATTGAAGCTGCCAATTACTCTGTATTGTGATAATACTAGTGCTATATATTTATCAGCTAATCCAATTTCTCATTACAGGACAAAGCACATAAAAATCCATTACTATGCTGTCAGGGAGCTTATTGAAGATGGTTTTCTCAATGTACAACATATAGCCTCAGAACATCAACTTGTTGATTTATTTACAAAAGGATTATGTGCTCCTGTATTTTCTTCGCTGCTTCAACAATTACTTAGTCCCTCTACTTCTGCATCTGCTTCTGCAATCTGTGAAGACCCTGTTTCTACTGCTACTTCTTTTGAAACTTGCTGACTTGCTATGTCTTGTAATTCTATTACAGTTACTTGCAGACTTGTTGTCTTTATATTTCACTAATTTTTCAAAATGATAAGTGGTTACAATTATCAGTTTGAGGGGGGCTATTAGGAATACTTTGTATTTTCAAAGTCAATTAAAGTCAAGTCAATTGACTTTGACTATAGCAGTCAAACTGTATCTTAATACAGACATAATAAATATGTGTGAAGGTCCTTTGTACAATCTTTAATCTGTTTTTCTCATTCTTTCAATACTGTAATAAAACTGTCTTTGTTCTTTCTTCATTCTTTTGCTTCTCTGTTAATCAATCTTTAATATGAAGAATTAATTGGGGGATATGGGAATTAATTGGGGGATATGAATTACTTCCCCCAACCCATGGTGTGTGCTAAGGGGTGACTTTTGGTTATGAATATACTAAAATACCCTTCCCTCAAAATCAAAAAAAAAACTTAAAATCAAAAAACAAAATCATATCCCCCATTTCCATCTCCACTTCTTCCCTCAAAATAAAAATTAAAAACTTAAAATCTAAAATCTAAATCATATCCCTCATTTCCATCTCCACTTCTTATTAATCTTATTTAGGGGTAGTGTTTTGAAACCCAAATATTCTCCATTCCCTTTCAAATTCTAAACTCTACCCACTCTATATCAAATTCTCTTCACCTCACTTTAGAAACGAAATTTTTTTTTTATTCGGAAGTGATGAAGATCATGCTGAAAGTGATGATGACCATGCATGGATTGATGAAGACCATGCCGGTCACGGGTTCCAGGCATATGGTCTTTATCAGTTCGGCATGGTCTTCGTCACTTCCATTTTGAATTTTTCCTGGCTTTAAAAAGCTTGGTACCGCATGGTCAGTTGATATGAAGACCATGCCGGTATTTTTTTCCGGCATAGTTTTCATATTTATTTCCTATGCAAAAAAACAATACCGGCATGGTCTTCATATCAACTGACCATGCCGGCACCAAGCTTTTTAAAGCCAGGAAAAATTCAAAATGGAAGTGAGGAATACCATGCCGGAATTGATGAAGACCATATGCCGGAACACGGTACCGGCATGCCCGATAATTTCCTATCAATGCCGGTAGTCAAGTGAAAAAAAAATCAACATTCTGGATACTTTTCATTCTGTTCCGGCATAGGTATTTAAGCAAAATACTATGCCGGAACAGTACTCTAAGACCTTTCGAAAAAACTATTACCATGCCGGTACCTGTTCAAAACCAGAAAAAAATCAACATTCGGAAGATCAAAACCAGGAAAACAATTTATGAACATTTCCAACAATTGCCGGCATGAGTTTTTGGTTGAATACCATGCCGACACCAAGCTTTTTCAGCTGCAACAATGGTGGATTCAAAGAAAAAAAATCAATTTTTCAACCTCTTATTATCAGTAATTCTCTCATCACAATCATCTTCCCATTTTCAAAAAAAGAAATTCCTCTCAAATATTTTTTCCCTCCTTCTACTCTCACCCAAACACAAATAAAAATACACACTAATTTATCCCCCAAATACTTAACATTTTACTAATTATACTTAATCACTAATCCTAATTAGTGGGGGCTAGATTAGGAATTAAAAAAAAAATTACATAGGGGGTCACCCAGAATTGCTATTGGGACACCTATTTTGTCCCGTAGCTATATCCCCCAATTAATTCCCATATCCCCCAATTAATTATTCTTTAATATCATGAGAAGTACATCAATTCTCAATTTATTACATATTAAAGGAAAGGTTCAGACAGTATAAATACAGAAACAGAAATGCTAACTGTTATGCGTGTAATATGAGAGTGTGAGATACAGGACATACACAGCTGTCTCACACGTGTGACTGAGAGAGGGAACATGTGATTCAAATCCTATCCTACACTGCACTATTCTGTTAACCTGCACCACTACATAACTTCAAACCTTCACCACTGCATAACTGCAAATCTTTTGTTATCCTTTACCAGTGCAAGACATGTTATTAACTTCTATTTAATACAACCCACTATCAACAACTTCAAAACACAAACTCATCTAATTCTCATTCATTTCAAATATTTCTCAATCTTATTTCTATCAAATCCATTAATTAGATGGCTGCTTCAACAATGGCTCTCTTATCTCCTACTCTTGCCGGGAAGGCAGTAAAGTTGACACCATCTATTCCAGAAAGTGAAAGAAGAATCACCATGCTTTTCCAGAAAAAAATAGTGACGAAACCTTCTAAATCATCCAAACATGCAGTTTCATCTACTAGCCCATGGTACGGTCCCGACAGAGTTATATACTTGGGACCATTCTCCGATGAGTGTCCATCTTATCTCAATGGTGAATTCCCTGGTGATTACGGTTGGGATACCTCTGGGCTATCTGCCGATCCTGAAAATTTTTCTATGAACCGTGAGCTTGAAGTGATTCACTGTAGATGGACAATGCTCGGGGCTCTAGGATGCATCTTTCCCGAACTACTCACACGTAATGGTGTTAAATTTGGTGAAGCCATATGGTTCAAAGTCGGAGCTCAAATCTTCAGTGAGGGTGAATTGGACTACCTTGGGAACTCAAGTCTGGTACATTCTCAAAGAATTTTAGCTATTTGGGCTACACAAGTTATCTTGATGGGAGCAGTCGAAGGCTATCGTGTTGCTGGTGGACCATTCGGTAAGATTGTCGACCCACTTTAACCCGGTGGCAGTTTTGACCCACTTGGACTTGCCGATGATCTAGAGGCTTTCGCCGAGTTTAAGGTGAAGGAGATAAAGAATGAAATAATGTCAATGTTTTCCATGTTTAGATACTTCGTTCAAGCAATTGTGACCAGTAAAGGAACTCTGGAGTACTTGACTGATCATCTTGATGATCCTGTAAGCAACAATGCTTGGGAGTTGGCCACAAATTTTTCCACGGGAAAGTAAATGTAGAGGCTATGTAAATTTTAGCTAGATTCATCATTCATTCGTGAATTGTGTTGTTCTTAGACCAATTTGGGATGTAGTTAAATCAAGTTGTGTGACACCTTTTAAATTTATTTCTACACAGTTTTTTCACTTCCAGGGGTGCAACATGGAATTATACAGTCAAGCTGCAATGTTTGGAATTTGTGGAGATTTTTGTGTAACCAAAATTTGGTTCCTCTCTCTTCCATAAACCCATCATTAACATGGGATATTTATGCATCCCAAAATATAAAATCAACGGTTAAGAACAATAGATGGGATTAGATTTTTATCTTTTTAATAATTAAAAATTAACCTAATAATAAATTACAAAGTTAAAAATTACATACTAGGCAAGCGAGCGACAAGCTGTGCCGCTAGCCCTTTTTGAATAGCAAAACCTATCCTATTAAAAATAAAATCTCGTGAGCCAGGGGTCATTACATTGCTGCGCATGACTTTCTGGACCCTCTTGAGTAGTCCAACTGCTTCTGGAGCCAAATAGCCAAAAGTATCAAAAGCAAAGGGGACGAAAGCATGCCCATTGTCAACACATGCTTTCTCATGCTTCGATATCTTACCAGAGGCAGCCTTTAGCGCTGCTCGCCCGACTGTAAAGGTGCCATGTCCAATTCCTACCAAAGGAGATACCCCGGTGAGGTCAACACATGTGTGTTTCCCATTAGCCCATCCAAAAATAAGAACATCAGCTGGTCTTAGTGTCGATCTCCCTTCAAGTGGGTCTGTCAGAAATGCACAGTGCTTCTTTCTTTGCCGAAATGCCGGACCTCCACAGGACATCATACAAAATATCCCTCACATGATCATGTCTATATTTATAACCAGGGTCTACTTTACAATGAACTGCATGTTCACCATATGAATCCAAGCAACCTGTGATGCAAGCAGGGCAGCGAGAGTCAGAGGGATAAAGCGGGATCATTAACCTGTATTTGAGGATAGACCGGTACTCCAAAGGAGACATCTTATGCCCTAGCCCCTCAATCGGAATAGCCAGAAGAAAATCTTGGGCATGTGCTGCTTGCAAACAACCAAAAACCGCTTTCTGTCTCTCCGTTAGCATGTAAACTCTATCAATGTCCTTAACCACTTTACCAAAAAGAGCACTCGCCAGGATTGGAATAATTTAACCTTTATTAATTAGGAATTATTAACATAGATATTAAAAAAAATATCCAGTCAATTAATCTGTGACCATACTTTTCGCCAATTAAAGTTACTCCCATAAATTTCGGCTAATTAATTAGTTAAAGATATTCTGGAAATTGAAAGATCTATGATATCACTGTTCTTCTCTCATGACTCGTGAGTTAATTTTTATTTTTCTTGCTTCTCTAGCATGTTCGCTTCTCTAGCTAGGACATCCTGTCCTCACCAATTTTATCTTTTTACTCATTAGATTACGTGTATTCTTAATTAGGAAGTAGATTACAATATCCGTGGTGTATAGATTACACCCTTTTTGATTCGTTATTAGTGTTCATGGAGTTATTTTCGATTTTCTGTACATTCTTTTAGTTTTTTATGTTTTATCTTGAATATAAATTGGTGATAATTATGATATTCACAAATATCACTTTGGGTGATAAGTGGAGTTTTTCCTTTGAAACGTTTACCAATTTGTGAAAACTAGAATATCACCGATCTCGCATACGAAAAACCTGAGTTTTTATCAGTTGATTTTTCACCAATTTTGGTGATAATTTGAGTTATATTCTTACTAATTTGTGAAAATTATAATTCTCACCAGTCTCGTATGGTGATAATTGGACTTTTTTTTGGGTGAAAATTAAATTTTTAAATTTGAGTTATTTTGGAGGTGTGAATTAGAATTTTTGGGTTTCTTAGAATAAGGGTGATAATTTGTGTTTTTTTTTTCAAAAATAATTCGATGAGGGAATAATTTGTGAAAGGTTTTTACGGGAGTGATTTCAGGTCAATTATGGAAGGAGAGCTATTTTAGGGATTAGATTTAATCTTTGTTAAGGCCGGTTCCTATGGAATATGGCTAACCCACCCATTGTCCATGCCATCTGGCCTGGCAAACTGGTCGCGCCACTATGATAAGAACTTTAAGCGATCGAGTCTCCACCTAGAGGTTGAGACTACACCGCTAGAGGTCTCGTAGAGATCTCCAGGTCTAGATTACACCGCCAGCGGTTTAATCTCGTCCGTTCACGCTCGGTGCTCTACCGCCTATAAATACCCATATTCCCTTCATTTTTTATTCACAAACACTTTTCTTCCCTTTTCTTCAGTTTACATAAGAGAGCAGAGCGATTTTTAAAAAATGAGTAGTAGTTCCAAAACAAATAGGCAAAGGAAAACAAATAGGAAAGACAAGGGAAAATCTATTGCAGATAGTGATATAGTATAGGTTCAGGATAAACATCACGAGTTCGCTAATGTTAGGCAACTAGTTGGATCTGTTGTACAATCTACGCATTCATGTAACCATCCCGAGCAAGTTTTGTTACATAAAGTAAGAGATGGGTGGTCTGAGCTAACTGAAGTGTTTGAGTTACTCCCCGAAGGTGTTCAAGTATCCTTGGCAGTGTTTATATTTCAGGAAAGGCAAAAATCACAGGACTCAAATTGTGCGAGTTATTTACGAAAGTTGGTGAAACACTGCAAATACGTTCTTTTTCAAGGATTTCGAAAGACAAGGGAAAATATGTTGCATATAGTGATATAGTATAGGTTCAGGATAAACATCACGAGTTCTCTAATGTTAGGCAACTAGTTGGATCTGCTGTACAATCTACGCATTTATGTAACCATCACGAGCGAGTTTTGTTACCTAAAGTAAGAGGTGGGTGGTCTGAGCTAACTAAAGTGTTTGAGTTACTCCCCGAAGGTGTTCAAGTATCCTTGGAAGCGTTTATATTTCAGTAAAGGAAAAAATCACAGGACTCAAATTGTGCGAGTTATTTGCGAACGTTGGAGGAACACTGCAAATACGTTCTTTTTCAAGGATTTTGAGTGTGGTAAGTTCTATTTTTTCCATAAAATAGTTTAATTTTTAATTAATAAACAAACTTTAATTTTTAGAGATTCAATTATTTGGTTTGATACAAATTTTAGTTCCGCATACAAACTTCACACCGTTAGATTTGTATATGTTGACTGGAATAAAAAGTGATGGTGAAATAGTACAATTTAACCAGTTAAAGTGGATATCATAAGGAAGATGGAAACAATTACTCCTATTCTACTCAAATGATACTGAAGGAAAGCCAAGATACATAAAGTTACACTCATTTGGATTAAGAGTGTCTGGGTTGAAGGATTATTTGAGCCGTTACAATCACTAGTGAAGGTGAGCTATCCATATGATATTGTGGATGCAACAAAAGAAGAGTATCGGAATGAGTTAAACAATTATACGCATTTAACCAATTAGCTACGCAATTTCACTTGAGTCAGATGCAGCCTTTGAGGAAAAGTATGAGTTATGAAATTCCTGAGACTCCCGGTGAGAGCAATACAAGAAGTCATGCAAGTGGAAGTCATGCAAGTGGAAGTCGTGGAATTAGAATTCTTGGACGTGGAGGTCGTATAAGTCGTCAACACACTCCAACAATGATGGACGAGACTATGGTGGAAGAGACTCAGCTACGACCAACATCAGCAAACTTAGAGATGGATTTGCAGTCTCCTATTGGTTTCATGCCCCAAGGTCCTATAGTTACTCCTGCTAGTAAACACATCAATTTGGATGCATTTAGGCAATCCGTAATTTATACCCCCAACAAGTTCAGCATTTCACCGATTTCAAGCACCTACAATGGCTTCGATACCATTTCAAGGTTATGATTCACCTGATACTACTCAACCACCATCTCAGAGTCCAAATAGTGAGTTTTCACAAGATCCAACAGGCTTAGTGGATTATGTATTTGGTGGTAATTGTTAGTTTGAGAGTTTTGTTTAGTCGTTAATATGAATCGTGGTTTGTTTAAATCGTTAATATAATTACACTTTTGTTTGATAAATAATAATCTTCATTTCAAGTTTTCTATATAACTTATAATTGAGAACTTAGACTTGATAAGCTAGATTAAATTGGGGCAACACTTTTAATATTTCATAACAACTGGCATATCAGAACTTCTCTCCATTGTCACAGAGCCACTTTGCACAACATCTTTGATCAATCTCCAGCAGGGTTTCATCACTTCTCATGTTTCGAGCCTCTTCCCTTATCATACCAATATACTTGTTAACATTCTTGGAAATTATGGAGAATTGAGAACTCAACACCATCGAATTGCGATTGTTGAGGTTCGTTGTTTCTTCTTCAAATTTCATTAAAACGCGTCCCCAAAATGGAATAAACCGTAATGCTCCATCAACGATTGGATGATTAGTGAAGAAAACATAATTTCTGCAGATGCAATCATCTTCTAACGTGCTAAAATTGCGTTGTTGTGCAACTCTCCAACTATTTGCTCTTCTTAATTCATTTTGCACACTAGGTCGAAGTGAAACTCTTTGATTTTCGGCCGCATGTTGCTCTTCGATGAATTGAGCCACTGGAAAATCTAATAAAATAGGAAGAAGGTGTGAGTTAAAATAGTAGAGGAATGTGGTATTTATAAGGGGGAAGATTAATGATCGTTGGATCAGATTCTACGCAGCGGTGTAAACTAGGCCGGTCGGTCTAATAGGAGTCGTTAGCGGTGTAGTGAACGCCTAACGATGTATACTGGACCGAGCGGTTGAGAATCTACCGCTCAGTAGAAACTTGATCTGGCCTGGTGTTGATGGTGGTTTTTAGATTAGGGGTAAAATCGTAAAACCCTAGTCAGGCAGTGACGTCACAGAGCTTGAGTAATAATGTCCAAACCAAGAACATTTATTGAATACTTTAATTTGTCTGCGAGAAAATTACCGGGGTACTTTTTTTAAATGCTGATTAGGGTTCCGACAGGCCAAAACCCTAATTCTCACACCACATGTGCCAATGGCAAACCATGCCATCCACACCTACCGCGCCAAGGCATGCCAACCATGCTAGCTGCGCCACTTTGCCAATGGAAAGCCATGCCATCCACACCTAACTCGCCAAGGCATGCCAACCATGCTAGCCGCACCAATGTGCCAATGGAAAACCATGCCAGCCACATCCACCATTCCAAGCCAAACCACACCTCACCTTGGCCTTAACCATGCCATGCCATGCCAACGGCATACCAACCTATCCGCGCCACCATAATGGCCTTCCCTATGCGGCTACCAAAACGAAGGCGTGTGACAATCAACGGTCGCCCTTCAATCCTAGGAGAAAATCCTAACCTTCCAAGGTTACCAGACAACACATGGGAACCTTTGGCCCAAAACACTAGCTTGGTCATGCCACATGCCAACCCAAACCGCACCTCGCCTTGGCCCTAGCCAAGATAGCCGCACCATATGCCAAGGGCTTGCCAAACTCTTGGCCCCATATACCAAGCCAAACCACACCTCACCTTAGCCCTAGCCAAGCTAGTCGCACCATAATCCAACGGCTTCCCAAACCATTGGCCCCACATGCCAAGCCAAAGCGCACATCGCCTTGGCCCTATCCAAGTTAGCCGCACCATTTGCCAACGGCTTCCCAAACCCTTGTCCCCACAGGCCAAGACAAAGCGCACCTCGCCTTGGCCCTATCCAAGCTAGCCGCACCATATTCCAACGACTTTCCAAACCCTTGGCCCCACATTCCAAGCCAAACCGCACCTCGCCTTGGCCATAGCCAAGATAGTTGCACCATATGCCAACGACTTGCCTAACCCTTGGCCCGGCCCATATTCCAAGCCAAACCACACCTACCCTTGGCCCTAGCCAAGCTATCCACACCATATTCCAATGGCTTCCCAAACCCTTGGCCCCACATGCCAAGCCAAAGTGCACCTCGCCTTGGCCCTAGCCAAGATAGCCGCACCATATTCCAACGGCTTGCCAAACCCTTGGACCCATATGCCAAGCCAAACCGTACCTCACCTTGGCCCTAGCCAAGCTATCCGCACCATATGCCAACGGCTTCCCAAACCATTGGCCCCACATGCCAAGCCAAATAGCACCTCGCCTTGGACCTAGCCAAGCTAGCCGCACCATATGCCAACGGCTTCCCAAACCCTTGGCCCCACATTCCAAGCCAAAGCGCACCTCACCTTGGCCCTATCCAAGCTAGCCGCACCATATGCCAACGTCTTGCCAAACCCTTGGCCCAACATGCCAAGCCAAACCGCACCTCGCCTTGGCCCTAGCCAAGCTAGTCGCACCATATGCCAACGGCTTGCCAAACCCTTGGCCCCACATCCCAAGCCAAAATGCACCTTGACTTGGCCCTAGCCATGCCATCCGCACCACGTGCCAAATGACATGCCAATCCCTTGTCCCAACCATGCCAACGACGTGCCAATCTAGCCGCGCCACCATGATGTCCTTCCCTACGCGGCTACCAAAACGAAGGCGTGCGACCATCAACGGCCCCCCTTAAAAACCAAGAGAAAATCCTATCCATCCAAGGTTACCAGACGACACATGGTAACCTCTGGCCCGAAAACCTAAGTTTGGCCATGCCAACCAAGCCGCGCCACCATGCTGGCCTTCCCTACGCGACTACCAAAATGAAGGTGTGCGATAATCAACGGCCCCCCCTTCAATCCCAGGAGAAAATCCTAGTCATCCAAGGTTACCAGATGACACATGGTAACCTCTGTCCCGGAAACCTATGTTTGTCCACGCCAAACCATGCCATGCCAACGACATGCCAACCTAGCCGCGCCACCATGCTGGCATTCCCTACGTGGCTACTAAAATGAAGGCGTACGATAATCAACGGTCGCCCTTTAATCCAAGGATCAAATCCTAGCCGTCCAAGGTCACCCTAGTTTGGTCACGCCAAACCGCGACAAGGCATGCCATGCCAATGGCATGCTAACCTACCATGCTAATGGCATGCCAACCTAGATGCGCCACCATGCTACGCCAAAGGCATGACAACCTATCCGCACCACCGTGTTGGCCTTACCTATGCATCCACCAACGAACAAAAGCGTGCGACGATCAATAATCACCTTTCCTCTTAAGAAGCAAAATCTCAACCATCGAAGGTCACCAAGCTAACAATTCTCCCAAGCTCGACTTTCCAGGAAACAAAAACATGCTATATTTTTTTCATAAAAATATTTGATACATCAACACATATCACAAACTTGGGGGTCCTCTTTGGGTATTAGTTTTGCGGTTTACAGCGTGCGGCGTACACTACGCCTGTCAAAAGGAAGTGACATAAAGGTGAGGCGGTTATTAAATACAGGGAGTTAATGGTGAAACGATCTTTTATGGGATACAAATTCCATGTGTTAACGGTTTTATGGAACATCAATTCCATGCGTTACCACCTCCTCCCATTTACTTACCCATTTTTCCATTCCATAATGAGACCAGAGTACGTTTCACTTCGACTTGTATAAATAGGTCTTACCTATTTCCATCGAACAACAAGTTCATCCAGGGAGCATACAACACTCAGAAAATACTTGCTAGCTTACCAATTATTAGCCTTCCCACTTTTCTGATACAAGTATTAGTAACACAACTACTCTTCCAGAATCAACTATTCTGGTCTCATCACTTTCCTTGCTTACCTCCCCAAAACCAATCCATTCTCCTCCACTTTGTGACTGAAGCAAGTCTGGAGCGGCCATTTCTTGGTTTAGGCCGGACTTGTACCGATTGATCTCTCGAATCTAAAGTACTCTCTTGCAGTACATTGTTTAGGGTTTAAATTCGCTTCTCACCCACACACCCGAAATTACCGAAATCAGGAGAAACTATTTTCACCCATAAACAATTGGCAACCATAGTGGGAGATTGATCTTTCGGTTATAATGTCAATTTTAGACCGTCGATCTCGTATTTCTACCCAGACATCAAGATGGTAGAAGAAGACGATCCACTCCGACTCAGCTACCGTACGACCCAATTATCAGTCATGACACGATAAGGGATGACTGGGGACTTCCCGGAAGTTAGAAGCAAACTGTCCTCCCTAGAACCGATGACTCGGTTATCAGATAACTCAGTAACGACTGGGGAATTTCCACAATCACGGCGGTGTTTCTCATAAAGCTCGGTCTTACACCCGGAAGGTTCACTTTTCATCAAGAGACCTAAAAACCGCGTAAGTCTTACCTAGACAAGATACATGGTTTTCTATTTTAAGTTTTCACGGGAATGATAAAATCGATAACCATGTTACGCTTTACCCCATGTCATCTACCAACACACGGTTCTAAGGTTTTCGTGGAATGTTTACATTACTTGCAATCATAGCCAAAACAATTCATTCCCAAAACAATTCATTCCTAAACGATTCATTCCAGAATAATAATCCAAAACCCTCATAGGTAATACTTGTCTGTCAACCCCAAAAATACAAAAAATCAAAACCATAAACCAGGCACTTCCATTTTCCTTTCCAAAAAAAAAACCTAAAAAAATATATATGTAAATAAGTTCAGAAGATAGAAATGTATTAAAGGAAAGTTTTCCAACAATGGCTTTCTCCTCTTAGCAAAGGCCTCATTTGTGCCCTGGAGAGCCGCCCTTTTCAACTTCAGCTGCCGGCACAATTTTTTGAATTCCGCTTCCTACTTCTTCACCATGTCTGCGGAAGGACCTTCGACTGTTTCGACCAACAAATTTTCAACCTCAGAGAAGCCGTCAACGAACCAAGGAGCATTTAACTCGAACTCCATGCACATATCGCGATGAAACCTCCAGCTTGAAATTACATCCTCAGAAACTGTGTGACCAGTCACGTTGCGCATGTCGTCGATCGAAGACAAAACTTCCTCCAAACGCTTGACCAGCGTGTATCGACTAGTAATTTTCTTGGTCATGGAAATATGACCGTGACTTTCCCATATCTTGGTGTATAACGACGCATATTTAGATGGAACGCTAAATCCCCCAATCAACACATGATCCGGATAAGGAACCGGGTATGGAGGAACAAAGTTGTCACCTGCGACTACATCAGTAACTGGCAGGGAATCCCTAACAATAATTGTGTTGGCGTTCACATGAGAAATCTCCGTCGTTTGAGTCACAACAGCGCTTTCATCTTGATCGGCCTCTGTTTCAAAGCTACCATGATTGGCTGACACGGCTGGAGACAAATCCATGTCTCTACTAGTTTTCTTCTCTAGCTCAGCTTCAGAACTGGCGTCGCTCTGTGATATCATGGCTTAGACACTCTTCAAAAAAAAAGGAAGGAAGAAGGAGAAGGGCATGGAAAAGACTCACTGATTCTCTTTCAGACCTACTAGAGGAAGATTCAGTACTACTATCGGAAGAACTACTCTCGCCATCTCTGAACTCTGAGCTTTCATCCTTCTCGGATTCCCCTTTGTCATGGGTAGGCTCAGCATCGCTGCTTTCCGTATCAAGAGGTGTTGTATTATGACTACGTGCAAGTTTAGAAAAGGCGTTCACACTGCTAAAACCCTGGTCAAGGCACAAGGACAGACACTCAGAGATGAGACAAAGATATACGTAATCCGACTAAGTCAGGAAGAAAATTATACGTACTCGCATATTGGAAGAAATAAAAGTCGGGAGAGCTTCCAGACCCGACTGAAAACCACCATCACGACTTTTAGATCTTCGCTCCTTCACTTGGGGACTATCTGCATTCGGGCTAACGGATTTTCGCTTGGGACCCCTCAGCAGTGGATGTTCCGCTAAAACCGCAGGAGTACCGCGACCGATTTCTACCACGCCATTCACGAATACATGGATAGCAAGAAACTCATCCTGCCAAAATTTGTTACACTTGGAGGTTGTTGATGGGTTTTGTTCCGCAAGCAGAAAAGGGAGACTTTTACCTGACACAAGAACACTAGCATCGAGAACAACTGACAACGGGATTTCTGGAACAACCAGCTGAAGAATGAGTGGGACCCCTTGGTCAAAACCCATATGCCGATCCGCTCTATCGATGTTGTAGGAGATCACCTTACAAGATCCTGGGAAGAAGAACGGCACATGACCAGGCGTGCAGCTCCGCATGAACACCATCTCTCCAATACTCGGATCCTCTTTATCAGAAGATAAAGACATGTTCGGAACAGAAGGAAATGCACTGATCTGAGTTATAGATGCATACACCGGAGCCCATGGACGAAAATTAACCACGTAGGAGTTATCAAGTAGTCCGACCAGGTTCGAACCAGTCTTTGGGCGTCTGTTCGACCAGCACAGTATCCTAGAGCCACTCCATGACTCGGGAAGTACAGCCAACGGTTTCGAGGCATACTTCTCGAAATTCTCCCATAGCCATGTCTGGAGAAAGGAGGCATGAATATACGAATCCACTTTCATGTAGCCGTTTGAGGCACGCATGTCCGAAAGCAGCTGATCCAGGTGTGCATACAGAGAACCAAGAAACAAATCGCCAACAGGTAGAACGAAGCCTTTTGCCAATTCTATGGAAAACTTTATAAGATCCTGTCTTATCTCTTTCTTACCCGAGCCGTCGTCAAAAATATCTCTGGATAGCCAAAGATCCAAGAACGCCGCGACATGAAGTACACTATTCTTTTGATTTGACTCTAATGCGTTGGGAAACCAATGATACACCCACCAGTCATAGAATCACTTCGTCTCGTTTTCTTTCCGAACTAATCCTTTTGATTTCGCAACCAGGGCGATGCACATTTCATCTTCATCTACAGACATCCTAACATCGAGGTTTCCGATCACGGGAAGGTTCAGCAATACATCCACGCTCTCTAAGGAAATGGTTATTTCACCCCACTTACATATGGCCGTGTGGGTGTCCGGACACCATCTGGAAATAAAAGCAACCAAGCCTGGAATATCTTTCCTAATTTAAAGCACTACGGAAGCTGCAACAGCATCAATGATCTGCGCCTTGGTCAAATTGGTTTTTACATGCTCTTGGCTCAACATGAATCATGCCCATTTCTTGAAGGGATGCAACGGACTCACAGAGGTTTTGAAATCGATAGGACAGGCACGATACTCGTTCTTCTGAAGACAAAACCTTATTACGCCTCCTGGCTGAACTGACCGGTCTCCTTCCTCACTTTCCAGACTGGTTAGAAAAATCGACACTGGGGTGGTTTCTTTTAACCGTGGATGAAGTTGTAAAGAATTCATCACTTACATTTGGCTTGGAGTTGCCAACGTCTCTCAGTACAGCAGAACTTTCCTCAAGTGATGTCATAATGTAGATCCTTTCGCGTTACTTTCACCTTCCAAACAACTACAATGGAACAATATGAAGAGAAATTATTACGAAAGTGCAAAAAAGTTATTTTATCAAACGCATGAAGACCATACGGGATGCAAGCCAATTGGTTTCAAAGCCATTTTACACATATGCGAATAAATGGGGACTGACAGATTCTGCGTCACCACTCCGTGCTGCGGAAATTTGCGCCCATCCGAACAGGCGCGCCCCACTATGAGAACTACACACACGGCCACACCATAAAAGGAGGAAATCCTAGAGTCTAGATTTTCACGTGAAGGGGATGGCAATTACCGGCCTGTACACACCTACTTCGCACGGTATTTTAGGCGCCCAACATCACTACAGATTCACGCCTAAAATTTATTACGAGTTCAAGTAAAGCATACCTACGGATATTGTACACGCCAAAAATATTTCTACAAGCTCATGAAGATGTATGCCTATAGCTAGGGTTTACACCGACACAAAAGAAAAGATAAAGCAAGTTAAAGAAGAAGTATTGGAAGGCATACCTGGGATTCGCTTGTTCGCTTTGCTTTACTGCTACCACACGGCTGGGATGAATAAATACGCGAGAAACAAAAGGACAAGTCGGACCTCCTTTTATATGCGTGGTACATGGGAGTTTGAACAAGGAAAGGATTTCTTATTTTGAGCCAAGTAAGGAAAAAAGGAAACCGGTCCCGCAAGGACCAATTACCACGCCCAAAGTCGTCCATGCAATGCCTTGGCCCCGTATGCCAAGTCATCCACCATGATCTCCTTCCCAAGACCGCGCCACCCCTTGGCCCCACGTGCCAAGCCGTCCGTTTGCTTTGCCTCTCCAAGACTCGCTTGCTTTGCCCTTCTAAGATCGTGCCATGCCTTGGAATCACATGCCGAACCGTCCGTACATGCCTCGCCTCTCCGAACAGCACCTTGCCCGGGCCGCACCATACCAAGTCGTCCGCTCCACTATCATGGCCCCACCATACCAAGCCGTCCGCTCCACTATCGTGGACCCATCATGCCAAGACGTCCATGCCATGACTTTACGCGCCGACACCAACTCGCCGAACCAAGATCATGAGGTTCCCTGACCCAGTCAAGATGATGATTAGCCAGAATGAACTCACGATTTTCCATCTCACCACTTCATGGTCAACACCACAAAAGAATCTAAGCAAAGCTTCCCAAACACAAGGATCCCAAATTCACCCTGCATCCTGAAAAAAAGAGGCTAGACGGATTTTCCTGATCATCTTGCATGATTTACGTTTCAATTTTGTCCTCGTATGTCACTATCATATGATTACCTCGCAATAAGGCACCTATTCCGAGCTAAGCAGGGGACTTAATGTTGATGGTGGTTTTTAGATTAGGGGTAAAATCGTAAAACCCTAGTCAGGAAGTGACGTCACAGAACTTGAGTAATAATGTCCAAACCAAGCACATTTATTAAACCCTTTAATTTGTCTGCGAGAAAATTACCGGGATACCTTTTTTAAATGCTAATTAGGGTTCCGACAGGACAAAACCCTAATTCTCACACCACATGTGCCAATGGCAAACCAAGCCAGTCACACCTACCGCGCCGAGGCATGCCAACCATGCTAGCTGCGCCAGTTTGCCAATGGAAAGCCATGTCAACCACACCTACCGCGCCAAGCCAACCATGCTAGCCGCACCAATGTGCTAATGGCAAACCGTGCCAGCCACATCCACCATGCCAAGCCAAACCGCACCTCACCTTGGCCTTAACCATGCCATGCCATGCCAACGGCATACCAACCTAGTCGCGCTACCATATTGGCCTTCCCTATGCGGCTACCAAAACGAAGGCGCGTACAATCAACGGTCGCCCTTCAATCCTAGGAGCAAATCCTAACCGTCCAAGGTTACCAAACAACACATGGGAACCTTTGGCCCAAAACCATAGCTTGGTCTCGCCACATGCCAAGCCAAACCGCACATCGCCTTGGCCCTAGCCATGCTAGCCGCACCATATGCCCACGGCAAACCCTTGGACCCACATGCCAAGCCGAACCGAACCTCGCCTTGGCCCTCACTACACCAAAACCAGGATTTTCTCACAGTGTAACCTGTCACAGTTTATTTTTCAGTCACTGATATACCTGTGATAAGTCTTGTAACAATTATAATTGTTGTTAAATTTCGTATTTGTGAAAATGAATATGAATATTTAACTTTTTTATTCGTAACAATAATATTTGTTGCCAATTATCCAGACAATCACAATTATAATCTAAAATGATAATTCCACCCAAAAATTTCACCACACCTAAAACAACCCCAAATTAGTAACACTTAAGATTTTGATTGTCACTACTTTCGCAACATTTATACAAAATAACAATTTTATTTAATTTCTAAAAATCAATATTGATTTTTGTTTAATTTCTTAATATTAGAAAACATGATCAAGACCAAGTCAACAAGTCATGACTTTGAAAGAAATTTGACTTGGACAAATACCTACATTTTTCTCTCGATTTTGTCGACAAAACCACAACAAAATATCAGCTTCTTCCGAAGATGGTGAAAATGACCAGACTACCCTTATCGGAATAAGTGCAATAAAAATTTCGAAGACTGTGAAAATGACCATACTACCCTTATCGAAAATAAGTAAAGTAAAATATTACACTATGAAAATGACCATATTACCCTTATGGGAAAAAAGTGCAATAAATATTATGGAGACTGTGAAAATTACCATACTACCCTTATCGGAAAAAAAAGTAAAGTAATTCTTACAGACTGTGAAAATGACCATATTACCCTTATCAGAAAAAAAAAGTAAATAAAATATTACACACTGTGAAAATGACCATATTACCCTCATTGGAAAAAAATGGGATAAATATTATGGAGACTATGAAAATGACCATACTACCCTTATCGAAAAAAAGTAAATAAAATATTACAGACTGTGAAAATGACCATATTACCCTCATTGGAAAAAAAGTGCAATAAATATTATAGAAACTGTGAAAATGACCATATTACCCTAATCGGAAATAAGTGCAATAAAAATTTCGAAGACTGTGAAAATGACCATACTACCCTTATCGAAAATAAGTAAAGTAAAATATTACACTATGAAAATGACCATATTACCCTTATGGGAAAAAAGTGCAATAAATATTATGGAGACTGTGAAAATTACCATACTACCCTTATCGGAAAAAAGTAAAGTAATTCTTTCAGACTGTGAAAATGACCATACTACCCTTATCAGAAAAAAAAAAGTAAATAAAATATTACACACTGTGAAAATGACCATATTACCCTCATTGGAAAAAAATGGGATAAATATTATGGAGACTATGAAAATGACCATACTACCCTTATCAGAAAAAAGTAAATAAAATATTACAGAATGTGAAAATGACCATATTATCCTCATTGGAAAAAAGTGCAATAAATATTATAGAAACTGTGAAAATGACCATATTACCCTAATCGGAAATAAGTAAAGTAATTTTTACATACCGTGAAAATGACCATATTACCCTTATTGGAAAAAAGTACAATAAATATGATGGAGACTGTGAAAATGACCATACTACCCTTATCATAAAAAGTAAAGTAAAAGTTACAGACTGTGAAAATGACCATATTACCCTTATTGGGAAAAAATGCAAAAAAAATTATGGAGACTGTGAAAATGGCCATACTACCCTTATGGGAAAAAAGTGTAATAAATATTATGGAGACTGTGAAAATTACCATGCTACCCTTATTGGAAAAACTGCAAAATATATTATGGAAACTATGAAATGACCATACTACCCTTATCAGACATAAGTTAAAAAAACATTACAGACTGTGAAAATGACCATATTACCCTTATTGGAAAAAGTGCAATAAATATTATGGAGACTGTGAAAATGACCATACTACCCTTATTGAAAATAAATATAGTAAATGTTAAAGACTGTGAAAATGACCATATTACCCTAATTGGACAAAAAGTACAATAACTATTATGGAGACTGTGAAAATGACCATACTACCCTTATCAGAAATAAGTAAAGTAAATTTATTTCCAATAAGGGTAGTATGGTCATTTTCATAGTCTAAATTTACTTAAGATATTTATTCCACTTTTTTCCAATAAGGGTAATATGGTAATTTTCACAATCTCCATAATATTTATTGCACTTTTTTCCGATAAGGGTAGTATGGTCATTTTCACAGTCTCCATGATATTTATTGCACTTTTTTTCTAATAAGGGTAATATGGTCATTTTCACAATTTGTAACATTTACTTTACTTATTTCCGATAAGGGTAGTATGGTTATTTTCACAGTCTCCATAATAATAATTGCACATTTTTCCAAAAAGGGTAATATGGTCATATTCACAGTCTATAACATTTACTTTACTTATTTTCGGTAAAGGTAATATGGTTATTTTCACAGTCTCCGTCATATTTATTGTACTTTTTTCCAATAAGGGTAATATGGTCATTCTCACAGTCTGTAATATTTAATTTACTTATTTCATGATAAGGGTAGTATGGTCATTTTCCCAGTCTGTAATAATATTTATTTCACTTTTTTCCAATAAGGGTAGTATGGTAATTTTCATAGTCTCCATCATATTTATTGTATTTTTTTCCAATAAGGGTAATATGGTCATTTTCAGAGTCTGTAACATTTACTTTACTTATTTCTGATAATGGTAGTATGATCATTTTCACTGTCTCCATAATATATATTCCACTTTTTTCCAATAAGGGTAATATGGTCATTTTCACAGTCTTTAAGAATTACTTAACTAATTTCCGATAAAGGTAGTATGGTCATTTTCACTGTCTCCATAATATTTATTGCACTTTTTTCCAATAAGGGTAATATGGTCATTTTCACGGTCTGTAACATTTACTTTACTTATTTCCGATAAGGGTAGTATGGTCATTTTCACTGTCTCCATAATATTTATTCCACTTTTTTTCTAATAAGGGTAATATGGTCATTTTCACGGTCTTTAAGAATTACTTAACTAATTTCCGATAAGGGTAGTATGGTCATTTTCAGAGTCTCCATAATTTTTATTGCACTTTTTTTCCAATAAGGGTAATATGGTCATTTTCACGGTCTGTAACATCACTTTACTTATTTCCGATAAGGGTGTTATGGTCATTTTCACTGTCTCCATAAAATTTATTCCACTTTTTTCCAATAAGGGTAATATGGTCATTTTCACGGTCTGTAACGTTTACTTTACTTATTTCCTATAAGGGTAGTATTGTCATTTTCACAGTCTCCATAATATTTATTGCACTTTTTCCAATAAGGGTAACATGGTCATTTTCACAGTCTGTAACATTTACTTTACTTATTTCCTATAAGGGTAGTATGGTCATTTTCACAGTCTCCATAATATTTATTGCACTTTTTTCCAATAAGGGTAATATGGTCATTTTCACAATCGGTAACATTTACTTTACTTATTTTCGATAAGGGTAGTATGGTCATTTTCACATGTCTAACTCTGGTAACCCTTGAACCTGTGATGTTCAATTCTGATATAATTCTTCTGCAGTTTATCCGAACGAGAAACTCAGGTCCAACTCTAGTAATCTTTTAACCTGTGATGTTCAATTCTGATATATTTCATCTTCGGTTCATCCGAAAAAGAAACTCAGGTCTAACTCTAGTAATCTTTGAACCCGAGATGTTCAATTCTGATATATTTCATATGCAGTTCATCCGAATCAGAAACTCAGGTATAACTCTAGTAATCATTGAACTCGGGATGTTTAAATCTGATATATTTCGTCTCCAGTTCATCCGAAAGAGAAACTCATGTGTAACTCTAGTAATCTTTGAACCCATGATGTTCAATTATGATATATTTCGTCTCCAGTTCATCCAGAAACGTAACTCAGGTCTAACTTTAGTAATCTTTGAACCTGGGATGTTCAATTCTGCTATATTTTATCTTCGGTTCATCCGAAAAAGAAACTCATGTCTAACTCTAGTAATCTTTGAACCCGGGATGTTCAATTCTGATATATTTCATATGCAGTTCATCCGAATCAGAGACTCAGGTATAACTCTAGTAATCTTTGAACTCGGGATGTTCAAATCTGATATATTTCCTCTCCAGTTCATCCGAAAGAGAAACTCAGGTCTAACCTTGGTAATCTTTGAACCTGTGATGTTCAAATCTGATAATTTTCATCTGGAGTTCACCCGAACGAAAAGCTCAGGTGTAACCCTAGTAATCTTTGAACCTGTGATGTTCAATTCTGATATATTTCGTCTCCAGTTCATCCGGAAGAGAAACTCATGTCTAACTCTAGTAATATTTGAACCTGGGATGTTCAATTCTGATATATTTCATCTTCAGTTCACCCGAAAGAGAAACTCAGGTCTAACTCTAGTAATCTTTGAACCTGGGATGTTTAATTCTGATATATATTTCATCTTCAGTTTATCCGAATCAGAAACTCAAGTCTTACTCTAGTTATCTTTGAACCCGGGATGTTCAATTCTGAAATATTTCATCTTCAGTTCATTCGAAAAAGAAACTCAGGTCTAGTTCTAGTAATCTTGAACCCGGGATGTTCAATTCTCATATATTTCAACTTCAGTTCATCCGATTCAGAAACTCAGATCTTACTCTAGTGATCTTTGAACCCGAGATGTTCAATTCTGATATATTTCATCTTCAGTTCATCCGAAAAAGAGACTCAGGTCTAAATCTAGTAATCTTTGAACCCGGGATGTTCAATTCTGATATATTTCATCTTCCGTTCATCCGAATCAGAAACTCAGGTCGTATTCTAGTGATCTTTGAACCCGGGACGTTCAATTATGATATATTTCATCTTCAGTTCATCCGAAATAGAAACTCAGGTTTAACTCTTGTAATCTTTGAACCAGGGATGTTCAATTATGATATATTTCATCTGTAGTTCATCCGAATCAGAAACTTAGGTATAACTCTAGTAATCTTTGAACTCGGGATGTTCAAATCTGATAAATTTCGTCTCCAGTTCATCCAGACGAGAAACTCAGGTCTAACTATAGTAATCTTTGAAACTGGGATGTTCAATTCTGATATATTTCGTCTTCAGTTCATCCGAACGAGAAACTCAGGTCCAACTCCTCACCTGGACGAAAACATTGGGTCTGTATATGGTAATCTTCCAAGCTGAGTTCCATAATAGGTTGAAGAATCTACTCAGAACCATCCAATATGATATTTGACATCTGAAACCTCACCTGGACGAGAACATTGGGTCTGTATATGGTAATCCTACAAGCTGAGTTCCATAATAGGTTGTCGAATCATCCAATATGATATTTGACATCTCAAACCTCACCTTGACGAGAACATTGGGTATGTATATGGTAATCTTGTAAGCTGAGTTCCATAATAGGTTGCAGAATCCACTTAGGATCCATCCAATCTGATATTTGACATCTCAAACCTCTCCTGGACGAGAACATTCGCCCTGTATATGGTAATCTTGCAAGCTGAGCTCCATTATAGGTTGCAGAATCCACTCAGGAACCATCCAATATGATATTTGACATCTCAAACCTCATCCGAACGAGAACATTGGGTATGTATATGGTAATCTTGCAAGCTGAGTTCCATAATAGGTATAATCTTCCGGTTCATTCTCATTTTTCCGATTATTTCTCATTCTTTCCGAATCTTCGAGCATTTGTAAAATGCTATCAGACATAGCTCTCATAGTCATAAAATGCTCCACCTATTACTAAAACCATGAGAGTCGTTCAATAAATTTTGTTTTCGACACATGGCAAGAAGCTAACCATCAAATCTTGATGGACCAATTAAATTGTTTGATATTTTCAACAAACCCTTAATTTGTAGGCGCTATACAGAGTTTCGGTGATCGAACAGAAACATCGTTTTCCCAATAGACACCATTGTTGGCAGAGATGTCTATTCACACCCTAGTTAGCAATTCAGGGTACGGGTAGTAGTTCGGTACGGCATACGTACGAGAATTATACGGATTCAGATAGGCTGGATTTGGTCAAAAATCCGGTCAACGGTTCGTTGTTTGGACAGTAGTTCGGAACGGCATACGTACGTGTATATTCGTTTTATAAATGTGAGTTCGGCACTTAAAATTCGGATTACATAAATGATAAATTGATAAGTATTATGATCTTATTACGAGACTAATTTTATTTGTATATGATTTATAAGATGAAAAAAACATTTTAGCGTGATTATTTAACAAGAAGTAAACAGTTTAATCGCATAAATGTATTATAAAATGAGTTTATAGATTTTTAAAGAAAAATTAACACATAAAACACTGGTTAAACAACTATCAATAAAATATTTAACTGAATAATTGTATTTAAATATAAAGTATATTCAAAATCAAACAAAAACCAAGCAACAAAACTCTGATCAGAGAATTACTTATGAGAGAGCGAGGTTGGGTGCGAACTAGGTTCGAAGTTCTAGTTCGGAAATATCATTCGGATTCGGTTAGTTCGGATACGTTCGTGAATCATTAGTGAGGTCCATATAATCCGGGAAATAGGTTCGGAGTTCAAATAGTTCGGAAGTATCATTCGGATTCGGTCAGTTCGGTTACATTCGGGAATGATTCGGAGAATTAATAACTAGGATTCACACTGAAAAATATGCCGGTTGGAGATGAAGAGTCATCTTCAACAGATGTTAAACTCTCTATAAATTGAGCCATTGTTTTGCATTCAAATCATCAAAAAAACTCTTTGTTTTCTCTCTAACAAGCATCATCAGAATCAAAACCCGTGTGTTCTTGGTTGGGTCAAGGTTGTACAAACTTTGAATCCAACATTGTTGTAGGGCTTCAAGTATCCTGACGGCAATATTCATTGACCTATTTGTACTCGCCAATTCAATTGGGAAGGGTCGAATAATTGTCTAAAAGAATCTATTATTAAAGCCTTGAACCCATAGACAGTATTATTTTTTTCACCCTGTTTTAATGTCAATTTTCCAACATAAATTGGTAATAGTGGTAATAATCGTTTAGCTCTATCACACAATAACTAAGTTAAGGTACGTGTGTGAAACACACAAACATGAAATCCTGTCCCTATATCTCCCTGATCAGTTACTCGAGATACCTATTAGGTTTTCTTATAAAATGTTAGAAGAGAGAGAAATCACTTAACCTAATCACTTTTCTTTCTCCTCCGCCTCTCACCCTCTCAATTTTCTCTGCACGAATATGGAACCCTAACTCACATCTTTTCTACGTTTATTTTACGTTTTCTATTATTTCTGCAATAAATCGAAACCAGATCTGATCGAAGTAGAAGAAATGATGATTTTCAACTTTTACATATATTTATTCTTAATTTCAGCTAAGTGAATCTCATAACTTAGATTTCAGTTTCACTAGTTTTTTTTGATCGATTATGAGTTATTTTTATTTCATAGTTCTAATTTTGTTTTTCTCTGTGATTTATTAGGTTTTTTCGAAGGATAGCCTCTAGTTTCAAACAATAAGGGTCTTCTTCGTTTTTCTTGGTGGAGTCAATCTTTCAACTTAGGTCGTGTTTTCTTAAAACCCTGGCTTATTGATTCGATTGTGTTATTAGTAATAATAAGTGTTCTCTGATGTGGGTTTTTGTTTTTGAAGATTGTTGTAAAGGTTATATACGAATTTGAAGAAGAGGAGTATAGATTTTCTGAGGAATGGATTGTTGTGAAGTTGTAATTTCGTTTATGGGTTGGCTGACTCATAAGGTGAAGTCATAAAGCTTAGATTTTGTGTATGAAATCTTAGATTTTGAGATTTTTGAGCTTGATTTATGTTTTGATATGCAATTTCAAAAGATTTTGATTACGGATTTTGTTGATTTTTCAGCTGACAAAGATCTGAAATGGCATATAACAGTGCAAGATGTTGTTACTGCTCTATGTTGTGTGTATGGTAAGCAAGATCTATGAGTTTATACTGCTCTATGTTAATGTTTTTCAATTAGTTTTTTTTTGTTGTTGTTGAATGAATGAGAAATAATTGAGATGGATCTTTCCCCATCTTATCCACTATGATTATGATATGCGTTTTGTTTAAATCTCTTTCTCAACAAAAGAGATTTCCAAGGCAGTATTCTGAACTCAATTTTAGTTCAGTTTTATTTGAGTGGCCCTTAATGTTTTTTGATTTTGGGATTTGATGTCCATCCCTATGGCTTGTTTAAGTGCCTATGGGATGATCAATTCCCATTAGAAAAATTTATTTGAATGAGTATTTATTTATTTTTGTTTGTAAGTGTTAAGTGTTGATGATGATAAACTTAAGGCTTGTTTCTCAAGAACAACTGCAGTTGCTTTCGCCACTTTTCGGGATTGAAAGCTAATGCTGATGTCTAAAACATCATCTTTACAAACTCGTTCGAAAATCTTCGGATTTCATTTTCTATTGGCTTTTATTGGTTTATCTACATGTTTATTGCTTCTGATTAATTCATCTAATTGTATGGTTAATTCATCTAATTGTATGAATTGAGTGTGGATGATGATAACATCAGTCTTGTTTCTCAAGATCGTTGGCGATTTAAGCCTTACGCCAGGCTTGAGATCCAATGCCGATAAACGTGATGTGCATGAATTTTGTGGTTGTCAAGTTTTTTCTAGCATGCTATTATTGTATTTTGCTTGTTTGGAGTTTGAGGTTTGGTGCTTTAATAGTATGTATGTTGCTGAATAGCATGGTGTTATTTCTTTATACATAATACATATCAACAACTCCATAGGCTCCAACTTAAACATGATTTCCGCAGAGATTGCAGGTTACTACTTTGTGTTTTCCTCATCTTGTTTGGTTTTGTATATGGTTATCAAGCTAGTTATCTCTTCCTGACATGTGTATATTTATTGATTCAGAGTTGTAATGGACTGAACGGGTTAGTAAACTGTGCGGCTGTGCTTATCTACAATGCCACCAAGGAAATAAAGAAAGTGAAGAGGAGAAGGTAGCGCAATCACTGCAGTTGAAACAATTTTTATTTTATTTTGCTTCTTGTACTGCAAGTCTGCATTAGACAAGTTAAGATCATCCGGTTATAATGATTTGTTTTTCTTATGTTCACAAGAAAGTACGACTGATGGCAGTGAGAAGTCTGATAAGTGATAGTCCGAGGTGAATGATAACGATATGAGAAGTGGGGATGTAATAACTATCCTACTTTGATTGTTTTATTGCTTTTGTACGATGTAATTCAAGAAATACTGATGTAGTTAGCCTTGTGAATGCTCTAACCGAATGGTGTGCTACTGAATAGGTTGATATGTTGATGATTGAAAATGAAAGTGACTAATTGGATGCTGCAATTCAGGTATTTTTTGAACTGATGAGTCTCTTGTATGTTCATTTTCTTTACACAAACACTGCTTATTTTGGAAACTCATTTCTTTTGTGTCCTATAGTGAAAGAGATGTATGTAATCAGTACAACTTTGCTAATGGTTTGATTTTTGATTATTTTTATTTATTTTCGTGTATGTCTTGTCGGTGTTGTCAATATTGTTATATTAACTATTCTCTCTGACTGTTCTGCGTAGGAATCATGAAGAGTAGAATGAAATCTCAGGAGCATGGGGCTTGTATCTTGTTGGCAGGTCATTCGTGGATTAGTAACTACAATGATATTCAGGCTCATGAAAGCATATATGCACTCATCATATCTACATAAAGCGTCGTTAATCAAGAGTGAGTACTTTACTATTCTCGAAATTTGCTTTGTTGTTGATCATGTCTCATAATTTGTTTTGTCCATGCCCCATGCTTTTCAGGCATTGTCCTTGTGGTTTACTTTTTGCTAAGAAAGTTGTCATTTTTGCTACTTCCATGATTAGCTTGAGTAAGAGTTCTCTGTATTTTCCACTGCTGACCAACTATAACTTTATGTGTTTCTTGTAGGGAAAAAAGAGACTTGCTGAAGTTGCTAACAATAAGCCCACTCTTGGAAAAAAAATGTTAAAGTAGAAACTCCTCAAAAGTTGGGTGAAAATCTTTTTTCATTTGGCTTGCTTCGTTGGATTGTTTTGTTGCTGCCATTTTTTTATTTTTTCTAATTATATGTAACTGTCCACGTTTTTGCAGGTGCTGATGGCAAGAAAGGTGGTGTTGTTCGTCAAGGTACTCCTTATCCCAAGGGAGGAAAGACTCCCTGCAAGTGGAGGCAAGTCAAACAAATCTCTAAAATATACTTGAATTTAATTTTTTTTAACTTAAATCTTTGTGATGTCCATATATTGGCTGTCCGCTAATTGATCAGTTGTTTCTGGATTTGTTCTCATAATGATTTGGTTATTTTGTTTATCTGTGTAGGGCATTCGGTACAGTTCACAGTCAAGAACTGCAGTAGGTTGTTGGTGTCTATTAGTTTGTTCAGACACTTATTTTTTGGTGCCTATGAAGTTTGTTTTCTTACTTGCAATCATATTTGTTGCTTTGTTCATAATGAATAGAATGATTTTTTGTAAATTTGTATGTGTGAATTGTAAATTGAGGATAGTTTGCAGGCCTGTGTTTCAGGTTAGGTTGTTGTATTGCAGGCCTGTGGTTCAGGTTCGGTTGTGCAGACCTGTGGTTCAGTTTAATTGTGCAGGCCTGTAAACTGAAAGGCCAAGTCCATGAGAATGACCTGGACTATCCATTTTTTTTAATTGTAATTGAAACAATTGTCACAGATTTAACTGTGACAAAAGTGTGAAGAAAAACCACACGTGTCATCTCTTAATGCTGTTACAAATGAGAGTAACTGTTTAAAAGTTACAATAATAGTGACAAAAAGATGACAGGTGTCCTGAGAGAATTTGTTGCAAAAAATATGCAACACTTATATGTGTTATTGTAATCGTAAGAAAAAGTGACACGTGGAAAAACTAAATGGTTGCATACGTGGCGCTGTAAGACACGTGTCATCACCGAATTGTTACAAAGTGAAAATAACAATTAAATGTGTTATAATTACTGTGACAAATTAGCCACGTGTCACTATTCTAAAATTAGTTTAACTGTTACTATTAAATAATGTAACAGTTTATAAATGTGACTGTAACCAAATTTTGTCACGGTGAAAATTGTTACAAAAAAAGATAACAATTAATATCACAGCGTTTCTGTAACGGCGTATATGTGTTACAAATTTTTTTAGTAACAGATATACCCTGTGACAAAATCCAGGATTTGGTGTAGTGCCTAGCCAAGCTAGCCGCACCATATTCCAACGGCTTGCCAAACCCTTGGCCCCATATGCCAAGCCAAACTTCACCTCGCCTTGGCCCTAGCCATACCAGTCGCACCACGTGCCAAACGACATGCCAAGCCCTTGGACCCACCATGCCAACGGCATGCCAATCTAGTCGCGCCACCATGCCGGCCTTCCCTACGTGGCAACCAAAACGAAGGCGTGCGATAATCAACGGTCCCCCTTCAATCCCAGGAGTGAATCCTAGCCATCCAAGGTTACCAGATGACACATGGTAACCTCTGGCCCGGAAACCTAAGTTTGGCCATGCCAAACCATGGCATGCCAACCTAGCCGCGCCACCATGCTGGCCTTCCCTACCCGGCTACCAAAACGAAGGAGTGCGACAATCAACGGTCCCCCTTCAATCCCAGGAGCAAATCCTATCCATCCAAGGTTACCAGAAGACACATGGTTACCTTTGGCCTGGGAACCTATGTTTGGCCACACCAAACCATGCCATGCCAACGGCATGCCAACCTAGCCGCGCTACCATGCTGGCCTTCCCTACACGGATACCAAAACGAAGGCGTGCGATAATCGACGGCCGCCCTTCAATCCTAGGAGCAAATCCTAGCTGTCCAAGGATACCAGACAACAGATGGTAACCTTTGGCCCAAAACCCTAGTTTGTTCACACTAAACTGCGTCAAGGCGTGCCATCCCAATGGCATGCCAACCTACCATGTCGCGCTAGTGGCATGCCAACCTAGTTGCGCCACCATGCCATGTCAATGGAATGCCAACCTAGCCGCGCTACCATGCTGGCCTTCCCTATGCGTCCACCAACAAACGAAAGCGTGCGACGATCAACTGTCACCTTTCCTCTTAAGATGCAAAATCTCGACCGTCGAAGGTCACCAAGCTAACAAGTCTCCCAAGCTCGATTTTCCAGGAAACAACAACATGCTACATGTTTTCCACAAAAACATTCGAGACATCAACACATATCACAAACTGCGGGATCCTCTCCCGTCATAAGGAAGTGACATAAGTGTGAGGCGGTTAGTAAATACAGGTAGTTAATGGTGAAACGCTCTTTTATGGGACATCAATTCCATGCGTTAACGGTTTCATGGAACATCAATTCCATGCGTTAACGATTTTATGGAACATCAATTCCATGAGTTACCACCTCCTCCCATTTACTTACCCATTTTTCCATTTCTTATTGAGACCAGAGTACCTTTCACTTCGACTTGTATAAATAGGTCTTACCTATTTCCACAGAACAACAAGTTCAGTCAGGGAGCATACAACACTCAGAAAATACTTGCTAGCTTACCACTTGTTAGCCTTCCCACTTTTCTGATACAAGTCGTAGTAACACAACTACTCTTCCAGAATCAACTATTCTGGTCTCATCACTTTCCTTGCTTCCCTCCCCAAAACCAACCTATTCTCCTCTACTCTGTGACTGAAGCAAGTCTGGAACTGCCATTTCTTGGTTTAGGCCGGACTTGTACAGATTGATCTCTTGAACCTAAAGTACTCCCTTGAAGTACATTGTTTAGGGTTTAAATTCGTTTCTCACCCACACACCCGAAATTACCGAAATCAGTAGAAACCATTTTCACCCATAAAAACCTGGCTAAGTGGCAAATTTGCCACTTAGCCAGGCCGGTTTGCCACCTCCATAGTGGGTGCTTAAATGGCAAATATGAATGTTTGCCACACCCATAGGAAGGGCCTAAGTAGTGAGTTATTTAAGGAGAGCTTTTTTAGGGATTAGAAAATTTTATTTTTCTAAATTAATTAATTTTCTTAATGTGGTAAAAGGTTATTTTTATAATCTAAGTCATATTATATCTAATTATGGGTTCTTAATATGTGTAACTTTATTGATGGATTATTGATATACAAAAAGAGAGAATTGGGCTAGAAAAAAAGGTTCCCCATTGGAATTCTAATGAACATGATATTCGGCATCATGAATATTCATCATTAAAACAAAAGCTTTATCCAAATCTAATTTCGGTCATATCATTCAATTAAAATATTTGCACATGAAGCTTTTTTCGCTGCATGTTGGTTTCCACTGCAAATGCATAGATAAGTAGCATTTTCGAGAGAAACGAAAGAGAAGGTTTAACCGAAAAGACCAGTATGTTGATACAGTCATTATTGGAGAATGTACCCAGGACTGCATGCCAGTACTTGGCTGAAAACTATTAGGATTTGCGCTGCAATTTAAGAGCCCACTCAGGCAATAAATACAGCTAACACCTTCCTAATTCCTATCGTCTTGTCACGATAAAATTGTCGAAACAAGAAAAGAAGCTCCTTTTCTACTTGGAGAATGGAGACTAGTATCGGGTTATAGGGACCGACAGGTTGTTCCGGTATGAGTCCCTTGGCCTTGGGTCCTAGTCCAATGGTCCTAGATTAGATATTAGTAGGGTGCACACGGTACGGTTCGACTCGGTTATTGCCAAGACCGAGTATCTATACCTCCCTAGCCTCGGTACCAAAATTTTGGACCGGTACATGTACCTTGTACCTCGGTTCCGGTTCCGGTACCAGGTACCATTCGGTTCTTTTCTGTCAGAATTCCAGACAGATTTCCATGTCAGTTTTCCAGACAAATTACTACCCGTTTTACCCGTTTTTCAATATATTAAGCAATATTTCAATCAAAGAACAAAGTAACAACCCAAAAGTAGCAATAATACTAGGTACTAGCAAACCAAAGTGCCAAACAACCAAAGTCTTGACAAGTAGCAGTAGCAAACAACCAAAGTCTTAAGTCTTAACAAAATAACAAGTACTCAAGTAGCAGTATAGTAGCACACAAACACACACTGATGACTGACCAACAACTAATAGAAAGTTAACAACTAATAGAAAGCTAGTTGAAGTTGTAGCATTGGTGGTGAAGTAGTTGTGGTCCTTGTGGAGAGCTATTCCATGGCAGCACTAGTGGTGGCATTATTTTTTATAGGACCCAGTAAAGCTGCAATAAAAAGTAACAGCAAGTTAGGCAGTTAGTGTAACTATTACTAAAACAACCACCACAACCAATACTATATCTGATGAGATTGAACTCATAATCAAAAATGATACAAATTCTCCAATATGAAGAAGATAAAGCAACCAATAGTATACTTGTATGCTATGGGGAATCAGGCCAAAGCATGCCGAAAGATGGTGTTCTTTATATTCAATATCCTCATAGGCTCAAACATCAAAACATGTAACTTAATTACTAACAAAATTTACGTCTCATGGCCAATCCCAAGTGGTAATGGCCACAGCTCATCGAGGCAATGGAGATTTTTCTGTACTACAATTTTAGAAATGGTTTACTCTAATATATGAAAGAGGGAAATTTTGACGAGAACATTTTAAGTACCAATTAAGATTACTAAATGTCTAAAACCGAAGAACAGTGAATACAAACATCAAGTTATTATAATTTCAATCCTGAACTATGCTGTGTATACTCCATACTTATCATCATATCATATATACATCACTTACAGTGAATCTCCTAATCAGGACCAAAGTAAAATTTTACAAAAATAAATACAAGTACCCTCAAATTTCCTTTCCAAATCACACACACAACAGAAGAAATGAAACAAGCACAGATCAAAATACAGTCCAATTTCTGTAGAAGGTTCACTTCCAAATCTGGGAATTTGACATTTTTAATAAACCCATTTCTCAAATTGTTCCAATCCACAACATGGCAAGTCCAAAGGATGCAACTTTATTACTAAAACAACACCATTACCATTCAAAGATTAGCACTAGACAATGAACAACATAATCCAAAACAACAACAAATCTCTAACCTCTTCCTTCTCTTTCTCCACTCCCTTAGATAATCTGATTGAATCCAGTTCAGTTCCTTTCTTTTCCCTTTGTCTTACCCTGTGAAAGTAAAACCCTAAAATAATCAGATCGAAGCTTTGTCTTGATTATTCACGATTCATAAAAATCTAAATTGAAAGAGAGGTACACAGACAAGAAGATGCGGAGTAGAAGAAACGTTAACCTAAATTGAAAAAAATAATCAAAATCTACAACATCTGATTACCTCTTGGTAAGAACTGAGACATAAACCTAAGTTTACGATTATCAATCAACGAGACAGAGTAATCCAATGGAGTTATCAATCATCGAGACAGAGTGATCCAACGGAGTTCTTCACTTCTTCTCCTTCTCAGAGACAGAAGAGACGGAGAAAAGAAAGAAATGAAATTGAGAAACCCTGGCCCTATAATGTTTGCTTATATACCACCCCTTAATCCAACGGCTATTACTAATCTATCATCCCCTAAATCTAACGGCGACTACTAACCGGTACAGACGGTACGGTTCGGCACGGGACTAGGTCAGGACTGTGTACCTGTACCTCTCTAGCCTCGATTCCTATTTTTTGGACCGGTACCTGTACCCGTTTCTCGGTTCGGTCCAAAACCAAATACGGTTCCACCGGTTCCGGTTCGGTCCGACTCAATTCCTGTACACCCTTTCATATTACCATTAGTTCCTTGGTCTTGATCTAACACTAAGGTCATGTTACCACAAATACACACACAAAAAAAGGCCAATTCACACCTTTTGGTACGAGTCCCAAATGTCAGTCACGTATTTAATCAAAAATAATAATAAAAAGTCACGTATTTAATCAGCCATCAATATTTGTTGTTTATAGTTATTGCAAATATGTTGCATGTGTACAAGCTCAATCAATCAAATACGTAACCACACAATATTTTGCAATTTTGTGTGATTAAGTTCTTCAAAGTTTCAGGATACCGAAACATACAATTAAATGGAGTACGAAATTTACTAAATGAATGATGTCAGAGTATATAAGTAGTGTTTGGAGATGATTCTTCATTGCTCTCTAGAGATCATTTGAATTTTGGAGGATATAATCATGCCTTCTATTACCAATAGGCAGTTACACATGCATCTAACGAGAAAGTGATACACAAATAAACAAAATATAGAGTGAAATTATCTGTCGAAGCTCAAGTGCTACAAAGTTTGTTCATTGATGTCCGTATAAAGTTCTATCAATCATTTTGCAATTCGAAGCCATGCGTTTTATCTCATTATGGTTTTGATTTTGAAGGTTATCCTAGCAAGTTATGGGATGTTGGAGTAAATTGAAAATCATAAACAAAAACAGCGACTCAATTCTGGGCGATATAGAATGGTTCTGGATTTTTACAATTTCGTTAAACCTTTCTGTGAATCTTTTGCTGACAGAAAATAAATCCCTTGATTATTATTACATTGGATTTGCAAAGATATTTTTATTCTGAAAAATAGTACAACAATAAAAAAAATATTTATTCATTTTTCAATTTTTTATTCAGAACTATATTCTTGGCAGTAGACTGAGAAATTCATTTCAACTACAGATCGGCTTACATAATACTCCGTATCAGACAGGAAACAGGTTATGAAATGCTGCAAGTTCGATAAGCCTTCAACAATGTTAAGGTATTACAAAAGAGATATCAGACAGAGGTTATGATATCCTTTGTATCCACCAGCTCCTATCTTTTCTTGTGGTCCAAATCAAAATTTAAGATCCCGTGAAGGATATCTAGTTAAAGAAATCTAAAACAAGTACCAAGTGGAGTATTCCATGGCTGTTGTTTGGTTTTCATAAGCTGGTGGGTGAAAGGGTGCCAACTGTTGAACTGTTGAGCAGAGCCATGGAACCTCATTAGCCAATTACAGTATGGATTCAGATATCCAAAGATAACATATTACTTCTATTTAATACAACCCAATATCAACAGCTTCAAAACACAAACTCATCCAACTCTCATTCATTATTTCACTTGTTTCTCAATCTTTTTTCTATCGCATCCATTGATGGCTGCTTCAACAATGGCTCTCTCTTCTCCTGCTCTTGCCGGGAAGGCAGTAAAGTTGACACCATCTGTTCCAGAAGGTGAAGGAAGAATCACCATGCTCTTCCAGAAAAAGACAGTGGCGAAACCTGCTAAATCTTCCAAACCTGCAGTTTCATCTACTAGCCCATGGTACGGTCCTGACCGAGTTAAATACTTGGGACCATTCTCCGGTGAGTCTCCATCTTATCTCAATGGTGAATTCCCTGGTGATTACGGTTGGGATACCGCTGGGCTATCTGCCGATCCTGAAACTTTTGCAAAGAATCGTGAGCTTGAAGTGATTCACTGTAGATGGGCAATGCTTGGAGCTCTAGGATGCATCTTTCCCGAATTACTCTCACGTAATGGTGTTAAATTTGGTGAAGCCGTCTGGTTCAAAGCCGGAGCACAAATCTTCAGTGAGGGTGGATTGGATTACCTTGGGAACTCAAGTCTGGTACATGCTCAAAGCATTTTAGCTATTTGGGCGACACAAGTTATCTTGATGGGAGCAGTTGAAGGTTATCGTGTTGCTGGTGGACCACTTGGTGAGGTTGTCGATCCACTTTATCCCGGAGGCAGTTTTGACCCTCTTGGACTTGCCGATGATCCAGAGGCTTTCGCTGAGTTGAAGGTGAAGGAGATAAAGAATGGAAGATTGGCAATGTTTTCCATGTTTGGATACTTCGTTCAAGCAATTGTGACCGGTAAAGGGCCTCTGGAGAACTTGGCTGATCATCTTGCTGATCCTGTTAGCAACAATGCTTGGGCTTTTGCCACAAATTTTGCCCCTGGAAAGTAAATGTAGAGGCTGTGTAAAATTTTATCTAGATTCATCATTCATCTTGCTAATTCCAGGGTGCAGCATGGAATTATTATCCATATCCAAATTTTCTCATATCATTCAATTAAAATATCTGCACATCGAAGCTTTCTTCATTGTTGGTTTTCCTGCAAGATTTCTATATGGAATTAGAAGGATTTTACTACAGGGAATGTTGATACCGTAATAAACGGGAAATTAACCCACCAAATGCAGTATTTAGTTGAAAACTATTGGCATTTGCAGACAAGGGTGCAGTCTCATAGCCCCCTCAGGAAATAACTACAGTTAACACCTTCCAATCGTCCCGGTGAAAACTGTTCAAAATGAAATGACGAAAAATTAAAGAAACAAACACCAAGGACTGACCGACATTGTGCAGCTTCTTTTTCTTCTTTTGCATCTGCTGGGTTTTGCACTCTAGTGTTGTATCAGTTCAACTTGTGCTTTACTTTGACTGCATGATTCTGCTTAACAACTGTGCCTTCAAAGTTTCCTCTGGTTTAGAAGCGACTTTAACATCATCTCGAGTTACCTTGAGAACCTTTTCATCATTGCCCAACATAGAACGAAGGGTTTTAGCAACTATAAGCTCAATCTTCAGTTCATTTAGTCTAGTCCTGAGCCAGCCAACATTGAACTCCACTGCCTCAGCTGTGGACACCTTTGATTCCCAGTGATCCAGTAAAGACATGCTCAAGTTTGAAAATGAGGTCTCCTTCATTTGGCTTATTATAGCTAAAAGATCAGTCACAAGGGCAAATAATGCCATCATTGAATTCTTTATGACCGTCTTTGTGGCTATATGCCCATGTTTTTCATATATTGCTTTGTAGAGGGCAACATATTTGTTAGGCACGGGAAATCCCTTGACTTTCGTTGTTTTCTCACCCTGCAGAGCCATGTCATTGCTCTCGTTATCACTAAAGACACGAATGATAGCAGGTTCCGCCTGCTTTCTACTACCCCCATGAGGAGCTGCAGCGGATGTCTCTATCAAACATTTAGCCGCAAACCTTAACAAAGTTAGGTTCTCTGCAGAGTTAGGATCCACTTCTTCATCATCACAGTCCCTGTAAAGACCCTCCATCCGAGGTACCATACCAGCCGTCTCTTTTAATTGTGCCTTTGTTCGTGTTGCTGCCTCCCCATATGTGGGATGCAACTCTTTGTCATCAGAGTAACTTTTTATAGCATTTGATGAATAACACTCTCGGGCGAAATGGCCAGGTTCTCCACAATTGTAGCACTGCAAACCGTCTTCGCTGCTCCCACCATCACCATAACAGTCTCCTGTAAAATGGCCTTCCCCACATATATAGCAGTAAGATTTCCCTCTATAATCATAGCCTGAATCGCCTCTCCCCGTGTTGCGATGCGCCCTTTTTATGTTGAGAACTCGACCATGAAGCCTCGTGCCGATTGTATGCATGAGTGCATCTTCTAGTGCACGTTCATCTTGATAATACACAAATGCAAAACCACGAGGACGACCTGTGATTTTGTCCTCCACGATCTACACAACAATCACAAAGTATGAGGAAAAGATGGCATCTAGTCACAATCTGGATCAAGAGTGAAAGTATACCAAGTGAAGGGACATCCAATTGAAAAGGATTGAACATATGACATAGATGTTACGGTAACATGGACCATGAATAAAGTGAAAAAACCCCAATGGTTTGAGATGGAGAAGAAACAAACAAGTATGCTCAATACAAACGAATCATAAAGCACATTAAAAACCATATGACCTTAATGTACTTTCTTCCCTTCCTCCTAAGCTCATTAAAAACCAATCATAAAGCACAAGCTCCAAACGAATTGCTCAATACAAATATAACCATATAATGTCATCTTTGGTTTAACATCAATTGTTAACAAAGTAGTTGCAAAGTAGACTACTAGCACCTATCTTAGCTACAGAATCAGCTGAGAAATAAATGAGATCCTAAACAAACTAGCTAGTCCGGCAAAGTGTCCCCTGCCTTTCCATATCATGAATCAAGACATTTCAATATAAACGCAGATGGATGTTGTTATCTTGGACAATGGACACAAAATCTTGATTTAATTGACTGAAATGTGAACATCTTTAGCTCAAAATCTTGATTTAATTGACTGTAATGTGCGAGTTTATGAACCCATCTAATCAGAATTTTCGTTTAATAACCTCTCAATTCTGGTATCAATTTCAAAATACCTCACACACACAGATAAAAAAACCTACACGAAAATGGAAGATTACATTGCCAAATTGAGGTTTAGGGCATCGTACCTGGCCAGAAAACGATGACCCCCACCGCATAAATTTGTCGCTGAGATCATCGTGAGTAGTCTTTGGCGATAGGTTCCCGATGTAGAGACCGTATTTCTCATCATTTGCCATTAAGACCTAAACAAAGGAAAAGCTAAACCTAATGAGAACCAGCAAAGAAGTTGATGATGAGGTGAACGAAATAGGTCAAGTCGGTCAAACAGGTCAATTGGGGGATACATAAGGGACCTATTGAGGGAGTGGATCTTTGCTGTGTTGTATTGCTCTATCTTTAGAAATAATCCTGACCATTTGATCTCTAGATTTTTGTTGTTGTTTGCTTAGTATGGAATTGGGAGGGAAATTCCAAGATCTGCCCATTTCGAGGAAAAAAGTTTGATCTAGCAGCGCTAGATCATTTTTTATCTAGCGCTGCTAGAGCCGTTAGATCAAAGGATCCAATGGTGGTGGTTCCTAGTACAGTTTTTAAGTCCAAGGGTAAAAATGCAATTTCCACTACAAACCACCACCACCATTGGATCCACCGATCCAATGGCTCTAGCAGTGCTAGATCAAAAAAGCTTCCCCATTTCGATACCATTATGGACCCAATAAAATAGAAAAGCTGAACCTTTTGAGAACAGCAAAGAGGTTGATGAAATAATGAGGTGCACAAAATAGGTCAAGTTGGTCAAACAAGTCAATCGGGGGATACATAGGAACTAGGGCTGTCAATGGGTACCCATTACCCGGACCCGGTAGAAACAGGTCCGGTTCTGGGTCATATAGTTTGACCCATTAACAACTTTGGACCCGGCGGGTAATTACCCGATTGGACCCGAATCTAAACGGGTTCAAATGGGTAATACCCGTCGGGTACCCGCGGGTAATGGGTACCCGGTTACGCATCATTTTATTCATTTTTTTTTTATTTTTTTTTTAAAAAAAAAAAAATTATTACATGAAACTAGTTGGAAGCCTAACAAGCTAGGCTCCAACGACATACTACTACATTAATTGAATAGGTTGTTGTGCTAGCCTACATTAATTTTATTCATCTTTTTATTACAATTATAACTATTTTTTTTAGTTTGGGCTTTGATTTTTTTGGATTTTTTATTTTTCCTAAAATTTAAGCTTTATTTAGTACATAAATAAATATATAATAATAAAATTTTATAAAAATAACTTACATCAAAGCCGAAAAGGGAAAAATATCAAGTTTTTGAAGTTTTTTTTATAGTTTCAAGAGAAATGCAGTATTTGGTTATCGAAGTAAGGATTTTGTATTATCAATTGTCTATTTGGTACTTACAAGTTAAAATGTTTACTAACTAGTCATCAAGAGTTTTGAAAGGGGAAAGATTTTGTTTCATAGGTGCTAAAACGCCTAAAAAAATGCGCTTTTACCAAAAGTTTATTGTGATCTTTTTGTTCAAATAACAATTAAGATGGGTTAGAACAAATCTCTAAACAGATCCATTTTGCAAGTTCGTTATTACGGGTAGTTCGCGGCCCCAACAAACTCATTGAATATCTCAATCTATAATGAATAAATGATAGTAGCTGGTTGTTTTATAGGTTTCATTCTATTCATTTTTGCGGATGATTTTTTAGCCCCCACTTTCCACCCAACTGTCCTAGCTCAACTATGTGTGTAATTGCTCCACGAGAAACCAATTAATCAAGAGAAATGCTAGAAAGATGATTTGGTTATCTTGGATTAAGTAAGGATTTTGTATTAAATTCGCCTCCACCGAGCCAGGCCAAAAAAAAAATGCGCCCTGCGGCCCCAACAAACTCATTGTTTGCGGATGATTTTTTAGCCCCCACTTTCCAAATTCTTGGCTCCGCCACTGCCGGAACCGTTAAGAACCAGACCCGACTTTTATAAATAGGGTCCGGGTCTAGTGATACCCGGGAGGACCCGGACCTATTGACACCCCTAATAGGAACCTACTGAGAGAGTGGATCTTTGTTGTGTTCGATAAGTCTATCATTCTGGATTTCCATATTTGGTACCCGCCCTAATAATCCGCCTTTAGCAATCATGGAAAATACTACAAAAATGAATTGAGCAGTTGCATAAGCATTTTTATTTACTTTGTATGTCCCTAGGAATTACTAGCATTTTTGTGTGGTGCACGATGGTTTGAACCAAATTCGAATAGGCTATTTAGCCACGCGATTGTTGGAAAATTTCTTTTGAGCGGAAAAGAAATTATGGGCAGTAAAATAAGTAAGAAAAAAAAGGCTTCTTCACAGTGTCTAAATGCTACATTTGTAGGCATGATCAGGATATAATGGAACATTTGCTATGGTCATGTGCATTTAGTAAACATATATGGCATTGGCTAGGTGAAATTTTTAAATGTCCAAGTCCACAGTGCTTTACAGACACACTGAATATTGCAAAGGGAAAAAGTACTGCCATTAAAGAAGTGTGGTTTAATTGGGCACTTAATACACTGGTGGAAATATGGTTTACAAGGAATGCTATCATTTATGAAGATGATATACCAAATGTGGACAAGTTCAAGCGCAAAATTATAAGCTTCACAAAGGATTGCAGAGTCGGAATAAAGGGTGTATTGTGGGGGACATTGTATGATTTGAAGATTCTCTTGTTTTCTGGCATTTGTGGAGTTAAGGCTTATAATATACATGTGAAGCAATGTTTTTTATCACTATCCTTCTATGAATCAGATCCTGATATGATGTGATGGTGTATCCAAACGAAATCCAGGGATGGAAGGTTTGGGTTTTGTAGCAAGAAATTACCAAAGGGACTGTGTAGGGGATGCTTCAGGTGGACTTGGAATTGCTACCAACTACTTAGCTGAAGCAATGGCACTGATTATTTCTGCAGAATGGGCTATCACTCGACAGTTTATGGAGAAATGATTTAGCTTAGATTCAAATGTTGTACTATTGGCTTTCTCAAATAATAGAATACCTTGGATTGTGCTAAGTAGATGGGAAAAGATGAGGAATTCAATACCTGCAATTACATTTAGACATTCCTATAGAGAAGTCAACTTTTCTGCAGACAAGATGGATAAAAAAGGGGTGCTGTTGAGAAGAGGTGAAATAATGTACTATAAGGAGAAGCTGATTTTTCTATGAAAGTTGGAAAATGAAACTGATATGTATTTCAGATTCTAAAATGTTATCTGCCTTTTCTATGGTCTTATGCTTACTGTTTTATTGGGCTCAAGCTTGTTGGGCTTAGTTTTTTCTTTGATTGTATTGGCTTGTATTTAGGGGGGCTATCTTTTGTAAAATGTAATGTAAGTTTTAGTAATAAAATCAATGATTTAGAAAAAAAATAAATAAAAAAGGGTCACCCAAACATAAATCTAAGCTACCCATTATCTCTGATTTTTCGAAATGGCTAATATGCCCTTTTATAAACGGTAGCCAACACCTCAATCGGTAGGTAAAATGACAATCGATGGGAAATATAGAATCTATTGTTACCGATTAGTGTGTGGATATTCAGCTAATATGCCCTTTTATAATCGGTATCCAAAACAATAATCGGTAGTACAGAGACAACCATGCATAACCATTAGGTTTATGTTTTGGATTTAGCCATAATTGGAAGATAAATAGGTTACAAAATCTTCCAATTATTAGTTGCCCCAAAACGAGATTTTTCTAAAAATCCTTCATTTATTGAATTTTGAATCTACCATAATCGGTAGATAATCTAAATTGTATACCTACCGATTATAAGTAGCCCCAGATTCAACCTTCGCCAAATTCCATGGGTTTTGAGGGGAGACAACCATAACCATTAGGTTTGTGTTTTGGATGTAGCCATAATCGGAAGATAAAGAGGATACAAAACCTTCTGATTATTAGTCACCCCAAAACGAGATTTTTCTAAAATCCTTCATTTAATGAATTTTGAATCTACCATAATCGCTAGATAATGTAATTAACTTGTATACCTACCGATTATAAGTAGCCTGAGATTCAACCTTCGCCAAACTCCGTCGTTGGAGTTTAAACCTATTTAATGAAATAGTCGTTGGAGTTTTTTGGAAAAATAAAAATAGCCGTTGGACCATAAACCTATATAAAGAAACTCATATCTTTCAACTCATTTGCACCAAACTATTTTCTCTCTTCAGTTCTTAATTTGAAAAAAAAAAACATGGATATTCGTTTTTCGTAAGAAGAATATTGTGCCATTTATAGAGCGTACGTTGTGGTAACTACTCATGATCGTAATCACTCGATCCACAAATTGGAATCCGAAGAACAGTTATGGAACTGTATTTTAATGGTATTTGAGGCGTTGGATGGTAATCGAATTCGAAGATCATCCAATGACATTAAGAGGAGAATGAAGGCAATCGATAAGGAGATTGAAAAACTTGAAGATGAGGAACAATTAGTCAGGAATGTTGTTCCTTGGTGGACATATGAAAAACGAGTAAGTATCTTTGTAACTCCGACTCACATAAACATTAATTAGTACTAACTTGTTACTCATTCGTAATTTCAGAGAAATCTTGTTGATGGGCGGTATGTGTACCTCTACGGGAAACGATTTGAACATGAAGGATGTTACAAAATCAAGAGGGACAATTTCTATGGTCACTGGAAGTTATGATATTTTTTAATACTTTTAAGTGATTGTAAGAGTATGGATTTAGGTGCTTTTAACGTGATTATAACGTTAAGGTATTTTGAACTTTCTGTAATGGATGTAATCGGAAGCATATTAATATAAACATCATCCCGATTATCTACAATCGGTAGTTTATTTGGTTAAACAAGCAATTGATTCCCATAATCGAATATTTTATGAGTAAACTTACATTCCGATTATGGTGTTGTTTGGATATAGAAAACAAAGTTTTATTCACATAGAATAATCGAAGGCACAATATAAATAAACCTACCAATTCCTCTAATCAGATATTTTATGATAAACTTACTTTCCGTTATGGTGTTGTTTGGTTACAGAAAACAAAGTTTTCTTCACATAGAATAATCGGAGGCACAATATAAATTAAACCTACCGATTCTTATAATCGGATATTTTATGAGTAAACTTACTTTACGATTATGGTGTTGTTTGGTTACAGAAAACAAAGTTTTCTTCACATAGAATAATCGAAGGAGAAATATAAAGTAAATACACCTATTCTGAAATTATTTTGCAAAATCTCCAGAATCGGTAGATACGTAATATAAATAGCTCCCGATTCTGACAAAAATTGCAAAATCCCCATAATCGGGAGATACATATATAAACTTATTGAGTTCTACAGTTACTTGACTGCCTTGTTGAGTTCCATCTTGAGCACTTGAAGTGGCTTTACCAGTCCTAGCTCTCCTTGCACTAGCTGTCAAGTTCTTACGCCTTTCCATCCTTGCACTATCAGCGACAATTGCATATTCGGCTTTTTTACCTTGCCTATCCCTAAATAACAAAAAAAGTACAATGGGTTCGTAAACATTTGTTAGCTAACCATACAATATATACAACCGGAAGTTAATCTAATCCCAAATTCCCGAATATACATAATCGGTAGATTGAGTTAACATTAGCCTCTGATTACTCATAATCGAAGGTTTCAGTTCAACATAACCGGCCGAATACAAATAATCGGAAACAAAAGAAAAGTTTTTTCTACCGAATATGTTTATCCAAAAACAAACAACCTAAACTGTCTATCATAATCGGAAGACATATTTCAACATAATCTTCCGAATAAAAATAATTAAAAGTCAAAAGAGAGTCTATCTCACCGAATACACAACAATCGGAAGCCAAACAAAACTAATTTCTACCGAATATACATCACTTTGTGTCCATAAAATACTAAAGTTGTTGAGCCTAAACAATCGGAAGCAAATTACAAAACATATCATTCGATTATTGCGTCTCTATAACTTGTACTTCCCTAGTATATACGGAAGGCAGAAACACATTCAACTTCTGATTATGGTGAATTTAGGGCTCAGTAATGAACAACATTCTACAATCGGTAGGAAACCTAACATTTTATCATCCGAATATGACCAATGTTCTTGTGGAATAAAGAATTCGACCACAATTGGAAGTTAAAAACTATCGATTCTGGGTAATAACTGATAACCCTAAAAATAAAAATCATGGATTCGTCGAATTGAAGCAATAAAAACCAAAAAAATGGAAGGATCTTACCTAATCGGGGCCATTTCAAGTTTCTTGAGAGTTTGGCTATCCAAATCATCTATATCAGTAACTTCATATTTTTCACCTTCTTCATCTTCTTCGCGTTCTTCGTGTTCTTCGCTTTCTTCATGTTCTATATTGCGGGCATGCAGTCCAATGTGTGGATCGACACCACGAACAACGTTTTTGGTTCGAGCTTTCTTGGATTCCTTATTTTTCATCTTTATAAAGAATAATCGACGATGATTCGATTCGAAGATTAACGATAACGATGTATTGAAGCAGAGTTGAACGAGGGAAAAGTTTTTCCTTTCTAAAATCGGAGGAGAAGAGGAGAGAAGAGGAGTTGAAGTTGAAATAAAATGAAACGAAATTAGTTTTACATTGGTTTTATCGGTCAAACAACATAATCGTTAGCTAATACCATCTCATTAGCTACCGATTTTTACAGTAGCCCCAAATTTTAATTAAGGAAAATTATTAAAATTTTAAATTTCTCGAATTTCCTAATAATTAGATTAGACATTTTCTTATTTTGTTTGATTTTATAGTAGCCCCAAATTTCTATATGAAAAAATTGTAAAGATCTTGAATTTTTATACTTTAACAATCGTTAGTCTCGTGGGGCTCATGTTTCTACCGATTGTGACAGAAGCCAGATACACATTTGGCACATATTTATATCAATCGGTAGTATCTTTGCGTTACTTAACTCCCGATTTCATTTTTAAAACCAGGAACAAATTAACTTCCGATTATGGAAGGGCATTAACGTATTCTATTGAATTTTAGGACATCCCTTAACATATTCTACTGAATTTTAGGACATCCCTTAACGATGTATATGGGTTGGGAATAAAAAAATCGCCCCTAATAACTATTTTGGGTCTCCCAAAAAAAGGCCAGGTTAATTAACCTGTTCGGTATAATGAAACCTACAACATGTTACCGAATTCATAATGTGTAAAACATTCTTTTTATAAAAAAATAATAAACAAACTCACAATTCCACCAAGTTTGAGAGTTATAGTACAAGGGCCACATTAGATATTCTCTCATGTAAATGAAGTCGCTAAAATATGTGAGTCTTTCATCTGTCCATTTATCGTTGAGGATAGGGTTGTTACATAAGATGGATATCACAACAACATAATTTTATCAAATCTACCAACTAAACTGAAAGACATGGCTTTGAAGTTTGCTAGATTTTTGGTGGTGTTTCCAAAAGAGGCACTATTATTGAATCTTACTTATTTAGCTTGAGTGTATATCTCCATAATCTTTACTAGTGTTGGTTAAGAATCACTCTGGAATTTAATATTGTAACCTACTAATTTTGTAACTCATTGGAAATAATTTTTCAGCAGCATTTAATTCAAGTAATTCCTTGGATCTCCATCTTGATGAATCCCATCTGAATTCTCTATAGTATCCTGCACCAATGATAAGATTAAGATCAACAGTTGAATCACAAATATCAGGTAGCATAGATATGCAATGTTAATTCGATATCTCATGAATCCTGAGTAATGCCAATTGTCTAATTCAGTTATTTGTAAGTTTTTATATTTTTTTTAGTGGATCATAGTAAAGGGTATGATTAAGACTGTAGCTAGGATTAAAGACATTGAGGTTGGCATTTATATATTTAACTATCTGATAGAAGTGTTTAGACTTTTTTGATCTTTCTTATCGAAAACTTTTTGCATATAGCTTTTTTACACTTCATGTGATAGTACTACTAACTCTGTCCAACCCAATGCAATTTCATTTCTATCATTTTATAGGATCAGAATATCGCAACAATAACGTTCTTGCTAAGCCGTCGCAGACAAACAACAAAGATGACATAACAAGTGACATCAGCTCAAACACGAGAAAAGTGTGATGATCTTGTGAAATTTAGAAAGTTTGTGAATATTAACATCAAAAGCTGGTGAGAACACATATCTGAAATTAAAGTACAGATTAGCTGTCATCTACTATGTAATTCCCTATATAAAGAGTTGAATAGGCGTAAGGAAAGAGAGATCTTTTACGAGTGTTGAGCAAGTCATTAGGAGACAGAAAGTCTAGAGCAGTTGTTAATTCCTTAGCTTTATTTCCTTTCCATCTTGTAAAATTTGTGAGATTAATCAATAAAAATTGTGATTGTTGATCTAAAAATGACTTGATTTTATGAATTCTTGTGAGGGGTGTAGTGTGGGATTTCCTGCTACTACATATTGACGCTAGAAACAGGGATTTCCCTGTGTTTAGTGTGAAGATTAGTATTGTGATTTGAAATAATTTGGAGTAGTTGGTGAAAAGTTTCATATAATTTTCAACAATTCATTGAGATTAAAGAGATGGCTAGAAGAAGAAATGCTTCAAGACAACCAACAACTGTTAGAAGGAGTAAGAGACTTGCTGGAGAAAGAATGAATGAAGTTTGGGAATCTTCAAGAATGAACGTAAGAAACGATAGAGAAAATCAAGTTCAACGGCCAATTCAGCGTACGCCAACGCAAAATAGAATTGTAGATTATGACAGGGTGAGTGTACACACTTGGCAGTCAGATTCAGCAGGGGAAGCGGAAGAGGAACAATAATTAAGAAATGATAGGCGAATAGAGGAAGATCAGGAAGCAGTTAGAAGAATAATTTATGTAAATGAAGAGGTTAAATCATTAGAGGCATTGAGACAAAGAATACATGAAGAAAGAAGATTAGAGGCATAAGAGCGTGCAAATATGACAAGGAAAAATCATGAGTTGATGATGAAAAATACGAGATTACATAATATAAGGTTAAGGAGTACTAGAAGGTCAAGTTCAAGATCAACTAAAGGGGAAAGAAGGCGAAATTCACCTATAGAAAGTGCTAATGAGGATATTTCAGATGAATTACAAAATCCAGATGGAGAACGTAGCGAAAGGAGAGAAATAATTGAAGATCGTTACATTCCACAAGGAGAAATTCTCCAAGATGGACAAAATAACAGGAATCAAGGGAATGAACGACATCGCGAACGAAATAATCAAGATGACGAAGAAAATCATGAAGAAGGAAGGAGAATATTACATGGGAGAGAAATTCAAAGAAACCAACAAGTAATTGAAGAAGAAAATGAGAGACATCACTACACCAAAACATACTTTTTATGACGTTTATAAAGTTGCGCATAATTTGTGCAACGGTAATAAGCGCTGGCAAAACGGCGTTGCGCATTGATGTGCAACGGATAAAATACGTTGTACAAATTCATTTGAGCAACGCTTATAAACGTTGCAAACTTGTTGGTGCAACGGTTTATTTTTCTTATTTGTGCAACGTATATGTTAATTTGTACAATGTTTATTATAATATAATAACACTTTTGAGTCCCATTTTGGTTTTCTTTCAACGGGTTGTCTGTTTGGTTGCAGTTATATCCGTTGCTCATTTCAGGCGATTTTTGCAATGGATATATTTCCTACGTTTATATCCGTTGCAAAATTATTTTCATGTCAAAAAAGAAGTTTCTCCGGCATTAATTTCGGCACATTTATTTACCTGAATATACCACTTTAGATGAACTAGAAGACCCAATTTATCATTTGGAAGAAATCTTAATATCATCACAATTGATCAAGAACAATTAGTGATTAACGCAATCGACCATGTTTAACAATTCATACTTTAGTAATAGCTGAAATTGCCGTAAACCCATACAATAAATTGGTATGATTCAAATACTAAACACCAACTTATAATTAGACTAACTAGATAATCTGGCATTATGTTCTCAGACTACTTGAGTAGCACTACTGAGTTAACACTTCCAATTTTGAAAAAGATTACTCTATGGTATGAATGTAGAAACATACAAGGGAACCTCCATGTAGAGCAATTAAGGCAGAGTACAAAGGGTACTAAGGGATGGGGAATAGAACAACATCTTTTTCTGAGCAGATCAATAATTGCGTCATCATATGAATCTGAGATGCAAACAAAGAAATGAATATAAGATTTTCTGCTACTCCAACTTTCTAAATACATGTAGGAGAGGTAAGATCATGTATTAACACCATCAGTAAGAAATGTCATTTTTCAGGCAAAACTTTCACTTACCTGAACAAGCCTTGTGTTTCTCTTTTATCCAAAATAACTGGATGATTGCACAATGCAAGAACCTGCGACAGAAAAAGTAGGTGTGTGAGAATGGATAACCCTCTCAGAAGAAGTTTAATGGGTACTGGCAAAGAGATTGAGGATATCCAATATTACAATAAAGCATCTATGTAATAAGTGGACAATGAGATGCTATCAGTTACAAAATGAAATCCCATACAAATCTAAAATTTTTTAGTAAGTGATCAATGAAGCATATGCATATAACTATTCTAGGTATATATGAATCACTCAAATACAAGGCAAAAGTAATGCAAACATACCAGATACTTGACCATTTTCGCATTTGATTCTTAATAATATCTTCAAGCTTGGACAGCAGCAGTAGCCAAACGTTTGATATCAGCAACTCGTACTCTCTGCGAATTATGCATGGCCTCCCCGGATTCGAACTTAGTGTACATAATATTTCATAGTATTCCTTGGAGAAGCCTCGCCAGCTATCCGACTATCATTGACCTGTAAGGAAAATAGTTAAGTTTAAATTCATATTGATAGAAAAAAATAATACGATCTTAAATGGTGACCGAAAGTTTAAGAATGCCATGTAACATCCAAACTGACATAGAGACTCGCTGCCTGAATCAAATAAAATGCACATAGTGAGTTCTAAAACTATGAAAATCATGTGCAGTTCCATATTTCATGTTACCGAGAGTCAAACTTCCAGATAAGGGTAAGCAGCATGAAACCAAGATGTAGTAAAAAACCGCATATAAGTGACTAACAAATGTAGGAATAGAACTTGTATAAGATATGCATGACGATGAATAACAAAAGTTAAAATATAACTCACCACAATACAAATTTTATGGAAACCATGTAAATATGCAATGTAATTTCAGTCACTGTCAAAACAGCTGCTAACTTAAACTGGTTGGAGGCAGATAATTGTCATTAGGGTTCTTAATATTTCTTGTCTTAACACGACACATTGCTATCTCAAGCTTGTATGTCAAGTTTAGTTGATCAAAACTATAAGTCTTGATTTCTAGTCTATTTATAGCTATGTCTCGGATCTGGATAGAATGTGTAGTTGAGCTTGAGACTTCACGGCGTTCATCGATTGAATACTAAGATCTACCGAGGAGATCTTGGAGGAACTTCATCAATAAAAGGTATGTGGAGACTAAAACTTATCTATCACTCAGAAGTCTATTCTATTTTATCTCCTAGTGAGACTAAGTCGTATATCTATGTAGACTTTTATATTATACAAATTTTATATTTCGAGCCAAGTTTATCTCGCGTATCTATTTCTCGAAATACGAGTTGAAAGCTTTTTTACTTTAGCTATGTTCATCATTATTCATGACGAATTTAGTTGGAAACAATTTATTTGTTGGAAACTAAATATTAACTCAAAAGATGATCATGTGGAAATTGCCTTGAAACATCTTATATGATTTGTGTGAGACAATCATTTGATGCCGACTTGGAAAGTTTCGTATTTATCATTCGATCACTTGAAAATTACTTATAATCTAATAGTTTTTGTGAGAAAGTTATTGTCGTCTTCTAAGGATGTTTCAATGATTGAATTGGGAGTTTAGATCAAAAACCTTTGTATGGATACATCACAGTATGCATACATAGTATGCAAACTATTTTGGTATGATTCAGGTATGGGAACCTAGTTTGCATCCATAGTATGCGAATGATTTTAACTGTTAAAGTACGAGAACCTTGTTTGCATACAAGTATGCGAATGGTTCTACCTGAGTTAGGTCCGGGACGGCAGTTTTCATACCCATTTGCAAACGTATGGAAAAGACCAAAGTCCGGAAACTATAGTTTGCATACCTGTTTGAAAACTTAGTGGTTAAATTTCTTAAATCGGTCAAATATGCTTTTCATACTCATGAACAAATACATTTATGAATTAAGGAATGCAATCTTTGCAAACCGTGAATTAATGTTCATGAATTGATTCTTATATAATTACTTTGTAAGATTACAAATAAATCCGATTTTGATTCATTTGGTTCATATATATTTTATGAGATAGTAAACAATTGAATAACTCTATGTTAAACACATTTAGATTCATTTGATTATCTTTCATGATTGATTGATCATCATATTTGAACTATAAGTGTTAGATGAATATGGTAAAGATTAAAGTGTTCATATGGCTAACTTCGATTAACTGTTATTGAGCCAACACGTTTAGGTATGGTTACCCAAATCTAAATGAAGGTATATTTCATTTGTGTGTAACAATATAAGACCATCTAACGGTGGAAAGATATTGCTTTGGTTTTAAGCAAACTTAGCTTGAATCTTAAATCAGGATTTCATCTAACGGTGAAGATTGAATGCTTTGTTACTAAGCTATCTTATCTTTGATTGTAAGCAAACCCTAATTTGAACGATTATATAAGGGAGAACTCTAGCAACTAGAAAACCTAATCGCGACACTTTCATATTTCGACTAGAGTCGATTCTCCTTTAACCTAGGTTTTCCCAAACCATTATAGGTTAATGACTTGAAGACTTCATTTGGGATTCGTGAAGCTAGATCCAAGTATTTTCTTTGTAGTTGTGTATTCTAATCTTACTTGTTCAATCGTATTGAGAACTATCTTCTCTAATATTTGCTCGAGATTTATCTCCGATAGGTAAGATATAAAAAGTAATCACAAAGCTCTTCGTCTCATTCTTTGTGATTCCGCAATAACCTTTTTTTGCTACCATATAGTTAAGTTATTGTGAGGTGATTGATATATCTAGGCTTCTCTTCGGGAGTATAAGACCGGATTATCAATTGGTTCTTGTTCACCTTGATTCATCAAAAGACGGAACAAAAACGTCGTAAGTATTTCTGTGAGAGACATATTTATCTATCGGAATAAACTTATCTGTGGGAGACAGATTTGTTTATAAAGTCTTTGACTTTGGGTCATAGAAAATCTTAGCTAGTTGTGGGTGAGATTAGCTAAGGTAATCAAGTGCGCAGAATCCGGCGTGGTTCTAGAGGCGTAAGGAACGCAACTGTACCTTAATCCGTGTGAGACTTGGTTAGGGCTCAACTACATTCTAGTCCGAAGTTAACTTGTAGTAGGCTAGTGTTTGGTGCGGCTTAATACAGTGTGGTGTTCATATCTGGACTATGTTCCTGGGTTTTCTGCATTTTTGTTTTCTCGTTAGCAAAACTTCTGGTGTATGTGTTGTTTCTTTTTCGCATTATATTTTCTATATAATCGAAATATCACAGGTTGTGCGTAGTTCAATCAACTGGTAAATCCGACCTTGATTGTTGGATAGAAATTGATTATCCCTTGGGCATTGGTCTTTGGTAACGTTCAAGTATTTCTCACATCAATCAGCCTCATAGATTTCTATTATTCGATTTTCTGAGTGATTTGAGAAAAAGAGATAAAACTCTTTGATATATTTCTTGGTTGTGCTCGCCTCATAAGATGGTGCTCTCGGAATTATATTGGAGTTAGTCCATAAAGATTGCCGAACGAATTATTGGGTGTGGTTGTTATGCCCACGCTTTTTCAAGTTAGCCAAATAACTAAAAGCCACTTGATGTTCATTTAAACACCTAATAAATTAATCATGATTCAAACACCTAAGTGTTTTAATAATTCAATGAAGTCTTAGAAGTGGTTGAGAAAGTTCTAGCAATGCTAAACATAGTAAAATAATAAGTATATGAGCATCTGCTAAACATTGTCAAGACAGATGGTACAACGGTTCGTTAACCATAGGGATTGTTCACAAGTCAAGTGCAACGGTTCGTGAACCTAGTTCGCTAACCCTACTAAACTACGAAACTCAGTTGACCATAGTTCGTGAACTGGTTCCCCAACTGCTAGCCAATTAGTCCAACCTATAAAATTCAGTTCACCAAGGTTCGCCTATCAGGTTCGTGAACTGTTCCCAACTGAACTTATGGTTTGTTAACTGGTTCGTCAACCTTCCTGTATTTCTGAATCTCAGATATCTATGGTTTGCAGACTGAGTTCGCCAACCTACCTTGAGTAGAAATTAAGTAAGTTCATATACATCTCTTTTGATGGTTGAAACATTCCCAAGTGATATAAATATTTGCATTGGCAATTTTTAATTGCTCCATAAATTAATTCATAGAACTAATATTGTTGAAGACCTTTGAACATCTAATCACTATATCATATTTCAAGATCTTTCACAAGAAAAACTTGACTCGAAACATCTTCTTTGTTAATCTACTATAAGTCATACGACATAGTTTCAATAGATAGAATGATGGTATAATGAGTAAAATAAAATGGTTCGAAATATGATGGATCCAAAAGAAATTCTTCCTGTGTATATTGTAGAAGAAAATTAATCCATAAATATAAATACTTACGATACAAGAGTTCTCCAAAATGTCTTTGTTGATCTTCAATCTTCAATATATATGTAATTTGGTGATCTAGTTTCATAAAGAAAGTGTGAATAGAGATGTCAGGGGGATACCATATAAAATTCAACTACAATTCTAACCAATTTAAAACTTGACTTTTTTTTTTTTTTTTTTTGAAAAGAAAAGTTTATATTAAAAAGAAAGACCAACCAAGGTTTAATTTAAAACTTGACTTCCTGTTTGAATAATTCAACTCCCTACATACCAACCGGATGTACTACAAACACAAAAAAAGCACTTGAAAATGAACCAACCGACATCTACTGCAGGGGTCATATCTCCGTTCTCTCTTGTAATCTAATCCAGTAGATTGATTTTCCATTCAAAAATGTTTGAATTTGGTAGGACCCAGAAACCATCAATTTCCTTACGTTGTCCCATTTTCCTCTTCACATCACATGTGAAAGACAGTACTACCCATTCTCGATCTTCACGTGTTCTTCTTTATCTTGTCCCATTCTCAAGCCTTTATATCCCCTGCAACAATCCCAACCTCTACAGTTACTACAATTACTGTAGTTCCTTCAATTACTCACTCACTCTGTTTTCTGAAGAAAAAGAAGAAGAAGATGATGTTCTTCTCTGGTTCTTCTTCTTCTAAATCTCCATGGCCTCCCTTAACATTTCTGTTTCTTTTCCTTGTTTATGCTAATTTTGTTGTAGTTTCTTCCACTAAAACTACTTCTAGTGCTTCAAAAATCGGTCAAGGCTACAGTCTAATCTCCATTGAAGAAGCTCCAAATGGAGGTCTCATTGGTCACTTACATCTCAACAAGAAAACCAACATTTATGGTCCTGATATCCCACATTTACAACTCTTTGTCAAGTAATATACAGATACTCTGTTTCTCTACTTCCTTTTTTTTTTTTTTTTTTTGATCATTTTTGTAATTTATATATATACAGTAAACAGTATATATAACTAACCATTGGAATTTTCTGTATTTTAGGCATGAAACAGAAAATCGATTAAGAGTTCACATAACAGATGCAGAGAAACAGAGATGGGAAGTTCCATACGACTTACTCCCAAGAGAAAAACCACCAAAATCAACATTACACAAAAGTGTTGCTGAAAAAACAGGGGAAATTCCATTTCTATCTGAAAAATCATTAGGAGGAAGTGGTGAACTTGTTTTCAGTTATGTATCAAACCCATTTAGTTTCAAAGTAAAACGGAAATCAAACGGAGAAACCCTTTTCGATTCAAGCTCAGAAAATTCAGACCCATTTAGCAACTTAGTCTTCAAAGATCAATACATTGAAATCTCGACAAAATTACCAAAAGATGCATCCCTATACGGTCTTGGTGAAAACACACAACCCCATGGAATCAAACTCCATCCAAACGATCCATACACAATCTACACAGCTGATCAGTCTGCAATCAATCTTAACATGGATTTATATGGTTCTCATCCCGTTTATATGGATCTTAGAAACGTTGGTGGTCAAGTTACTTCACATGCTGTTCTGTTGCTCAACAGTAATGGAATGGATGTTATTTACAGAGGAAATTCTTTGACTTATAAAATTATTGGTGGGGTTTTGGATTTTTACTTCTTTGCTGGAGGGGCTTCACCGCTTTCTGTCGTGGATCAGTACACTCAGTTGGTCGGTAGACCTGCACCTATGCCCTACTGGGCTCTTGGTATGTCTCTCCTTTCACTGTTTCCTTTTAACCCGTGATTTGATTTTTTAGTATAAACCTTGAAATCTGTTCTTATAATCTTGTGAATATCCCACTGTATAGTCTCAAAGTAGGATTTTTGTCTTTGTTGTGTGTCACTCAATACTGACTAAATTGTGTGCATCTATGAAGATAGGGTAGGATCCCCTAGTTGTCTGATTATATAATATCGTGCCATGGTCCCCGGCTAAGCACCGGGAGGAAGTATATGCCAAAAATAAAAATGTTTTCTGCCTTTTTAAATCGTAGAAGTCGATTTTAGAAGTTAGAAATTAGAAAATATTCCATAAAAATTGACTTTTCATCTTTTAGAAGTTTTTCTAAATTTTTTATTCCCAATTTAGATTCTGATTTTAGTACTTTTAGAATTATAAAAATTATTTTTTAAGGTGTATCCAAACACATTGACATTTGTATATAACTTAAAAATTTATTTTTCGATTTCTGAAAATAAAAAAATCAGAAATTAGTTTGGGTATAGAACATTAGAATGATCTAGAAACAAAAAAATTGATTTTATGAAAAAAAAAAATGTTCTTGAGTTTACGATTGATTTCTACTACTAAAAAGACAAAAATCTTTTTATTTCTGGTGTCCCAAACTATCAATTTTTTCTTAATGATTTTTAGGAGGAAGAAATTACTTTTTGATTTCTTGATTTTACTTGTGAAAGCATTTTCTTACTCAAGATTAAATTAAATGTTAGTGACCATTCTTTTAGTCTTGGTACAACCTTTAAGTAAGATGATGCAACATTTAATAAAGGAAACAATCCACAACCGAATTTTTTTTTGATCTAGCGTTGCTAGAGCCACTGGATCAACCAATCCAATGGTGGTGCAAGTCAGTGGAGTTTTTTACTCCAAGAATAAAAATTAAATTTCCATCGTAAACCATCACCACTATTAGATTCGTTGATCCAACAGCTTTAGCATCGATAGATCTAGCGCTGCTAGATCAAAATCGCTTCTATCCACAGCTAACTTTTTTTTCTTTGCCCGTTCATTCTAATCAATTTCACTAAAGGCAGTAAGATATTGCTTGTCCTAGACTTTATTGACTGATATTACCAAAGAGACTTTATTGACTGATATAACCAAAGGCTTAAAGACAGATGCAATGAAAGAGAGTACGAAACAGATTAAAATTGGATCACTAAAGTTGTCTTTACTAAATAATTATGGAGGGTGGACCAAAACACATGGAATTTTAATTAATGCAAGATGATGATGATGATGATGGAGTTTGTTGAAAATGGGTGGTTCTGTGGTTCACTTTTATACTGAAAAAGAAATCAGTGGTTTTCCTTTTGTTTGGTCTTGCTTGCTTGTTCTCAAGAAAAATAGAATGTTCTGTTTTCCTTGGAAACCCAATTTTTGTTTATATATATATGTAAGAAGCAGGTTTGGCACTAGTACTGAACCCGGCTTACACTGTTGCTATCTTGATACAAGATAAACATTGGGATTTTAGTTGTCCAACTTTGCATTTGTTACTTGCCTCTAAATCAATAGGACTTACAGTATTTAGCTTAGTAGAAATTGAAGCAACATTTTTCTTTTTCGTTTCGTTAAATTGTAAAAGGAATTTGGTCAAACCACTATATCTGCACAGATTGATGTTTAAGCTTCTTTACTGGTCCGTTATTGTGTTTGGCATCTGTAGCTTGGGCTTCTGCATGCCCTATATACTGCTGGTCCTGACTGCAATTGTTGGTCCCAAGCAGTAACATCCATGATCCATCCATATATATAATTACGCAAAAAAAGTTGCACCGACACAAAAAAAATTGTTATTGTATCTCAAAGATTATAATTTACAAATATTCATTCAAAATGTGTTAGGAAAATTACCATTCTCGCTTTTTACTCTTTAGCATCAATTCATGGTAAATATATCACGAATAAAGCTTAAGCTCTCCATATTAGTAATGATTTGTGATGGGTAATACTGGAGCACCCATAGACTGGTCATAAAACCGTTACCAAACGAAATTGGGATCCTAGATTATGTTATACCATGACTTATGCATGCCCTTTAAGCTTAGCAAGGATTTTGTAGTAGTCCCACGGACGGGCCTAGCACAAAGGGCTGTCCCTGTTTTTGTCCCAATTTTTATTATAAACTTTGAAAATTGTTCTTATAATCATGTGAATATCCCACTGTATACAATCCCAGAGTAGGATTTTTGTCTTTGTTGTGTCACTCAATGCTGACTAAATTGTGTGCATCTATGAAGATAGGGTAGGATCCTCTACTTGTCTGACTACAGTATCATCCCATGCTCCATGGCTAACGGGGTGAATGAAACACCTTTCAAAGTTACTTTTCGAAAAGTTAGAAATTAGTGTACATGGTGTTTGGATATCAAAGGAAAAAGTGGTTCTGTTTCTCTAGAATCAGAAGTCAATCTCAAATGTTAGAAGCAATAAAACATGGTTCCATAAAAGTTAATTTTCTGTTTTGCTAAAGTTATTTTCAAAATTTTATTTCCAACCTAGCTTCTTACTTTTGTGCGTATAGAAATCTAAAAGTTACTTCTTAAGGTGTATCCAAACACAGTAACATTTGGATACTACTTAAGAAGTTGCTTTTTGACTCCTAAAATCAAAAAAAGTCAAAAGTTAGTTTGGGGACAAAACATCAGAATAACTTTTACAAGCAAAGAAATTAATTTTATGAAGAAAAATGTTTTTGCTTTTGACTTTTGAGATTGACTTCTGCTTCAAGAAAAGCAGAAATGCTTCTGCTTCCAGTATCCAAACTTTCTCGGTCTTTTGTAATGACTCTAGCAGTAAAGAAGTTACTTTTTGACTTGTTGATTTTACTTGTGAAAGCATTTTCTTACTCATGATAAAAATAAATTCTTCTAACATTCTCACTCTTAGACCTATTGCAACCTTTAAGTAAGATGCAACATTTAATAAACGAAGCACAATCCACAACTACCTTTTTTCCTTTCACTAAAGGGAGTAAGATATTGCTTGTCCTGGACATTATTGACTGATATTACCAAAGGCTTTAAGACAGATGCAATGAAAGAGAGTACCTAGAAGACATATTAAATTGGATCATTAAAGTTGTCTTTACTTAGATTATTATTGAGGGTGGACCAAAACACACCGAACTTTTATTAGTGCAAGATGATGGGAGTTTGTTGAAAATGGGTGGTTCACTTTTATCCTGAAAAAGTTATGGGTGGTTTCCTTTAGTTTGGTCTTGCTTGCTTATTCTCAAGAAATGAAAATGTTTTTTGTTTTCCTTGGAAACCCAACTTTAGTTTATATATGGAAGCAGGTTTGGCACTACTGAACCTGACTTAGACTACTGTTGTTAACTGTTATCTTTTTAAGAGATAGGCATTGAGTTTTTAGCTCCAAACCTTTGCATTTGTTGCTTGCATCTAAATCAATAGGCACCCTGTTTAGCAAAAAAGAAAGAAAACAATTTTTTTATCCCTAAACTCTAAGAGATACTACCTTTTAAAATTATTTTTCTAAAGACTTTTGTTAGTAACACTGGAGCCTTGATGTAAAATGACAATGTTATTTGTAGCATATGGCATATAGTAGTCAGGATTTACTTGCAAATGTAATTGGGCTGACCGACCGGAGGGCTCGAAGGGCCCGTAGGGAGGGAGTCCATTTTATGACCACTTTTTTGTCAAATGAAACCTAACACAAATGTTCAATTTGATAAAAAGATTGGAAATGAATTTGGTGGTAGTCTTTGGGACATGAAAAGTCTAAAATGTCCCTCCTTTTAGTTTAATTATTATAACTCCTTATACATCTTATTTTTTTAGGGGTATAATTGACAACCAAACTTTAATATAACATATCTAAAAATCGGTGCCTTAGAATTTTACAAATTTTATATCATTTGAAAGGATTTTAAAAAATCTACGCAACGAGTACAAACAACAATATATAATTTAGTGTTTTTATGAAAAATTCGATGTTGACTTTTCAAATTTAATGTATACCCATTATGCAAAGTACCACAAAGGATGCATAATACATGGGGAAATTGGTGCAAACCACCACAAAGGATACATAATACATGGGGTAAATTGATTGAAACCACCACAAAAGATGCATAAAAAATGGTAGAAATTTACGTAAACTACCATAAATTAAATGCATATCAATTTTAACCTTATTGTTACGCATAACGGTGTTTCGATTTTCTTCGGTCGGCCCTCCCCACTGTGGCAGCGGTGATCTAGTTTAGAAACATGCATTCAAAAAGTTATATACTAACAGAGTGTGTTAGGAAATTACGTGTTCTGAACTTGGCATTCTCGCTTTTACTCTTTAGTATTAATTCTTGGCAATTATATCACCAATATAAATCAAAATTTGGGATCCTTGATTATGTTATACGATGACTTACACACTCTTTAAGCTTGATAAAGATTTCGTATTAGGTTGGAAAAATATTTCCTCTAGAGATTATTAGGAATGAGATGTAGAGCACTATAATAATACATTTCATTCCTGGTTGGATACGTATGAGTGAAGCTGCTGGATCATCTGAGGGGAAGAAGAGTCACCATATGACTTGATCCAGTACTGGAGAATTAAACAAATTCAAACCCCTAACCGATTTCCAATTTAGGAATGATTGTACTCTAGTATACTGGTCGCAATTTAGAAACATTCAAAGTTGAATTCTTATGAAATTTAGGAATGATTGTACTCTTGTATACTTTCTTAGCATAATTGATAACTGAGTAAATGTTCGAGCAAGTTGTTACATAAGATGAATCCTATTTTCCGCTTAATTTCTTCAAAGGATAATGTTTTAGAAATGAATGTAGTATAAATTGATGAAAATTTTCTCTTCCTTTTACAGGATTCCATCAATGCAGATGGGGTTATAAGAACGTATCAGTGACTGAAGCAGTTGTTGAGAATTACAGAAAAGCCAAAATCCCTCTTGATGTCATCTGGAATGATGATGACCACATGGATGCAGCAAAGGACTTCACTCTTGATCCCGTCAACTTCCCTCGTCCAAAGCTTTTGTCCTTCCTTGAAAAAGTTCATTCACGTGGCATGAAGTACATTGTTCTCACTGACCCTGGAATTGGTGTTAATGAATCGTACGGTGTATTCAAACGTGGAATGGCAGATGATGTTTTCATCAAATATGATGGTGAACCCTTCCTAGCTCAAGTCTGGCCTGGACCTGTATACTTCCCGGATTTCCTTAATCCTAAAACTGTTTCGTGGTGGACTGATGAGATCAGGCGTTTCCGTGAGCTTGTACCCATTGATGGTCTTTGGATCGATATGAATGAGCCTTCAAATTTCTGCTCTGGTAAATGCAAAATAGTGAAGAATAGACCATGCCCAGGAGACCCAGGATGGGAATGTTGCTTGGACTGTACGAATATAACAACGACTCGATGGGATGATCCTCCTTACAAGATCAATGTTTCAGGTGTACATGCTGCTTTGGGGTTTAAAACTATAGCTACCAGTGCTACACACTACAATGGTGTCTTAGAATATGATGCTCACAGTCTCTACGGTTTCTCCCATACCATTGCAACTCACAAGGCCTTTATGGCACTAGAAGAGAAGAGGCCGTTCATATTAACGCGGTCAACTTTCGTTGGTTCAGGACACTATGCAGCACATTGGACAGGTGATAACAAAGGTACTTGGGAGAATCTGAAGTATTCAATCTCTACAATGCTGAATTTTGGTATATTTGGAGTTCCTATGGTTGGTTCAGATATTTGTGGATTTTATCCTGCCCCGACTGAAGAGCTTTGCAACCGTTGGATCGAGCTCGGTGCATTCTACCCTTTCTCAAGAGATCACGCAAACTTCTATTCCCCCAGCCAAGAGCTCTATGTTTGGGATTCTGTTGCAAAGTCTGCACGAAATGCACTTGGTATGCGGTACAAGCTCCTTCCTTATCTCTACACGTTGAACTACGAGGCTCACATCAGTGGTGCTCCTATCGCAAGGCCAGTTTTCTTCTCATTCCCAAATTTTACTGAAAGTTACGGGCTCAGTACTCAATTCTTGCTAGGAAGTAGTGTGATGGTATCACCTGTACTTAGGAAAAAGGCTACAAAGGTGAAAGCTCTGTTTCCCCCAGGTACTTGGTACAATCTCTTCGATATGACACAAACAGTTATAGGTAGAGGACAGTATGCAACCTTGGATGCGCCTTTGCATGTAATCAACGTGCATGTTTATCAGAACACTATACTTCCAATGCAGCAGGGTGGATTGACTTCTAAAGAGGCAAGAACAACACCCTTCAGCCTCGTAGTTACTTTCCCTTCAGGTGCTTCTAAGGGAGACGCTAAAGGAAAGCTTTATCTTGATGATGATGAACTTCCTGAAATGAAACTTGGAAATGGGTACTCGACATATATTGATTTCTATGCTACAGTAAATGAGAAAACAGTGAAAATTTGGTCTGATGTTCAAGAGGGTAAGTATGCATTACAGAAAGGATGGACCATAGAGAAGGTAACTGTATTAGGATTGGATGGAATTGGAGAATCACTTGCAGTTGACATTGATGGAATGCCTGTTTCGGATATGTCAAGCGCTGAATTCTCTGCTTTAGATCTGTATCACTTGGAGAAGTTAGAAGGAGATACCAAGAAGAAGGGTATGATGGTAGAAGTTAAGGGGTTGGAATTGCCTCTTGGGAAGAAATTTTCTATGTCTTGGAAAATGGGCATCTAAGGTTAAGAGATGGATTGCAGACGAACTTACTTCTACGCAGCATTTGATTTCGGCTTCTCTCAGTTTCCTTTGACTAGAGTAGTTTCTACTTAAGAATTATTCATCCCATGCAATTCATAGGAGATGGATTATCTTTTCTGCATTCTCTTTTCCAAGTATTTTTCTGGTTGTAGTTTAAAAGACTGGGAAACATTTCCAAATAGAAATCTTAAATAAACACTTTGCAGAGCTGCTATTTGGAAAACATTTTGAAAGATTTTGTTTTTCTAGCGTACAGGTTTCTTATGAAATTTAGCTAGACAGGTCTTAGAAATTCGATTCTTGAAGAGGGAATATGGAATTGATTCATTTTGCCTTTTTCATTCATAAAAACGGGCTTACAAAGTAATCCACAAAAATTAACCCTTGTTGCATCATTAGACAACCAACTCCTTCAAATCCACAAACTAAGATAACTTAAAAAAACTTAAGTAAACAACTAGACAATCTGACTTTCAAACTTCATAACAAGACTTACTCAGAACAAACGTAAGCATTAGACTCGACAGCTTCAAATCAATGACCAAGATAAATATCAGGCTTCTTCCTGTCCCTTGTACTCCTGCGAAGTTCTTGAGTTTCAGAACGAGCCGTTCCGCCAGTTTTCTTCTTGGCTGGGGCCTTTTTCAAGGGCGCCATTGCACCAAGTTCATTCTCTTCATCTTCCTTTGTTTCCTGTTGTTTTTCACTTTCAGTGCCACCGACGCCCGATTCACCAACAATATATTTTGCTTTCAGGGATTCTATATCGAGTTTCAAATTCTCCATTGCAAGTTGCAGTTGTTGAACTTTTTCATTCATGCATTTCTCAACGTCAACAACTTTTTCCTGAAGTTGCAAGAACTCAAATTCTGATGGTGCTTGCATAAGACCCTCGATCTCTGCATCAAACATCAAATCTAAATTCACACTAGGAGAGTTTTCATTCAAACTCATTTTGCTATAGTAGCAGTAAGAACTAGGGAACTAAGAAGAATGAAGAAAATGAGTTGTTAACTACCTCTTTAAATAGATATCAGGGTTCAGAGAATTCAGCCTTAGAATTCAAAGTATTTTATTGCTTTTAATTCACTCATTAAGAATGAACAATGCCATTTATTAGTACTTTGAGTTCCCAAAGTTCAAAGAAGACCAAACACTGATTTCAAAACTTGGAATACGAATGGGTCATGTTAATGGAATTCCAGAACATAGACACCAACCCATGGAAAATGGAAAATTTTCAAGTTGATATGCTTAAGTATAATGAGATCGTCAGGAAAGAAGTGGCTTCAGTTGACTTTTTGAAAAGTTTTGACCACCACTTCTACTGCATAGTTGTCACAACATGATTTTGATTCATAACAAAGAAAGGGGTGTCTAGAAACAAAGAAAATAATATCTTGGCAGGCAAAAATGTTTTGACGCGCTAAAAATTTAGAAAGGTTTACAAAGTACTCCACAATATCAATGTTTTGAGGCTCATCCTCCTAATATCCTTCACAATATCAATCAACAGTTTGGATTGGCTTCTTTTGACATCAGGGAATATCTCCTCCGCACATACTTGGAAAAATTCATAACGACGATGAAGACAATACCTTCGACTTTGAATCATGATATCAGCGATTGTAGCAAGTCTTGTTGAATTGCAATGAACTTTTAGTCCATAACACGCGCGAACTCCATGAGCTAAAGCAAATTTGAAGCCCCTTCTTAGTCCCTTTAAAAGGTATGACCCCCTTCCTTTAGAGGACCAAGCAAAAGCATTTACTGGCCTTCCTCCTGGATCACGTAATATAACTCCATACCCACCAACATCCTTTTTCTTCTTGTAGTAGCCATACACATCTAATGTCCAGGTATCTCTTTCAGATATGGTTCTCCTCCTCCTTCCTTTATTGTTTTCCAGCCATGAAGCTATCCATTGTTGTTTGTCTGGGATTTGTATATTAAAGTTCTTGATTAAACTCTGCCGTAACTCTTCACGAATCTTTACACAACCTTCATATTCTCCATTATTACAGCAGCCAACTTTTTTATTAGGTTTGAATTGCTGTTCCAAATACTCATCTTCAGAATGAACGTCACTAAGAGAAGACAACGAGACAGTATCTTCATCTTCAAACTTCGACATCTCGCAACTTTTTTTCTTTATTTTTTTTTTGTTCTTTTTTCTCCACGTCTGTATATATAATATTGATAGTTCGTAACGCCTACCATAATTAGCAATCTGGCAAATTCCCAAAAATATACTTAATCGTCCACCACTAGATTCCCAATCTGTTCTCGAGTCTTAGTCTTACTTCAGCCGTTGATATACCATAGGAAATTCCTTTTCTAATTGTTCGTCTCTGCATGAATAAAGATGATATGAACGTAGACAAAATTAGGGCAGCAAAGTAAGCAGCAAATCAAGCGTTATGGCTTCTTTTTCCTGTGTTCGTCTTGCTGCAGTCCATCCTTTTCAACACCAGCAAACTTTTAGAAAACCAAAACACACGTTGTCATCACTACCAAAAACATACGTCCATGCTAATATCCCATCATCTCTTACCAGGACTTCTTGCTCTTTCAATAATCACCTACTAATCACTGGCCCGAAACACAAACACCAATTTCTTTCACCTAAACCCCTACACAACCCTTTCGCATCTTCATCAACAACTACATCAAAGAGTACTACAATCTGTATGGCGACAACATCATGTGAAAACACTCCAAAAATTCCAGTTGCAGAGATTTGTATGCTAGTGTTCGTATACATCATCCCATTCTTAAGCCGACTAAATTTAGTCTCCAAATTCCCGGTCTTGAGATATGCGATGAGTCCTATCATGCTAGTGTTAGGATTCTATCAATCAATACCCACTGTTGCTTTGATTGCGTTTCTTGGTTTATTTATTGGTATAGTAAGATACAGGAATTCTAGTAAGTTCAAGTATTCTTTAGTTATGGATTGCGTGGTTGTTATTGCATCTTTAGTTCGTCCGTTTTTAGTTAATCAGGGTCCTCTGGCTGGAGCATTAGAGTTCAAGCTTCAACTGTTAAATGTGAGTATATTATGATGCTATGCGTGTTTATTGTCCTTGTATTTTGCTTTCTTAATGAGTTTGGTAAATGTGTTCGGACTAGATATCTGCAGGATATATTTGGGGTTTAAATCAATGCCCCTTTTTGGGTAATCTGGTCATGCATGCATGTGAGTCATATGAATCTTATTATTTTTTTTATCTCTAGGAGTACGTATACAAGTGTAGTTTATTCAAATTTAGGTTTTTTTACCATAACTGCGTGGATGCTGATACTATTTGTATTTAGTGTATGTGTCCATCCAGTATACCATGTCCATGTACCTCCATTATCAAAATACAATATGTTTGTCTCGGCTTTGCTAGGGAGAAAAGTGCAAGAGTGACTATCTCAGCATTCTTTTAATTTATCAACTGCCATCAAGTTAACTTTTTCGTCAATGATTTTCTGCTCAACACCAAGTGAATGAATATTCTTCCACTTCATTACATTTTTATTTTCAGGTTCTTGAATTACTCGGTTTCCAGACATGCGTACATTCGTGTTCAGAGTACTTGGGGTCTAATACTACTAATCACGAGATATCATTGTCACCATGCTCAGAGTACTTGTGGTCTAGTACTACTAGTCACGAGATATCATTGTTGCCGTCAGAGTTGCCATTGGGGTCGGGGTCGGGGTCGCAGTGGATTTATGAGACTGTTAAGGGTTGTCATGAGTTTAAGATAAAAGGATATTCTCTTGCAAAGGGAAAGGGATTTGGTAAATCTGTAATTAGTGGCAGATTCACAGTTGGTGGTTATGACTGGGTTATACTTTTTTATCCAGAAGGAATTTTTGAATCTTGCAAGGAGTACATATCCTTGTACCTTAAGTTAGTAAGCCCTACAGAAAAAGTTAGGGCCTTGTACCTTAAGTTAGTAAGCCCTACAGAAAAAGTTAGGGTATTGTTTGAATTTAAATTACGGGACCAAACCGGAAAAGGGATTCATAGTCTTCCTAAAGGACTTGAATCTCCAAAAACGTTTACAGGAGAAGGATTCACATGGTACGTACGTGTTTTCCCATTCGTATGGTTCTTGAATTATCTTGAATCCTTTGATGTTTAATTTATGGGTAATTTACTTAAAGTTGTTTAGGAACTAGAATAAAAGACTAGTGATTTCACATTATTTAGGCCTTTGAGTTGCATTACAAAGCGGCTCCGTTTTGCTTTCTATTCATTCAAATGAGAAGTAGTTATTTGTTCATCTAGGAAGAATTAGTTATTTGTTCATCTAGTAGTTTTAGTACACATAGATTGCATTGAAGCCTTTCTCATTATTATGTACTCTCCCATATTTGTCGTCCAGTACCTTACTTTGAGAACAACTACAAAATAAGGAAACGCTACAGGCAATGTGTTTAGGTACTATATAATGGCCTAGGCTTTCTTAATTGTTGGTCAAAGCATTTACTGTTCAATTTTAGGGAGAGACAGTTATTAGCACTATAGTCCCCAATTTGTTCATATTTGCGAAAAACTCTTCTAACTATAGTGGACTGCCTAGCTAGTGCATAAATGACATTTATGTACGGAATAATTTCAGGGGATTTCCGCATTATATGAAGAGGTCGGAGTTGGAGGCGTCAAGTTATCTCAAGAACGACTGCCTTAGCATTCATTGTACAGTAGAAGTAGTGCAAGATCATTTTGAAACAGTGCAAACTAATATTGAAGAGGGGAAACATTATGTTATTCCTGTACCTCCATCAGATATGATTCAGAATCTCAAGGGTTTGCTGGAATCTGAAATTGGTTCTGATGTTACGTTTCAGGTTGGCAATGAATTATTCAGAGCCCATAAGTCGATTCTTGCAGTTCGATCTCCCGTATTTAGAACTCAGTTTTTTGGAATAGAGGGTAATCCAGACATGGAAACAGTAGCCATTGAAGAGTTTGATCCGTTTGCTTTTAAGGTGAGGCTTTTGCCAATTCATTATTGTGTTGGCATGCTTTAGATTCAAAAATAAAATAGCATCTATGTTTTACCTCTATGTATGAATTTACTTGTGCTGCTACCTTATAGATTATATGTTATGACCAATGGCTCTTCTAAGCACAATCAATAGAGAATTGAAATAGAAATGAAAACAAATGTAAAATAGGCACACACACAACACAAGGATTTATAGTGGTTCGATCAAGATGATCTACATCCACTTTGGAAGACGACGATAACGTTGTACTATGATATGAACAAGATTACAAGAGTGTAAACTCCTCTCAAGAACAAGACCTTGTTCTTGCTCTTACTCTCTCTATACACTACTAATGTTTCTCTCTTTTGTTTAGGAATTTTAACTGATTTTGGGATGCTTATACAATGGAAACTAGAAGGCCTTATATAGGTTCTATGAGGTAGTGTATATGTTGACATAGAGCACACAAGCAACATAATGGGATCTCCACTTCTTAGTGGTTGTTCCACTTCTCTTAGTGGTAGTTCCACTTCTTAGTGGTTGTTCCACTTCTCTTAGTGGTTGTTCCACTTCTCTTAGTGGTATCAAGGCACATTACACTACAAATCTCCACCTTGACTTGAATACCATCACCACTTATCATCATCGTCTTCGCTCAGCCCCTCAGGGGCTCTCAACACCTGTTGATACCAACAAGTCCAAGTCAAGCAGTGCTTGAACTTGATACTTGGAACTGGTCTTATCAACATGTCTGCAGGGTTATCCGCCGTAGGAACCTTTAGCATCGCTATCCTACCTTCTTCAACTGCATCCTTGATAAAATGATACCTGACATCGATGTGCTTCGTTCTCTCATGATACATCTGGTTCTTGGTCAAGTGAATGGCACTTTGACTGTCACAGAACAAAGTTGCATTCTCTTGCTTGAAACCTAAATCACCAACCAAACCCATCAACCATATACCTTCCTTCACTGCTTCCGCGGCTGCCATGTACTCTGCCTCAGTTGTAGACAATGCAACCGTGCTTTGCAAAACCGACCTCCAACTGATAGTACTTCCACACAATGTAAAAGTATAACCTGTCAATGACCTTCTTCTATCAAGATCACCTGCATAATCAGAATCAACATAACCCACAACATTTGTCGAATCACCATAGTGTTTATCAAACACTAAACCAACATCTGTACTTCCCCTTAGATACTTCAGAATCCACTTTACAGCTTGCCAATGAGCCTTCCCGGGACTTCCCATGTATCTACTTACCACACTCACAGCTTGTGCGATATCCGGCCTTGTACAAACCATAGCATACATGATGCTACCAACTGCGCTTGCATATGGAACTCGAGACATATACTCTGCCTCATCTGCAGTTTGAGGTGATTGCTTTCTAGAAAGTTTAAAATGAGCTACCAAAGGAGTACTTACTGGTTTTGCATCTTTCATACCAAACCGCTCCAACACCTTCTCGATGTAAGCCTTCTGGGACAAATGCAACTTTCCTTCAGCTCGGTTTCTATGAATCTCCATGCCCAATATCTTCTTTGCTGCACCCAAATCCTTCATCTCAAACTCACTACTCAACTGCTGTTTCAGCTTCTGTATCTCTGACATGTCTTTGCAAGCAATCAACATATCATCAACATACAAGAGTAAATACACAAATGAACCATCTTGGAGTTTCCTGTGATATACACAACTATCATACTTACTCCTGTCATAGCCATTTGCCACCATAAACGTGTCAAAACGTTTATACCACTGCCTTGGAGATTGCTTCAAACCATACAAAGATTTCTTCAACAAACATACATGGTCTTCTTTGCCAGGAACTTCAAACCCCTTTGGTTGTTGCATATAAATACGCTCTTCCAAATCACCGTGAAGGAAAGCTGTCTTAACATCTAGTTGTTCTAATTCTAGATCTTTCAAAGCAACTATAGCAAGTAATGTTCTAATAGAACTATGTTTAACAACAGGAGAGAATACCTCATTGTAGTCAATGCCTTCTCTTTGCGTAAACCCCTTTGCCACAAGCCTTGCCTTGTACCTTGTTCCTTCACCATCTGAAGTGCCTTGTTTCTTCTTGAAGACCCATTTGCTTCCAACAATCTTCTTACCTTTTGGTCTTGCTACTATCTCCCAAGTCCCATTCTTGTCAAGAGACTCAATTTCTTCAATTGCGGATGCTCCCCATTCTGCTGATTCTTCACCACCGATTGCTTCTTCATAGGTTGTTGGATCATCCCTATCTATGCTCTCACCTACTGCAAATGCATATGCAACCAAATCAGCATGGCCGTATCTTTGAGGTGCTCTAGCTTCCCTCCTCTCTCTGTCTCTTGCAAGATTGTACTGATGACCTTGTGCTTCTTCTTCCTGGGCAGGTTCTTGCACAATATCTTGATCATCATCATCATCAGAAACAACAGTCTTATTGCTTCCTTGAACTTGCACCTCAAGTTCCACCTTGTCACCAAGCTCCACCTTATCACTAACACCCTCTTCAGCTTCTCCATCTAGTTCTTCATTCTTTGGCTTCAACATCGATTGCTCATCAAATTTCACATCTCTGCTGATAAGAAACTTGTTTGATCTTTCTGCTGGACACCATAACCTGTAGCCTTTCACGCCCTTTGCATACCCAAGAAATATACACTTCTTTGCTCTAGGCTCTAGCTTCCCCTCATTCACATGAGCATAGGATGGACATCCGAATATCTTCAAGTCTTCATAGTTAGCATGCGAACCTGTCCAAACTTCATTTGGAGTCTTGCACTCAATGGAAGTCGATGGAGATCTGTTCACTAAATAAGCTGATGTGTTTGCTGCTTCTGCCCAAAACTGCTTTGGTAACCTGGCATTGGAGAGCATGCACCGTGCCTTCTCCATTATGGTTCTGTTCATCCTTTCTGCAACACCATTTTGCTGTGGTGTTTTTCTGACTGTGCGGTGTCTCACAATCCCTTGCTCCTTGCAGAACTCGTTGAACTCACCCCCACAAAATTCCAAACCATTGTCTGTCCTCAAGCACTTGATTTGTCTTCCGGTTTGCTTCTCTGCCATAGTCTTCCATTGCTTGAACTTGACAAAAGTTTCATCTTTGTGTTTAAGTATGAATACCCATACTTTCCTTGAGAAATCATCAATGAACGTCAGCATATATCTACCACCACCATGTGAATCGACCCGAGAAGGACCCCAAAGATCAGAATGAATATAATCCAGAATACCTTTGGTGTTATGAATAGCTGTACTAAACTTGACTCTACTTTGCTTTCCAAAGACACAATGTTCACAGAAATCAAGCTTTCCTGTTTTATGACCACAAAGCAATCCCTGCTTGCTCAAAACAGCCAACCCCCTCTCGCTCATATGCCCTAGCCGCATATGCCACAACTTGGTAGTATCATCATCAGAACTTGAAGAACATACCGCTGCATCACCCGTCACAGTAGTACCTTGCAGCGTATAAAGACCATTAATTCTCTCGCCCTTCATAATTGTAAGACTTCCTCTTGAGACACGAATAACTCCACCTTCACCTTGATACTTGCAGCCATTTGAATCAAGCGTACCCAAAGAAATAAGATTTCTTCTCAGGTCCGGAACATGTCTAACTTTAGTTAAAGTCCTCACCATACCGTCATACATCTTAATTTGAATTGTACCTACACCCACCACTTTACAAGTGACATTGTTTCCCATAAGAACTTTACCACCTTCTCTAGCTTGATAAGTAGTAAACCACTCTTTATGAGGACACATGTGAAAGGTACACCCCGAATCAAGAATCCACCCGTTCTCCGAGCTTTCGGTATGAACCGTGAGAACCGCTCCATCATCACTTTCTTCTTCAACATTTTCTGCGGTGCCTTGGTTGGTATTCTTCTCGACAGTCTTCAATTTTGGACAATCCTTCTTGAAATGCCCCTTTTCCTTACAATGAAAGCAATAGAATTTACCGGATTTTGATTTAGACCTTGACTTTGATCTACTCCTATCAAATCCGCCTTTTTGGTTTCCTCTTCCTCTAACGAACAACCCATCTCCCGAATTATCTTTACCGTCGATACCCGTCTTCTTTAACTCCTTAGAGTTCAAGGCCGCTTTAACGTCTTCCATGGAAATTGTATTTTTTCCATACATTACGGTATCAACAAAATTTTCATAAGATGGTGGAAAGGAACAAAGCAAACCCAAAGCTTGGTCTTCATCTTCAATTTTGACATCAATATTTGCCAAATCCAAGAGAATTTTATTATAATCATCAATATGATTTATAATAGACGTTCCTTCATGCATTTTAAGAGTATGTAATTTCTTCTTAAGATATAAACGATTAGTTACGGATTTAGTCATATACCTTTTCTCCAACTTGTTCCATAGCCCGTCCGGTGTCGTTTCCGTTGCCACTTCTCTCAAGACCTCGTTGCTCAAACACAATAGAATTAATCCATGTGCTTTCTCCATGAGTTCTTCTTTTTCTTCTTCCTTCAATGTTTCTGCTAGAGCCGTTTTCCCCTTCAAAGTTTTCACCAAACCTTGTTGCACCAAAACAGCCCTCATCTTTAGCCTCCATAAATTGAAATCATTTCTTCCATCAAATTTCTCAATCTCATACTTTGCCGCCATCGTAGATCGTTTTTAACCGGTGCTCTGATACCAATTTGTTATGACCAATGGCTCTTCTAAGCACAATCAATAGAGAATTGAAATAGAAATGAAAACAAATGTAAAATAGGCACACACACAACACAAGGATTTATAGTGGTTCGATCAAGATGATCTACATCCACTTTGGAAGACGACGATAACGTTGTACTATGATATGAACAAGATTACAAGAGTGTAAACTCCTCTCAAGAACAAGACCTTGTTCTTGCTCTTACTCTCTCTATACACTACTAATGTTTCTCTCTTTTGTTTAGGAATTTTAACTGATTTTGGGATGCTTATACAATGGAAACTAGAAGGCCTTATATAGGTTCTATGAGGTAGTGTATATGTTGACATAGAGCACACAAGCAACATAATGGGATCTCCACTTCTTAGTGGTTGTTCCACTTCTCTTAGTGGTAGTTCCACTTCTCTTAGTGGTTGTTCCACTTCTCTTAGTGGTATCAAGGCACATTACACTACATTATACAATGTGTTGCAGGCCATGTTGTTATTTTTGTACTCGGATGAACTTCCTGAGACACGTGAACTTTCTGATTCAGATTTTCTTTGCACTTCAATTACGATCATGCAACATCTGTTAACTGCAGCAGATCGTTTTGATCTTGCTCGATTGAGACTCATGTGTGAGGAAAAATTATGTGAAGAAATAACTGCAAGTACCGTGGCAACAACACTGGCCCTAGCACATCAACACCAATGCCTGCAACTGAGAACTGCTTGTCTAAACTTTGCAGCTAAACCCGAAAATTTAGAAGGTGAGTTTTATCTTTCACCAGGAGTACCAAGTGTATCTGTTCAGTTTTTAGTCAAAAAATTATTTTCTTACCCATTAAAATGTCTTACGTGTAGAGATTATGAAGTCCGATGGGTTTGCATATCTGGAGAAGAGTTGTCCATCATTATTGATTGATCTTCTGAAGACTAGCGTGGTAGATAAAAATTTAGGATAATACTTTGCAGGAATGGAATGTCGAGAACAACAACCGTAGTGAGAGTAACTTTGTGTTTCTGAAATACCAACGCCAACTTCAGAGAGCCAGTTTATATTTTTCTAACTTTGTATTCAAGTGATTTTTTAGTATATTGTGGCTTATGAGAGTGATCTGTAATATCTTCCAATGAAGCAGATCAGATTTTGGTAAATATTAAGTTTGTTTGGTTAATTACTTAGCAAAAACATTACTTACCTCGAGAGAAAAAATAAAAATAAAATAAAATAAAATAAATATTAATGTGAATTATGTAGTATCTGTATTGGATTTTCATCCTTACTTTTTATCGTGAATGTTCTCTGTGACCAAACAAAATGTTATGACTTGCTAAAAATTAACTTAGGTTTTCATTAGTAAAGAAAGGTTTACAAAGTACTTCACGGAATTAGGCCTTCTCTTTCCTGATCTGTTGTTTATATGCCTGAAGCCATTCACCCTCGGAGTACCCCATTTGACCACCATATGCATCTTCCCATATAATTTCTCTCAGCGCAGGGGGAAACTCGCTAGGTTTCACCTCTCGTTTGTTTTTGAAATGCTTTGCCAGATAATATGCAGCTTCATTAGAAGACGTCTCCTCTGCATCAATTTCAAATTTCGTTCCCATGCTCCTAATTTCCTTCACAATATCAATTAATAGTTTGATTTCACATCTTGTTCCTTTGACATCACGTAATGACACCTCCGCACATTCTTCGAAATTCTTTTGTAAGGATAACAGCGTTTGTCACGATGGGTACAATAGCTTCGCTTATGTATCATGATATAAACCATATTAGCAAGTCTTGTTGAATTGCAAGTAACTCTTAGTCCATCATCAAGTCCATGAGCTGAAGCAATTTTTAAAGCCCTTCTAAGTCCTCTTAAAAGGTAGTAAAGGTATGATCCCTTCCTTTAGAGGACCAAGCATAAGCAGTTACTGGCCTTCCTCCTAGATCACGTAATATAATTCCATATCCGCCAACACCTGTGTAGGTACAGAAAAACACTCCGCCACGTGTCCGAGGTAGGTTGAGCGAGACAATAAGGAGAATCTTCGAGAAAGATATTATTCACCACTCCCAAAGAGGTGTAAGCGAATAATCAAATCAAGTGTCAGATCTTCCACGAGATAGTACTAACTTGCTCGAAAAGGCATCTAGCGAAGTAAATAAGGAGTGCAAGGTGTGGATTGTTGCACAAGAAAAGAGGATACCTGCGAAGTCGATTACGCGAAGTTCGACTTGTTGTCCAAGAAATAGTAAGATTCCCGAAGTATATTGAGCGAAGTGTGGATTGTTGTGCAAGAAATTGGACAACTTCCCCCGACCAAAGCCGATCTTTAAGGCGTAAAGGAAGCATAAAGTTGTTATGAGCGAAGTAAAATGTGTATTCCCGAGGTAAATCGGGTTGTATCCCACTATGTAACTTTTCCCTATAAAAGGAGGACTTAACCTTCCTTGAAGGTTGTTGGATCTGGAAGGAGAGAGAGAGAGGACATTTGTGGGAGTGTAATCTGGTTCTTGAGTGGTTTGTAACTTAGATACTAAAAGAAGTTCAATAAACAAAAATATGTTGATAAACTCGTATTTGCTTAACTTTGTGTTTGTCAAACTAGTAAGTGGGTGTAACTATGGATTTTCTGTAGTTACATTTTGGCGCCGAGAAACAGGGATCTCAAGTTGAGATTTCAGTCTCACTTGAGATAGTTTGAGAGATCTGTTGTTATAAATCATTAAGTGAGTTATTACTTCAAAAGGGTTGGAGAGCAGTGATCAGGAAAACATAAAAAGGTAGATCTGAGATCTTCTTTCCGGAAGGTACACAAGTCAGATCTGGTCAAAGCCGGTGAATCGGATAAAGAAAGTTTAGCATGCTATCCATGGCAAGAGTACCGGGACGAGCGCAACATATAATCGCATCAAGAAGGAGCTTGCGTCTAGGAGGAAGAGGAGGAGGAAGGATGGAGAGAGGAGAAACGTAAAGCAGAGGAGGAAGACAAGGTGCTGCCCAACAGGGAGAATAGGATAGTTATCTGGAAGGATCGATCCATACCGCTAACACCGAAACAGAGGAGGAAGAAGAACCCGTTCAAGGAAACGGAGAGGAGGACGCCGGTGAAGAAAATATGACATTAGAGCAGATCAGAGAGGTGCTGCCTTTAGAAATAGAAAGATAGAGAGCTATAATGGAGCAAAGAACCGTACTCATGAGGCAGAATGCGATCCTGATGCAACAAAACAACCATCTCAATGAAGAAAGGACTGTTCATAATGTACGAAATGAAGCCGGAACGGGGGAAAACGTAACCTAGGGGGAAGGAATACCTCAATATGAACAGGGAGGAGAAAGGGGAGAACGGAGGAGGAGGCGTCGAAGGGAAAGCAGCAAAGAAAGGTTGCTGAGGAGAGCTTTGGAGGAAACTAGGTGGGAAGACCAAAGGCGCCGGTTTGAGGAAGAAAGAACTCGGTAGGAGGAGAGGCTTCGGAAAGAGGAAAGGCAAAGAGAAGATGAAAGGATACGAAGGGAGGAAAGGTCTCGGGAAGAACAAAGACGACGTGAACAATAATGAAAAGAGGAAGCGAGGAGATACGCGGAAGAGGAATAAGAGAGACATCGAGAAGAGAGAAGGAGACACGAGGAAGAAGGGAGAGAAGATGATGATGAGCGAGATAGAAGAAGGAGAAAGCGAAGGAGAGACGAAGGTGGAGACGAGGTCAATCAAACAGTCATGAACAAAATACAGGAGATGAAAGCATTACTCAACAATCCACGAAGAGGAGGAAGAGTGCAGCTGGTGGAGGCAATTGTGGAAGATGACAAATTGCCATTCTCGCGCGAAGTACTGGAGGGAAGAATCCCAGGAAGGTGTTCACTGCCAACCTTCGGAAGTATATTCGACGGAACAGGAAATGTTGTACAACATCTAAAACAGTACACCCTTTCACTAATGCAGTGGGTGAGGTACGAAACGGTACTGTGCCAGTATTTTCCAGCTAGCTTAACCGGGGAAGCCTCAAAATGGTTTGAAGGGTTAGCGGAAGGTTCAATTTCATCGTTCAAAGATTTACAAAGAGTATTCTTAACAACTTACATAAGAAATAATATGTTAAGACCTGGGATAGAAACCTTATTTAACTTGAGAAGGAAACCAGGTGAAAATCTGCGAAGTCTGATTACAAGATGGAGAACAGTATGCGGTGAACTCGCGGGAAGGGTAGATGAGAGAAATTTCATTCTGGACTTCGTTAACGCGCTAATACCAACCGACCTCTTACACACACAACTTTTTGTAATTCACAACACAATATCGATGAGTGAACTCCGAGAGTATCAGGAGGAGTATGTGGCATTGGAAGAAAAACAAAGGGAGGCTATTGAGGCAGCTCCGATTCAATCCAAGGAAGGGAACTCGCGTCTGCTACCAAGAATAGCGAACGTAATAGAAGATAACACAAAATATGTGGACGCAGAACCGTTAGCAACAATCCCCGCGAAGTTGGTAGCAGTTTCCAGTGGAGACCAAGAGTGGATAGATCAACATCCGAGGTATGTCGATCCCAGACCTAAGAACTATGAGTCCCGAGGTGATAATCTGAGGAATTTGCGAAGATACAATCCAGGACAGGAATACGTAGGTAAGAGGCCACAGTTCGAAGACGTAGTATTACCTGAACTTAACACCACAGTCGAGAAGATATGGGAATCAATTGTTCTAACAGAAGAAATTCCTCCCCCGGCAAATTTTGGGGTGGAACCCTTTTCAAGTGTGAGAAATAATGACTTTTTCAAGTATCATTGTTTTCACGGACACCTCACGCAAGATTGCAGAAACATCCGACGAATTATACTTCGTCTAATCGAAAAGGGGAAACTCAAGCATTTTTTGGCAAATTCAGAACCCTTACCACCGCCGCCACCTTAGAAAGGTGATCAAAAACAAACAAAAGTATACAGAATCGAAATCGATAGAGGAACCCAAAGGTTAAATTGTAACCCCATTATTCATTCTGCGAAGAATATACGTAACTTTCATGATAATATGTTACAAAGGGTTCATAAGCGGGATTTTGAAGGAAATGAGATATACACCATTGCAAAGAAGGAGCCATTGGAAGAATGGCATAAAATAATTATTTCCTTCTCAGCAGCAGATACACCAGAGGGAGGAGCTTCGCACACAAATCCTTTGGTGATCACTTTGAACTTCGGAGAACATACAAAGTGGGAAGAAAGTCTCACGAGAAAAAAGAAAATATGGGAAATAGACAGGATCTTGGTGGACACGGGTAGTTCGGTGGATATACTCTTTTATAACACATTTAAAACGATGGGTTAATGAGATTCGGACCTGGTGCCGTCGACTTATAATATCTATGGGTTTAACGGAGTGGCATCAAAGCCGAGAGGGGAATTAGTCGTGAAAATCTTCGCATGGGAACTAGAAACCGAGGTAACGGTATGTGTGGTGGATGTGGAATCCCCTTACAACGTTGTGATTGGGCGGCCATGGATACATGGAATCAAGGGGATAACATCCACTTACCACCAAGCTATCTGATTTCCAATGCCAAGCGGAATAGTCGAAATAACGGGAGATCAGAAAGAATCCAGAGAGTGCAACGACGAAGATGTGCATAAGTATGACGAGAGGATAAGGCGAAGGAAAGAACAAAAGAAGAGACTGCAAGAAGCAAAGAGGGAAGAAGAATTAATGGTATATATGGTCAAAGCGAAAGAAGGGTGGGCTATTACAAGTGAAATTACGGAAGACAAGGATAAGCCTTTGTAGAAATTAAAGGAACCATCCCCACTCGGAGAACTGATCATGAAATTCGCAGCAGTAGAACCCACACAAGAGGTAAACTTGGGTAGCGAAGATGAAGCGAAAACGGTGAGGATCGGGACAAGTATGGAGGCAGACGAGGAAGAAAGCCTGATAATGCTGCTAATAGAGTACCTTGATATCTTTGCATGGGGCATGAATGAGATGCCTGGGATAGATCCCGAAGTCGCTTGTCACCGACTGGATCTGAACCCAGCAATCAAGCCAATAAGGCAACGAATATGAAAGATAACAACTGCTTACCACGAGCAAATAGAGCAAGAATTACAGAAAATGCTGGACTCGGGAATAATAAGACCCACGAAGTATCCAACGTGTATAGCCAACATGGTGATTGTACCAAAAAAGACTACAGGAATAAGAATATGCATAGATTTTAGGGACTTGAATACTGCCTCTCTGAAGAATAGCTTCCCACTACCCAATATACCGCAGATGGTGGAGTCTGCATCCGGGTACAAGCGGCAGACGTTGATGGACAGTTATTGTGGATACAATCAGATACCACTCGCGGAGGAAGACCAAGAGCACATGGATTTCTTCGCCCCTAGAGGGTTGTATTGCTACACGAGAATGCCATTTGGCTTGAAGAATGCGGGGGCAACCTACCAACGGATGGTCGAGAAGATTTTCGCTAAATGGGTGCACAATAAACTGGAAGTCTACGTCGATGACATGATGTTGAAAACTAAGGAGTCAGGGGATCATGTTGAGGATTTAAAAGAAATCTTCGAACAGATGAGGGCGTACAAAATGAAAATAAATCATGCGAAGTGTATATTTGGCGTAGAATCAGCGAAGTTTCTGGGGCACATCGTGTCCGAGAAGGGAATTGAAGTGGATCCGGCCAAGGTTCAAGCCATATTGGACATGCCATCTCCAGCAACGGTAAAAGACGTACAAAAACTGAATGGGCAGTTGGCAGCTTTGGGTAGATTCATTTCTAAATTTTCAGATAGATGCAAACACTTCTTCGACATCTTGAAGAAGGGAGAAAAATTCTCGTGGACACAAGAATGTGAAAAGGCACTACAAAATATAAAAGAATATCTCATTAACTTATTAATTCTCCAGAAGCCCGAACCATATGAATAATTACTGATTTGTCTCGCTGCTACACCAAATGCAATAAGTTCAGTGTTGCTTTGGACAGATGAAGGCGTCGAAAAGCCTATCTTTTGCGTCAGCAAAACCCTCAATGCTGCTGAAAAGAATTATCCAAAGATAGAAAAGTTAATACTAGCGTTGGTGTACTCGTCAAAGAAATTAAGAACCTATTTTCAGACTCACAAAATAAAGGTACTAACCAGAATCCCAATAGAGTCAACCTTAAAGAATACGAGGAGAGTTGGGCGAGTTGAAAGATGAAATACCCGAATTGATCAATTCGGTTTAAAATACGAATTACAGACTTCGTCGAAGTCACACATAGTCGCAGAATTTCTGGCCGAGTTTCCAATAGAAGAAGATGTAGGAGTGGAAGAGATGTTAGATGTAGATGAGGAGCGTCCGGATCTTACAGATCTACTGAAAGAAAATCATCTAAGGAGATGGGAAATATTTGTGGACGGATCCTCCAACATCTCTGGAGGAGGAATGGGAATAGTACTTACTTCTCCAAAAGGAGCGAGGACGGTATTTTTCTTTCGCCTGTAATATAAAGCTACTAATAACGAAACAGAATATGAGGCAGTCATACAAGCTCTAAGGCTAGCCATCGAGATGAAGTTGGAAGAAATAAGAATAACCAACGACTCTCAGTTGGTAGTCAATGAGCATAAGATAGTAAGAAGGAAGGTACCAAGCGAGTGATGCCGTGATGAATCGATATTTGCAACTCGTGAAAGAGCATTCAAAGAAAATACCAAATATAATCTGGAGGCAAGTAAGCAGAGACAATAATAGGCATGCATATGCCTTAGCCTTCATCGCATCAATGGTCGAAGATACCTCGGAGAAATATATCCGAATTTAAAGGTTAATGCACCCATCGGTAACCAACGAATTGGAAGATGAAAAGTCCATAGTGATAATAGAGGATAGCATACCTGACGAATTGGGAGAAGATGACTGGATATCACCTATTCACAAGTACCATGAAAAGGGATATTTGCCTAGGGATAGGTTTGAGGCACACAAAATCAAAGGGAGGTCCACAAACTATGAGCTAAGAGAAGGAATCCTATATCGGAGATCATTCCTAGGACCACTACTGCGATGCTTGTCGCAGGAAGAAGGAGTGAAAATCATGAAGGAAATACATTACGGTGATGCTGGAAATCACAACGGAACCAGATCATTGGCCTATAAAACCAAAACGCAAGGATACTTCTGGCCGAGCATGCATAAAGATGCAAAAAATGTAGCAACGAGGTGTGAGGCTTGTCGGAGATTCGGAAAACGTATACACGCACCCTCGACGAACCTGAATTCTGTGCTAAGTGTGTGGCCATTCGCCATATGGGGAATAGACATCGTGGGACCGTTTGTTGCCGGAAGCTTGTAGCGAAAATACTTAATAGTGGCAACAGATTATTTCACGAAGTGGGTTGAAGCCAAACCTGTGAAGAATACACGAGACGGCGACATATACGATTTTATACTCGAACACATCATATGTAGATTTGGAATCCCTCTGCAAATAGTCTCTGATAATGGGATGCAATTCGAGGGAGAAAATGTGAAGATGTTGCTTAGTACTTTTAAGATACAGTCCGCGAAATCGACCCCGCTATATCCACAAAGTAATGGGCAAGCGGAGGCAACAAACAAAACGATAGCGTCCACCTTAAAAAACAATCTAGACGGGCATCTCCATAACTGGTGCGAAGAAGTTCCGAAGGTGCTGTGGTCATACAGAACCACCAGACGAGAAGCAACTAGAATGTCCCCTTTTTGTTTAGCATATGGAGTAAAGTCGATTCTTCCTACTGAGATCATGTTTCCAGCCACAAAATGAGAGGACTGGAAAAAGGGCATGAACTCAGACCTGATCTTAGCAAATCTAGATGACTTGGAAGAGAACAGGGAGATTTATCTACAGCACATGACGAACTATCACCGTAGACTATCTCGTGAGTACAAAAAGAAGGTGAAAGAAAGAGGCTTCGTTACAGGGGAGTTAGTTCTGCGAGAGATACCCCCGTATGAAAAGGGACCTGGAGGAAGGATGGAGCCTACGTGGGAAGGACCTTTCATCGTGAAAAGAAGAGTAGGGAACGGAGCTTATGAGCTCGCGGACTGTGAAGGAAAAGATACAGATAGCAACGGAGACATGATATATGGCGAAGCAGAAAGGCAGGGTCGCAGACTAGACCATCCATGGAATCCAATTTACATCAAGAAGTATTATCCTTGAGAAGATGGGACTCGTAAAGAATTGTTTTCTAAATATATATATATATATATATCATTTTGTTAACGACCAGAAAACGGAATGAAGCGTTTATTTTTCGTAATCAAAAGAGTAACGGAGATAAAGCAGAAAACAAGATGCAAATTCAAATGTATATGAATGCAAGGGCCAAAAGTAATACTTCATTAGGAGGCTGCGTAAGACCCACATAAGATACGTACAGAATAATATGCGATCGTAAGCCCTATAAAAAAACCTCTACATAGGGAGGCTGAGACCTCGTGGCGTGCAACCTAGTTCGCACAAAGTGAAAGAGGCAAATGTAAGACCTAACGCGCGTCACGAGATAATCTCAGGATATGGCTAACAACCATCAGCTAGGGGCAAGAAGTAAGACCCATCTGCCAGGGGGCCCAATTGGGTAACCACTCGGTAAGGGGTGCAAGAACGAGCCAGTGGAGAAGAAGATGGCCTTGTGTAGTTATTTCATTCGGTCCCAAAACCACCTCAACTAGGGTATAACTTCGTAACCAAGAGCCATATCGGCGAAAGGGCACGAGGTCACGAAATAACTGATACCGAATCCCAAAAGCACGGGGGTACTCAGAGGGGAAGGGACAACACCCTCCTTTAGGGAGCTGAGTGACCACAAAAGTCGGCAATATTACGGGGCTGGTACTCACGGGAATAGGTAGGCATGTGATATTGTTGCGTAATAAGACCTCAATGAGCGAAATAAGGCGAGGTTGATGGATTTTTACTTCGCAAGAGTAAAGAGCTCCTGAGACTTCGTCGAAAAGCCCTGACCAACGGGGTGGGGCATAATAAGACCTTAACTAGGAGGCAAAATAAGACCCCGAACTGATGAGAGAGATGTGAGGTAAAAAATGACACCCGAGGCAAAACAAAAGGCAAGATACAAAGCAAAATAAGAGGCAAGCACATTACAAAGCTTGATCACACAAGTAACACAATCCTAAGAAGTACTTCTTGCATTGCATAAGAAGCACGCACAATTGAAATATTACATATGATGATATATATTAACTTGATTCTGCTATGAATTGAACATTAATAATTACAGCGAGGTGATAAAAACGCGGGATAAACTACAGATGAACGACTAAGGCAATAAAAGTAAAGCCACGAGGATCTGAAAGCACAAGGTATGCTACATAAATCCACGAAAGATTAAGAGGCAAGTATATACTTTAAATTAAGTTTTATTCTTTAGAGCATTTATTTCGCAAAAGGTAAGGGAATATTTACTTCGGAAATACCCAAAGAATAAGGGGCAAGTATATACTTAAGTATACTCATTATTCTTTGATTATTTCCTCCGCTACAGTATATACTTGGAATATCGGATTGATTCCAAAATATCAGGGAAATGCAACCATTTTTAGATATGCAGATTATATGTGTGAACCATGATAAGCGCAGCAAGCATAGAGAAGTAAGAATACGAAGCAACTAAAGGAAAATCTAATATACTAAGGCAAAATAAGAACATAAACTGGCATGCCCCCCAAGCTTGGGAGCGCCCAGATAAAATGTCAAACAGGCGAAAAACTAAAGTATCAAACGAACATCAAAGGGAGTAATCAAGGATTGTTGGCTTCTTTTTCATCAAGCCCGTCACCGGATCCTCCAGCTCCAACACCGGCACCAGCCCCAGCATCATTGATGCCTCCTGTGCTTTGAGGAACCTCGTGGTGATGTCCCCCAATGTCTTCATCGGTCTCTGTATCTTCGCTCTCAGCTTCGACGTTAACAGTAGGCTCATCATCGGAGAAAACCTCGAGATTCATGTCAGGAACGTCGATGCCATGGGAATTGCAAAGCTTGGTGACGAATTTCACCTTTTCCTCTTGGGCGTTTCTGCGAGTAAACTTCGCAATTCTCTTGGGATCCTTCTCCATATGGTCACAATCCTCGTTCAAGGATGAAAGGCGCATTTCCTTCAGATCAGACACTTCCTTGGCCAAACCATCCCTCTGGCGAGACAGGTGCAGAATTTGATTCTTCATACTCTCCTCGGATTCTGTAAGAAAACAGCGAAGTGAGAAACAAGAATATCAGGGAAAAGTGCGAAGAACAACAATAACACCTAGAGCTACCTTCTTTCTGCGAAATAACAGAATTTAAAGTTTTCTGAACGTCGAGGTTAAAATGATCAAGCCTTGATATTTATGATTCAAGAAATCTGTGAAATTCAAGAGACGATTTTTCCACGTCATTCACGTGGCCAGATAAGGATCTGTCATCATCAGGAGATCTTATAACAAGTTTACCGCTTCTCGGAGGAATAACAAGCTTCTTCTTCGAAGGAGGAATATGAGCTGTTTTCTTGCCCTGAAGTCTCTCCAAGTGATCCAGGACAAAGGACACTTCACTATTTAACCCGTTATTCTCTTCTCTTAGCCCAATGTTCTCACTCTTCAACTTCTTGTGTTGAAGTTTCAACTCGGAAAGCTCACTCCTGAGCTTGCAAAGTTCAACCTCGGACCGATCCTTCCTTTTAATAATCCTATCTTTGTCCTCCTCAAGACGCCTAATCTGATCCATAGATGAGGAGTGTAGGTTGCGAGAAGTAGTGAGGGAATTACTGACTCATCGAATCTCAACCTTCAAATGTTCATTCTCTTCGTGGAGATGGAAATTCAACTCTTCATTATTAGCAGACTCATTAGCTAAACGCTCAGCCAGGGAATATGATGTCGATAGCTTTTCACTCAATATATCATTTTCAGATAAATAACATTGATCTGGGATAGAAGGTTTGCTTGTTCAGCTTGACAATCATCGGCAGTCGACTTGGATTATTCAAAACTCATATAATACTTCGCAGAACGGGCTTGACGAAAATAACAGAATAGTAAAGACGAGTACGAGATAGAATTAAAAACTGAGAATAGGTTAAACTTACTGCTGAATTCCGAAATCCTTTGATCCTTCTTGGCCGAACACTCTTTCTCATCAACGAGATCATTCTTAAGGTCCCGGATTCGCTCCTGGGCAGTCCTCAGATTCTCGCGGGAAACCTTCATCTCCACGAGATGAGCCATGTGACGGTTGAATTCCTGCGAAGTACTTGAAGTAAGATAGGGATTTGTATATAAATTTCATTTAAGATTGAAAACACTAACCAGTGCCATAATAGCAGCGTGCTGATTGGTGAAGAGATTTAATGAAGCATTCTACATAAAGGATTGATCCTGAGCCAGGAAAGTGTCAGTGCTGAACGAGATTACAGATTCCATAGCTGCAGATCTTGTGGAGGGCGCATTCCGAGTCAAGATGAAAGAATTTATCAAGAAGTCCATATCGGGGGTGTAGGCAGGATCCTCCACCTCGAAGACTTTCCGAGTTTTATCTCCAGAACGACCGGCAGATGGTTTATCCGGGGAGCCATCGACAATGATATGAGGAGTTGGCATTGAGATCTTCGGAAGAGGAGTGGACTCTTGAGGCACCTCAGGATTGTTCTTGGTAGAAGGAGAAGGACACTCTGCAGGTTTCTTGGATGAAGGTATACAGGTGAGTCCCTCCATGTCTAAAACTCTGCGCCGTTTGGGAGGCTTAGTGGCAGGGACGGATTGAGAAGGAACTTGAAAACGGAAAATTAGTATTTTAAATCGTATGAAGACTGAGGCAGCGAGAATAGGAGTGTCGTTTCGGAATAAACACGATAGCGAAGTACCTTAGCAGCATCAGCATCATAAGAGCTCTCTCGGCGATCCCGCTTCCTAGAAATACGAGGAGAAACAATGGGAGGCTCTACGAACTCCTCTTCCTACAAAGCATTAAAGTTAGACCCTGAAAGTAAAATAAAAACACCAAAAACGAAATAGGAAACGGGATACCTGATCAGGAACTGGAGATCCAACAGTAGATTTCTTGGAAGAGTACGATCTATCCTTAATCAATCCAGGAGCGGGCCGTGCATACTAAAAAAAAAACAAGAAGTTCAGACAAAAAAAAAAAGAAAAAGAAAACAGAGAAAGTCTAGCGAGCTTACATCGGAGGGCCTCTCGGACCAGCAGAACTTCCAAGGCTCGTAGTCAGCGAGGTGAGCATGATTTGGGAGAGGACCTTCCCGAGATTTTCCCGACTCATCGAAACCCCAGACGAGGGGACCCTCAATGACAACTGGGAACATCATCTAGTCCTCATCATTAGTTAGGCACATAGAGGGGCCTTTAGGAGGATCCTTTGAGGAGCAGACCGGTTCAACATCCAGAAGGAGAACTTTAGAAGGATCCTTCAGGGACTTCCGAGATAGAGCAATACCCCATTCCTGATACTTCCTTCTTCGCCCCTGAGTTTTATCGATGTAATTCTCCGAAAAGGAAGCAATGTTGTAATCGGCAGAGTCAAAATCCTCCGACGCAGCAGGAATCTGAGATGAACCACCAGCAGAGTGCCTCGCAAACTCATTAATAATCCGAATCGCGTTTCCTCTAAGCTGAAAAATTCCCCTGTTGATGTAGACAAGGATTTCATAGAAAAGCGGATTCTGAGCGTTGTACAGAGGGAAGATTAAACCCTCTCTCAGTTGACCTAAAGTAGTGATCATCCTGGTAGATGACCATGTTTCTGCCTCAATCCAGCGGCAATTCAGCTCCATTTTTCTGGTCGCGACTACCGGGGGCGTGACTGAAGAATCCACCGCCGGCGACAGAGTTAAGCCTAATTTCCTGAAATCGTCCTGGAAATCCTCAAGGTACTTTGATGTAGTGGCATGAGGAAATTTCTTGGGCGCCATTGTTGAAAGAAGAGGTGGTGGTAAAGGGAGATTGAAGAAGAATCGAGAATAGAAGGGAGGGGAGTGAGTGAAATCTGTCAAGGAACGGTGCCGGGAAAGAAGGAGTTAGAGAATGTAAAGAAGAGAAAAGATGAGGAAGAAGACTATTTATAAGGGACCAAGGCATGACCGGGAGAAACGGTCACACGAGAAGGGGAACCGGCTGATAACTGTTGATGGGAATCGTGGAAGACAAGATAACGGAAAATCCGGGTACGTGGCGGTTATGAATATAATGCGGGATTCTCTTTCCTTTCTTGGTTCCCGCAAACGGAATGAGAAAGGCAAAATGTAGGTACAGAAAAACACTCCGCCACGTGTCCGAGGTAGGTTGAGCGAGACAATAAGGAGAATATTCGATAAAGATATTATTCACCACTCCCAAAGAGGTGTAAGCGAATAGTCAAATCAATTGTCAGATCTGCCACGAGATAGTACTAACTTGCTCGAAAAGGCATCTAGCGAAGTAAATAAGGAGTGCGAGGTATGGATTGTTGCACAAGAAAAGAGGAGACCTGCGAAGTCGATTACGCGAAGTTCGACTTGTTGTCCAAGAAATAGTAAGATTCCAGAAGTATATTGAGCGAAGTGTGGAATGTTGTGCAAGAAATTGGATAGCTTTCCCCGACCAGAGCCAATCTTTAAGGCGTAAAGGAAGCACAAAGTTGTTCTGAGCGAAGTAAAAAGTGTATTCTCGAGGTAAGTCGGGTTGTATCCCACTATGTAACTTTGCCCTATAAAAGGAGGACTTAACCTTCCTTGAAGTTTGTTGGATCTGGAAGGAGAGAGAGAGAGAGGACATTTGTGGGAGTGTAATCTGGTTCTTGAGAGTGTTCTTGAGTGGTTTGTAACTTAGATACTAAAAGAAGTTCAATAAACAAAAATCTGTTGATAAACTCGTATTTGTTTAACTTTGTGTTTGTCAAACTAGTAAGTGGGTGTAACTATGGATTTTCTGTAGTTACAACTTGTTTTCTTCTTGTAATAAGCATACACATTTAATGGCCAGTGATCTTGTTCTTCAGATTTGTTTCTCCTCCTCCATGCATCACTTCCATTATTTTCCATCCATGAAGCTATCCATTGTTGTTTCTCTGGAATTTGTATATTAAAACTCTTGATCATATCTTATCTTGATTCCTCATGCATTTTCACACAATCTTCACAGTCTCCATTATCGCAGCAGCCACCATTACTAGATTCGTAGTACTCTTCGCATTGCTTGTATTCCTGTTCGATATACTCATCTTTGGAATAAACGTCACTAAGAGAGGACAACGAGTCAATATCTTCTTCTTTTTCTCCGAACTTTGACATCTCAGCAACTTTTTTTCTTATTTTTCCTCCACGCGATAGTAGTTTTGTTACATGATGGCTCTCTATTTATAATATGGGATTTGTTCGCACCGCCTACGATAATTAGCAATCAAGCTAATTCCAAAAATATACCCACCGTTAATTCCTAAACTGAACATGGGTGACACGTGTCTAACCGATATCCTAATTGATTATCCAAAAATAGTCTAAATAAAGCTTTTTAATTTCAAAAGTACAATCTGAAATTGTATTTCCAAACTAATTTTTGAATTTTTAACTTTCAGACTTAAATTAAAGGTAACTTCTAAGGGGCATCCTAACACCCTCTTAGACCTTAAACATGGGTTTCCTCCGAATTTTCTAGACTCTACATACATGTCGAGAAGTCAAAATAATCCCTAAATTCTGGTCAATACTCATCAGTCTAGTTTGCAGCATGTAAAGGCAAACATGATAGAAGAAGAATGTAGTATGTGTCTTGAGAAATTACATACTTTACTTGTGAATACTTGGTGATTTCTTGCTGTCGATCACTATAGTGATCTAGTCTTTAGTGGAGCACTCATCGTGTTTAGTGGAGCACTCAATGCTGTTTAGTGGAGCTAGTCTTTCGGTGGATCACTAGAGTTTAGTGGAGCACTCATCGAGTGATATATGTAGACATATATCACCTCTTACAACCTATATAAGGCATTCATTAGTTTCATTCTAAAGCATCAAAAATGAAGTGAGAAAAAAGAAAAATATAAGTATCTCATAGAGAGTGTAAGGCAGGCAGTGTAGGCTTGTTCTTAAGAGAGGGTTTTCAATCATACTCTTGTAATCTTGTTTAAATCATAGTGAAACCATTTTCGTCGTCTTCCAAAGTGGATGTAGATCATCTTGATCGAACCACTATAAATCCTTGTGTTGTGTGTGTGTGCTTGTTTTACTTTTGATCTTATTTCTATTTCAATTCTCTATTGATTGTGCTTGGAAGAGCCATTGGTCATAACAAATTGGTATCAGAGCTTCGGGTGGAAGCGATCTACGATGGCGGCAAAGTATGAGATTGAGAAATTTGATGGAAGGAATGATTTCAATTTATTGAGGCTAAAGATGATGGCTGTTTTGGTGCAACAAGGTTTGGTGAAAACTTTTGAGGGGAAAATTGCTCTAGCAACAACATTTTCGGATGAAGCAAAGGAAGAACTCATGGAGAAAGCACATGGATTAATTTTATTGTGTTTGAGCAACGAGGTCTTGAGAGAAGTTGCGACTGAAACGACACCGAACGGGCTATGGAACAAGTTGGAGAAGAGGTATATGACTAAATCCGTAACTAATCGTTTATATCTTAAGAAGAAATTACATACTCTTAGAATGCATGAAGGAATGTCTATTATAGATCATATTGATGATTATAATAAAATTCTCTTGGATTTGGCAAATATTGATGTTAAAATTGAAGATGAAGACCAAGATTTGGGTTTGCTTTGTTCCTTACCACCATCTTATGAAAATTTTGTTGATACCGTAATGTATGGAAAAACTACAATTTCCATGGAAGATGTTAAAGCGGCTTTGAACTCTAAGGAGTTAAAGAAGATAGGTATCGATGGTAAAGATAATTCGGGAGATGGGTTGTTTGTTAGAGGAAGAGGAAACCAAAAGTGCGGATTTGATAGGAGTAGATCAAAGTCAAGGTCTAAATCAAAATCCGGTAAATTCTATTGCTTTCATTGTAAGGAAAAGGGGCATTTCAAGAAGGATTGTCCAAAATTGAAGAATGTCGAGAAGAATACTAACCAAGGCACCGCAGCAAATGTTGAAGCAGAAAGTGATGATGGAATGGTTCTCACAGTTCATACCGAAAGCTCGGAGAATGGGTGGATTCTTGATTCGGGGTGTACTTTTCACATGTGTCCTCATAAAGAGTGGTTTACTACTTATCAAGCTAGAGAAGGTGGTAAAGTTCTTATGGGAAACAATGTCACTTGTAAAGTGGTGGGTGTAGGTACAATTCAAATTAAGATGTATGACGGTATGGTGAGGACTCTAACTAAGGTTAGGCATGTTCCGGACCTGAGAAGAAATCTTATTTCTTTGGGTACACTTGATTCAAATGGCTGCAAGTATCAAGGTGAAGGTGGAGTTATTCGTGTCTCAAGAGGAAGTCTTACAATTATGAAGTGCGAGAGAATTAATGGTCTTTATACGCTGCAAGGTACTACTGTGACGGGTGATGCAGATGTATGTTCTTCAAGTTCTGATGATGATACTACCAAGTTGTGGCATATGCGGCTAGGGCATATGAGTGAGAGGGGATTGGATGTTTTGAGCAAGCAAGGATTGCTTTGTGGTCATAAAACAGGCAAGCTTGATTTCTGTGAACATTGTGTCTTTGGAAAGAAGTGTAGAGTCAAGTTTAGTACAACTATTCATAACACCAAGGGTATTCTGGATTATATTCATTCTGATCTTTGGGGTCCTTCTTGGGTTGATTCACATGGTGGTGGTAGATATATGCTAACATTCATTGATGATTTCTCAAGGAAAGTATGGGTATTCATACTTAAACACAAAGATGAAACATTCATCAAGTTCAAGCAATGGAAGACTATGGTTGAGAAGAAAACCGGAAGACAAATCAAGTGCTTGAGGACAGACAATGGTTTGGAATTTTGTGGGGGTGAGTTCAATGAGTTCTGCAAGGATCAAGGGATTGTGATACACCGCACAGTCAGAAAAACACCACAGCAAAATGGTATTGCAGAAAGGATGAACAGAGCCATAATGGAGAAGGCACGGTGCATGCTCTCCAATGCCTGGTTACCAAAGAAATTTTGGGAAGAAGCAGCAAACACATCAGATTATTTAGTAAACAGATCTGCATCGACTGCCATTGAGTGCAAGACTCCAAATGAAGTTTGGACAGGTTCGCATGCTAACTATGAAGACTTGAAGATATTCGGATGTCCAGCCTATGATCATGTGAATGATGGTAATCTAGAGCCTATAGCAAAGAAGTGTATATTTCTTGGGTATGAAAATGGCGTGAAAGGCTACAGGTTATGGTGTCCTGCAGAAAGATCAAACAAGTTTCTTATCAGCAAAGATGTGAAATTTGATGAGCAATCGATGTTGAAGCCAAAGAATGAAGAACTAGATGGAAGAGTTGAAGAGGGTGTTAGTGATAAGGTGGAGCTTGGTGACCAGGTGGAACTTGAGGTGCAAGTTCAAGGAAACAATGAGACTGTTGTTTCTGATGATGGTGATCGAGATATTATGCAAGAACCTGCCCAGGAAGAAGAAGCACAAGATCATCAGTACAATCTTGTAAGAGACAGAGAGATGAGGCAAGTTAGACCACCTCAGAGATATGTCCATGCTGACTCGGTTGCGTATGCACTTGCAGTGGGTGAGAGAATTGATAGGGATGATCCAAGAACCTATGAAGAAGCAATCGGTGGTGAAGAATTAACAGAATGGGGAGCATCTGCAATTGAAGAAATTGAGTCTTTTGACAAGAATGGCACTTGGGAGATAGTTGCAAGACCAAAAGGACAGAAGATTGTTGGAAGCAAATGGGTCTTCAAGAAGAAACAAGGTACTTCAGATGGTGAAGGAACAAGGTACAAGGCAAGGCTTGTGGCAAATGGGTTTACACAAAGAGAAGGCATTGTCTACAATGAGGTATTATCTCCTGTTGTTAAACATAGTTCTATTAGAACACTGCTTGCTATAGTTGCTTTGAAAGATCTAGAATTTGAATAACTAGATGTTAAGACGGCTTTCCTTCATGGTGATTTGGAAGAGCGTATTTATATGCAACAACCAAAAGGGTTTGAAGTTCCTAGCAATGAAGATCATGTATGTTTGTTGAAGAAATCTTTGTATGGTTTGAAGAAATATCCAAGGCAGTGGTATAAATGTTTTGATACGTTTATGTTGGAAAATGGATACAGTAGGAGTAAATATGACAGTTGTGTATATCACAGGAAACTCCAAGATGGTTCATTTGTGTATTGACTATTGTATGTTGATGATATGTTGATTCCTTGAAAAGATATGTCAGAGATACAGAAGCTGAAGGTGCAGTGAATTTGAGATGAAGGATTTGGGCGCAGCAAAGAAGATATTGGGCATGGAGATTCATAGAAACCGAGATGAAGGCAAGTTGCATTTTTCCCAAAAGGCTTACAGAGAAAGTGTTAGAGCGGTTGGTATGAAAGATGCAAAACCAGTAAGTACTCCTTTGGAAGCTCATTTTAAACTTTCTAGAAATCAATCACCTCAAACTTCAGATGAGACAGAGTATATGTCTCGAGTTCCATATGCAAGCGCAGTTGGAAGCATCATGTATGCTATGGTTTGTACAAGGCCGGATATCACACAAGCTGTGAGTGTGGTAAGTAGATACATGGGAAGTCCCTGGAAGGCTCATTGGCAAGCTGTAAAGTGGATTTTGAAGTATCTAAGGGGAAATGCAGATGTTGGTTTAGTGTTTGATAAACACTATGGTGATTCGACGAATGTTGTTGGTTATGTTGATTCTGATTATGCAGGTGATCTTGATAGAAGAAGGTCATTGACAGGTTATACTTTTACATTTTGTGGTAGTACTATCAGTTGGAGGTCGGTTTTGCAAAGCACAATTGCATTGTCTACAACTTAGGAAGAGTACATGGCAGCCGCGGAAGCAGTTGTAGCACCCCCTAAGATAGCAGCTGACTAATCCAAGAGATTAACTAAATAAAGAGGCACTAAGAATATAAATCATTTACTTAAACATTCGATTAAGAAATCTGCTATAAAACTTAACCCAAAACTAACCCGCTCAGAAATATATATACAAGAAATCCTCTCCAATGATACATATAAATTAGTCATTTGGTTTACAATTCAAATATAAAACATAATAAATATAACAGAAGTTAATCAACTAATGAAGTCAACCCGTGAAGCTTTTGCTGTGCAACCCTAATCTGTCACAGAAACTGAAGTGGGAATAATTAACATTTAACCTTCTAAGTAATCATAAGCAAGATTTGGAAAACAATACATGTTTTTCCGAAAACATTAAACAGTGACTAAGTCACTGAAAATAATCATACATGTATACAGAACAAACTCCTTCGTCAAACAATGTACTAATATGGTTGTGAATTCCTAACCGGAAATTCACACCTATTTATCTATGGATGCCACCAAGACCATGGTGACCAACTCTAAGCATAAAATCTGAATTCATGTAGATATAAATGTGAAGGAGCGTATCCTATATACCACAAGTGGAAATTCTCATTTCCCATAACAATTCATGTTGACGACCAAACAATACAAGTACTTTCCACATCGTGGAAAGATTCACAGAAATAACAGGATTATCATAATGCATTTTAAATAAAATATGGAATGCAAAAATAGACAATGCATGAGTTTATAAAGCATAATATTTTATAAAAAAATAACAATAATGAATACAAAGAGTCAAATGCATTCCCACACCTTTTTGGAAGGCAAGCCAAGCCTACTTCGAGATCCACTGGTTCATCCTTTCAATCGATCGTTGTTAATAACTAACTGTTAATCAAAGAAGCACTCTAAGAGTTTATCCAAAAGGAACATACAAGGCTCATACAAGTCTATCTAATGGTTCTAAGCCCATTTATGACTTTACACCCTTTTATTATCTATCTTTAACCTATCTAAGGATTACTAATTCAATTAGGTTGGTTCTATAGCCCATTAGCTAAGTCTTATGAAAATCTACAACTTTGTAGAATAAGTCAAAGGTCAATTCAGACCATAAGGGTCCAAAATCAAAACAAGATATCTAGTCCTAAGCCCAAGTTCTCTAAACTAGGCCATTAACTAAGGGCCCAGTCAACCTAAGTCAATTAACGGTCAAAAATAGTCAAAGTCAACGTCCAGTCAAAGGGTCAAGTCCAGGGTCAAAGGTCAGACTTAGTCAAATGATTTAACTCAGTCAAGTCTCACTGAGTCGATTCTGGTCAGGTCTGGTCACTGAGTTAACTCAGCCAGATACACAAAGTCAGCTAGGCAAAATGAGTCAGCTAGTCTGACTGGAATAACATCAAATGTGCTACAAAGAACACAAAACACACCTAAAATCCAAATACAACTTCATAAACGCTACCAACCTGAATTCAGGATTGCATCCCACATCACAGTTCCATCACCCTTCAACAGCATTAAAAGAACAACACCCAACATTACCCATACATAACTCTAATTTCAGATCAACTTCAAAGAATTCATAAACTCAATTACAAACTCAGGTTACCTGCCATTGCAGTTGCAAGCCTGAGCCAGAAGCACTTCTAAGAACAATCAACAGCCAAACAATATCACATGTTTCCTTCCCAAGTTTCAGTCACATTCCAAAACTAATACGTGATCTGCACCACCACTTGCACTTGCAGTTACTCTAACAAGATGAACTACACAGACGGTACTTGAACCATGACACTCTTTCAATGACTAGTTTCACTTTCAACTACTCATTTCCTCCACCAGTTCAACCACATTTCATACACATCTACTCAAAACCACAAGCACCATTAATATCTGAAACTCCATTGGTTGTTTCCACAATTCGGATTCACATGAATCACCTTTGTAACACAAACACCTTTATCTGCAACTCAATTACAACCCTAATATATCTCTACAACGACAACACTACTTGCACTCTAATTACATTATTTGTAATTCAACTTCCTCAACAACTCCAATACCCTGTAATTTGTTTCACCTACAACCATTCCCATAGACTAACCTTCAACAACAACACCCTGTAAACCACCAACCATTACATAACTCAACTCCATCTGCAAACCTGCACCTTCATCTCTATTACCGTCCACGGTTCTAGACTTACTCGATTCAACAACACCAGTATCACTACATTCACCCAAACCAATTCAGACTCATATTTTACTCAGCCATTCACTACACCACCACCCAATTTACAAAACATTACTCAACCTCCAACTCCATAAACAATCTATCCACAACAACCATCTCCTCAATGCTATCACCACCAACACCAGCAACTGTCTTTGCCAGTAATTACCATGAACCGTATTCACTTAAACCACCATAACCTCAACCCATTCTTCATGTTAGCTTCCTAGTTACCCCAACTTCCATCCATTCAATATCTGCTCATTCACTCAAGCATAACAACACCAATTCCAGCACACACAACTTCACTTCAATATATATAACAATTATCCAAATTGATAATTCAGAATGGATGAACATGAATTCAATTCAATTCAAGAAACATAAATTACTTTAAACCGTTAAATTTAAACTCTTCTTCTTACTTTATCCAGAATCAGTAACTCACCTCAAACTGAATAACCCATCAATTGAATTCCACCAACACCCACCAATTGATTCCAGCAGTCGAACCAACTTCCTCTTTGTTTTGACTCAATTCAACACTTTACTCACAACCACCATCTTCTCATCAATTCGACTCAACAAACACTCAGCAACCTTCATTACATCCTTTATCTTTGTAACTCAATTCCCAATCCTCAACACCAAACCTAATTTCCTAATTTTTCAATTTGGGGAAGAACAGAACCCTAACTTTCTTGATCTTCAGCAACACAACTCTTTCTCGTTGATTAAACAACAACCCCCTTAATCTTCATGTACCAACAACTCAGACAATATGTTAATTTTCCACGAATCCAAAGATCAATCCTCAAACCCTAACTTCAATTCTCTACAATACGTAATTTATTCTTCATCCAACGACAATTCATCTTCAACACCATCACCAGCGACTACTGCATGATTTACTCCACCCTATGTTGATCACATAGCCTCAATTTGATTTCTCAATCACATGCAGAAGTGAAAGAACATGGGAAGAGAAGAAACAGAGAGAAGGAGAGAAAGAAGAAGAATAAGAAATCCGTGCTCATTTTCTCAACTTGGTCTTGATAAGGCCGACCCAAAATACTAAAGGCTCCCGAGAAACGGATAAGGGCAGCCAGGCGGTTAAGATAAAAACTGGTGATATCTTCTTCTTCTGATATCCAAATGGCACGTTCGAGTAGTCCATCTCGCATAACTTTTCGAGATTTATCGGGTGGTACTAATTTCGTAGCTAAATCGCTGTAAGATTAATTCTTATTAAGTAATGTTTGAGTTAAACTAATCGAGTCATTATCGTCTAATTCGTCACTTGACCGGTCTAATAGCGTTGACGAGCTTGCAGTTCCTTACATTCTCCCCACCTTATAACATTTTCGTCCACGAAAATCAAACCATCCTTCTGGTCTTCAGAAACTCCCCACCTTATAGAAAAATCTTATCTCTTGTCTAAGCGCAAACAACAAGAAACACATCACAACCTATAAGGCTTTCTACAACTAAAATTTGTGGCTCTAATCTCAACTATGCTGATTTAATTTCTATCAAATAGGGAAGTCTAAGTTTCTTACATGAAAATTTTCTACACTAATTTCTAAGTTGATAACTTACTGGTTTTAAGTACTTTTAGAAGATAATCAACAATAAAGTTTCTCGTTAAAATTTTGGAATCTATTGGTTTACTAATAGAAGTAAGTCTCCCTTCTATGCCTAGTGATACAAGAATGCAGTTGCCCTGTCTAGGTTCATGACGCCTGACAATGCCTACTACGTAACAAGTATCACCTGAACACACAAGAATTACCAACCTCACTATTCCCCAGTGCTGGATTACTAAGTGCAAATTTTATTTTATTAAGATTATTTAATCTTTAACTCCTATCTTTACTAGTGTATGTTTGATAAATTTACTTTGTAAAATATATAAGCAGTTCACATCATTTTAAGAAATTTAATTATTTATCTTACCTTTTTTTTTTAATTTAATGAAATCGAATTTTAATTCCAAATAAGACAATATTATTATAACTAGATAAATTTTAAATTCATGTACTAATTAAGAATAACTTAACGTTATATCTATTATTCAAATGTTACTATCATTATTTCCAATGTATCTATTTGCTTATTTAGTTATAATAAGTAACCGCTAACAATTTTTTTTTCATAATCATTTGGTGTTAATACTTTCATCATTATTATAACAATTATTTCTTATTACTTAGACCGATAAAAGTTAACTTGTAATTAATCATAACGCTAAGTTTAATTTTATTATTAATACTCGATTTGATTTGATCTAACTTTATTTCCTTAAGTTTATATTCTTGTTAAGTAATCCTTAAGTTGTATTATTAATAAAATCTACATTCTGTTATTACTATCCAATAATATTTACAATAATTCTAAATTTTATCAAAATTAATATTAGACAGTATTATAATTTGCTTATTTTATCGAAAATTATTGTATTAATTATACTATCATTTTCATTATTGTTTTTATCAAATTTTATTATTTGATTACTAGTGTAATTGACATATAATTAAAATAATTGTTTAGTAATGATACTTAGTTTAATTTTTTTTTATTAAGCCCTAATCTTGTAAATATAATTTTAATTTCACGAAAGATTGATATGCCACATTTTATTTATTCAGATTGAATGGGTAATATAGTATATCGTGTTACATATTGACGTTAGTAATTTTTAATATGATTTTAAACTTTGAGTCTGTATAAAGGTTTAATATGTCTTAATAGTCTTTAGATTTTGGTATTAATTATAAGTGTCTTATTCATATACAAATTTATTTTCCTTTAAGTTAAATTTGTACTAAGCATTCAAGTATTTTAAATATCACTTCATGCATATTTTAGCGATTTAGTAAATCATTTATTGGACTAAAAATAATCTAGGTGTAAGATTGTTAACAAATTTAGTCTTTATTATGTGTCTTATATGACCTCGCGTTCTTTTATTCCTACTTAATAAGTTTTATTTATTTATCTGGTTTACACGCAAAACACAAAACTCAAATTTGTTATTAGTTAACTTTGCAAACTTAATTATAAATGAGCACTAACATTTTCCATTGCTATTTAATTATAATAATTATTTTATCAATATATATTTGTAATGAAATTTTAATTTAAGTTATGCTCAATATAATATTAATTTAATTCTAACGGTTTAAGTTCGTCATACTAATTTTCCATTTCAAAAGATGATTAAATATATTTACGAAAAAGGATTCTATCAATTTACGAATTTATTTTCTTTTAATTCTAATATTACACTAAGTATCCGAATACTCTCATTACAATTTCATGTATGTATGTTTTATTTTAATGATTTACTTGATCATTTATTTGACTAAAGAAAATTTCATTACATGGTTATTAACAAGTTGAGTCTTTTAATTATATACATTATATCTTCACCTTTTACGTCTAACGTCTAATAAGTATTATTTTAACTGTCTAATTTAAACACAAAACTTACATTTCTAATTTGTAATTAGTTTAATTTGCAAAACTTAACTATACACAAGTGTTACTAATTCTCCATAACTATTTAATTAATTATAATTATTATTTTTATCGTTATATATCCTTGTTGAAATTTTAGTTAAATTAAGTTAAATATGATACTAATTGATAAATGCTAACATATTTTACTAAAAATTTCATTACTTTTATTATCATTTATAATTACTGTTATAATAATATTTTATTGTTAACATTGATGGTTGAAATATTATTCTAACTACTCTTACAAATATTATTAAGTCCAAAAATATTATTAACATTTATGTGATTATAAATTATTGACCCTACGTATAAGGCAAGGTACTTAATAAATTTCTACGTGACTATCAAGATTTATCAATAAAACTGATCTTAATATTTTTAGTATTGGTTTGTTTATTTGTTCATACTTTTTAGATTAATTATTCTCAAATTCTTATTAGCTAAAGTACTGGTGTACCCTACAATTTTTACTCCATTACACAGACAAACAATCAAACAAAACAAAACAATTCAATTCAATCAATCAAATAAATATTTTATTTATTGATATTTTTTAGTGATTAAGATTTATCTCACAAACCTAACCCAGTTCTAAACCAATCTAGTTCACTAACTGGCACTGGCTATTCCTATTGTCTACCATATAAGATCTAATAGTGAGCTTTGATACCAAGTTGTGTAGCACCCCCTAAGCTAGCAGCTGACTAATCCAAGAGATTAACTAAATAAAGAGGCACTAAGAATCTAAATCATTTACTTAAACATTCGATTAAGAAATCTGCTATAAAACTTAACCCAAAACTAACCCGCTCAGAAATATATATACAAGAAATCCTCTCCAATGATACATATAAATTAGTCATTTGGTTTACAATTCAAATATACAACATAATAAATATAACAGAAGTTAATCAAGTAACGAAGTCAACCCGTGAAGCTTTTGCTGTGCAACCCTGATCTGTCACAGAAACTGAAGTGGGAATAATTAACATTTAACCTTCTAAGTAATCATAAGCAAGATTTGGAAAACAATACATGTTTTTCCGAAAACATTAAACAGTGACTAAGTCACTGAAAATAATCATACATGTATACGGAACAAACTCCTTCGTCAAACAATGTACTAATATGGTTTTGAATTCCTAACCGGAAATTCACACCTATTTAGCTATGGATGCCACCAAGACCATGGTGACCAACTCTAAGCATAAAAGCTAAATTCATGTAGATATAAATGTGAAGGAGCGTATCCTATATACCACAAGTGGAAATTCTCATTTCCCATAACAATTCATGTTGACGACCAAACAATACAAGTCCTTTCCACATCGTGGAAAGATTCACAGAAATAACAGGATTATCATAATGCATTTTAAATAAAATATGGAATGCAAAAATAGACAATGCATGAGTTTATAAAGCATAATATTTTATAAAAAAATAACAATAATGAATACAAAGAGTCAAATGCATTCCCACACCTTTTTGGAAGGCAAGCCAAGCCAACTTCGAGATCCATTGGTTCATCCTTTCAATCGATCGTTGTTAATAACTAACTGTTAATCAAAGAAGCACTCTAAGAGTTTATCCAAAAGGAACATACAAGGCTCATACAAGTCTATCTAATGGTTCTAAGCCCATTTATGACTTTACACCCTTTTATTATCTATCTTTAACCTATCTAAGGATTACTAATTCAATTAGGTTGGTTCTATAGCCCATTAGCCAAGTCTTATGAAAATCTACAACTTTGTAAAATAAGTCAAAGGTCAATTCAGACCATAAGGGTCCAAAATCAAAGCAATATCTCTAGTCCTAAGCCCAAGTTCTCTAAACTAGCCCATTAACTAAGGGCCCAGTCAACCTAAGTCAATTAACGGTCAAAAACAGTCAAAGTCAACGTCCAATCAAAGGGTCAAGTCCAGGGTCAAAGGTCAGACTTAGTCAAATGATTTAACTCAGTCAAGTCTCACTGAGTCGATTCTGGTCAGGTCTGGTCACTGAGTTAACTCATCCAGATACACAAAGTCAGCTAGGAAAAATGAGTCAGCTAGTCTGACTGGAATAACATCAAATGTGCTACAAAGAACACAAAACACACCTAAAATCCAAATACAACTTCATAAACGCTACCAACCTGAGTTCAGGATTGCATCCCACATCACAGTTCCATCACCCTTCAACAGCATTAAAAGAACAACACCCAACATTACCCATACATAACTCTAATTTCAGATCAACTTCAAAGAATTCATAACCTCAATTACAAACTCAGGTTACCTGCCATTGCAGTTGCAAGCCTGAGCCATAAGCACTTCTAAGAACAATCAACAGCCAAACAATATCACATGTTTCCTTCCCAAGTTTCAGTCACATTCCAAAACCAATACGTGATATGCACCACCACTTGCACTTGCAGTTACTCTAACAAGCTGAACTACACAGACGGTACTTGAACCATGACACTCTTTCAATGACTAGTTTCACTTTCAACTACTCATTGCCTCCACCAGTTCAACCACATTTCATACACATCTAATCAAAACCACAAGCACCATTAAGATCTGAAACTCCATTGGTTGTTTCCACAATTCGGATTCATATGAATCACCTTTGTAACACAAACACCTTTATCTGCAACTCAATTACAACCCTAATATATCTCTACAACGACAACACTACTTGCACTCTAATTACATTATTTGTAATTCAACTTCCTCAACAACTCCAATACCCTGTAATTTATTTCACCTACAACCATTCCCATAGACCAACCTTCAACAACAACACCCTATAAACCACCAACCATTACATAACTCAACTCCACCTGCAAACCTGCACCTTCATCTCTATCACCGTCCACGGTTCTAGACTTACTCGATTCAACAACACCAGCATCACTACATTCACCCAAACCAATTCAGACTCATCTTTTACTCATCCATTCACTACACCACCACCTAATTTACAAAACATTACTCAACCTCCAACTCCATACACAATCTAGCCACAACAGCCATCTCCTCAATGATATCACCACCAACACCAGCAACTGTCTTTGCCAGCAATTACCATGAACCGTATTCACTTAAACCACCATAACCTCAACCCATTCTTCATGTTAGCTTCCTAGTTACCCCAACTTCCATCCATTCAATATCTGATCATTCACTCAAGCATAACAACACCAATTCCAGCACACACAACTTCACTTCAATATATATAACAATTATCCAAATTGATAATTCAGAATGGATGAACATGAATTCAATTCAATTCAATAAACATAAATTACCTTAAACCGTTAAATTTAAACTCTTATTCTTACTTTATCCAGAATCAGTAACTCACCTCAAACTGAACAACCCATCAATTGAATTCCACCAACACCCACCAATTGATTCCAGCAGTCGAACCAACTTCCTCTTTGTTTTGACTCAATTCAACACTTTACTCACAACCACCATCTTCTCATCAATTCGACTCAACAAACACTCAGTAACCTTCATTACATCCTTTATCTTAGCAACTCAATTCCCAATCCTCAACACCAAACCTAATTTCCTAATTTTTCAATTTGGGGAAGAACAGAACCCTAACTTTCTCGATCTTCAGCAACACAACTCTTTCTCGTTGATTAAACAACAACCCCCTTAATCTTCATGTACCAACAACTTAGACAATATGTTAATTTTCCACGAATCCAAAGATCAATCCTCAAACCCTAACTTCAATTCTCTACAATCCGTAATTTCTTCTTCATCCAACGAAAATTCATCTTCAACACCATCACCAGCGACTACTGCATGATTTACTCCACCCTATGTTGATCACATAGCCTCAATTTGATTTCTCAATCACATGCAGAAGTGAAAGAACATGGGAAGAGAAGAAACAGAGAGAAGGAGAGAAAGAATGAGAAGAAAGAAGAAGAATAAGAAATCCGTGCTCATTTTCTCGACTTGGTCTTGATAAGGCCGACCCAAAATACTAAAGGAGCCCGAGAAACGGATAAGGGCAGCCAGGCGGTTAAGATCAAAACTGGTGATATCTTCTTCGTCTGATATCCAAATGGCACGTTCGAGTAGTCCATCTCGCATAACTTTTCAAGATCTATCGGGTGGTACTAATTTCGTAGCTGAATCGCTGTAAGATTAATTCTTATTAAGTAATGTTTGAGTTAAACTAATCGAGTCATTATCGTCTAATTCGTCACTTGACCGGTCTAATAGCGTTGACGAGCTTGCGGTTCCTTACAGCAGTGAAGGAAGGTATATGGCTGATGGGTTTGGTTGGTGATTTGGGTTTCAAGCAAGAGAATGCAACTTTGTTCTATGACAGTCAAAGTGCCATTCACTTGACCAAGAACCAGATGTATCATGAGAGAACGAAGCACATCGATGTCAGGTATCATTTTATCAAGGATGCAGTTGAGGAAGGTAGGATAGCGATGCTAAAGGTTCCTACATCGGATAACCCTGCAGACATGTTGACGAAGCCAGTTCCAAGTATCAAGTTCAAGCACTACTTGGACTTGGTTGGTGTCAACAGGTGTTGAGAGCCCTTGAGGGGCTGAGCGAAGACGATGATGATAAGTGGTGATGGTATTCATGTCAAGGTGGAGATTTGTAGTATGTGTCTTGAATAATTACATACTTTACTTGTGAATACTTGGTGACTTCTTGATGTCGATCACTATGGTGAGCTAGTCTTTAGTGGAGCACTCATCGTGTTTAGTGGAGCACTCAATGCTATTTAGTGGAGCTAGTCTTTCGGTGGATCACTAGAGTTTAGTGGAGCACTCATCGAGTGATATATGTCGACATATATCACCTCTTACAACCTATATAAGGCCTTCATTAGTTTCATTCTAAAGCATCAGAAATGAAGTGAGAAAAGAGAGAAATATAAGTATCTCATAGAGAGTGTAAGGTAGGAAGTGTAGGCTTGTTCTTAAGAGAGGGTCATACTCTTGTAATCTTGTTTAAATCATAGTGAAACCGTTATCGTCGTCTTCCAAAGTGGATGTAGATCATCTTGATCGAACCACTATAAATCCTTGTGTTGTGTGTGTGTGTGCCTGTTTTACTTTTGATCTCATTTCTATTTCAATTCTCTATTGATTGTGCTTGGAAGAGCCATTGGTCATAACAAAGAACCAGACTTTTTAGCGCAGATTTCTTTATGTATAGTCAGTGCACATATGTTAGGTTCAACTTTATATATGCGGAGGAAAGGTCTCAGAAATTGGATCATTTAACATTTTGATTGTTCCAACAAGAATGTTAAATGACTTAAGACTTCGTTTTTTCATTCAAAAAGAAAAGCTTACAAAATTACTCCTCAAAAACCCTTGTTGCATCATTAGACACCCAATCCCTTAAAATGAAGATTTAAAGTAGAATAAATAACTAAGTCGAGACTTAACAACTAGACAAACTGACTTTCAAACTTCTAAACAATACTGACTCAGGACACACATAAGCATTAGACTCGACAGCTTCAAATCAATGACCGAGATAAATATCAGGCTTCTTCCGGTCCCTTACACTCCTGCGAAGCTCTTGAGTTTCAGAACGAGCCTTTCCTCCGGTTTTCTTTTTAGCTGGGGGATTTTTAAAGGGCGCCATGGCACCAAGTTCATTCTCTTCATCTTCCTTCACTTCATGTTGTTTTTCACTGTCATTAGTACTACCATCACGGCTGCCATTACCACCAATGAATTTGGCTTTCAGCGCTCCTACTTGTTCCTCAAGTAGTTTGTTTGTCTCCTTTACAGAATGGATTTCCATTTTCAAGTTCTCAATACCAAGTTGAATAACTTGCAGTTCTTGAACTTTTTCATTCATGCAGTTCTCAATCTCAGCAACTTTTTCGTGAACTTTTTCATGCATGCATTTCTCAATCTCAACAACTTTTTCTTGAAGTCGCAAGAAATCAGATTCTGATTGTGATTTGCTAGGACCGTCTAATATCTCTGCATCAAACATCAAGTCTAGATTCACATTCGAAGAGTTTTCACTGGAACTCATTTTGCTAAAGTAATAGTAAAAAGAAGAATGAAAAGAATATGATCGAGCTGTTAACATTCTCTTTAAATAGATTTCAGGGTTCAGAGAATTCAGACTAATAAACATAATTCCACATTCAAGGTATTATGACTGCTCTTATTAATTCACTCATTAAGAACATTGCCATTTATTAGTACTTTTGGGTTCCCAAAGTTCAAAGAAGACCAAAAACTGATTTACTAAGAATTTATGGAATTCTATTGCAACTGTTGTATTTTCTATAATAGAGATAAATTACAACTAGAAACTAAAAGTCAGTAACTTTTTTTTTGATGGGGGTATAACATTCATCAAAGTCTGCTCAATTGCATTACATAATGATGTCGACTACTATTCTTAATTAATTATCATATACTATATGTTCCCCTTACTCAGTCTACCATTACATTGGAGCTCCATTGCTTGTATACATATGATTTTGCAAACCATAAGAATGCAGCCATCTCGATTACACTAAGTCCAGCGAGAAACCAGTAGAAATAATCTAAATGTGCTTGATTCATGTTGTTTGCTAGCCTCCGTGTTGACCGCCTGCACTGCTTGCCTTCTGAATGACAAATATAAGGAAGACACTGAAGAGATCTCCTATGCCAAAAATGGTTGAGTACAGGGAAAAACCCAGATTCCTTCGCTCTTTGGGAACTTGATCATAGAAGAATTCCTGTAAACCGACTTCGGCGAGCACAAGAGCAAGACCTGACAAGATGTATTGTGGAATCAACCACCAGATAACCATTGGTACCGTTGCTTTTGGATCATCAATCAAATCAAACTCTTGAGCAATTTTAAGCCTTTTGTTCTCCACTATAGCTGCTACAACCATTGTTATGGCAGAAACAAATATGCCACCTCCAATTTTCTGAAGTGAAGTCATAGCGTTAGATTTTCCAGTAAAAGCTCGAGTAAGTGGAGCAAAAATCCGGTCGTATGTTGCCGCAAACAGAATAATGGATACAGTGAGAAATATTTGAATTGAAGCTGCGGGTATCTGAAAGTCTGATCCTATCGACCTGTCCATAGTGCTGGCTTGCTTAACAAAGAAAGTAATAACTTGAGAGTGCACTATTGGGTATGTCAAGCATACAATCCATAGCGGAACCAACTGCGCTGTTGTGTTACTAGTAGTTGTTGGCTCCACTTGCATGGTGATTTCCAGTGATGATGAGCTGGTTCTACAATTCTTGACCGCGCCAACTAAACCGTTAGTTAACCCTTCCAACGGGTTTACTTTATCCGCGTCATTGTCCAGAGTATAGCGGTAAGATCGAGCTCCAAACATGATTACAATTAGCGCTATGCTCATTAAAATGGCTGATATCCCGAATGCTCTATACCAACCCAAATTATCTTGGACATAGTTCAATATCAAGTGAGAACTGCACGATCCAACAGATAATCCAAATAGCCACCAGTTAAAGAATGAACCTTTGGATTTGGATTCATTTGGGTTTCGTTCGTCAAATTGGTCTGCACCGAAAGCTGGTGCACAAATCTTGCATCCAGAGCTCCCAATTCCAATTAGATACAATGATAAGAAGAAGATTACTTTGACAGTCGTGGAATAAGAACACGAAAAGCTGCCGTTGGAGTTATTATTAGAACAGCCGGTCATTAGAGGACTTGTATATAAAGTTAACGCCAAAATCCCCTGACACAAATAATAAATTTTCAAAAATGTATTAGCACTCATTTCTGCAGTAAGTGTATTGTATGAGATAGACGAAAATAATTAAGGGCAAGTGTTAGATTTACCGCAACATAAATGATTGCAGAAATCATGAGGGTTCTAAATCTGTCGAGATAAGGTTTACCAACAACATGTGCAGTTCGTACTGAAACCACAAGTATGAAGCCAGTCCAAGCGTTAACAATTTGTGCAGCTGTTGCTGTAGATTCTCCTAATTTCGCAGTTAGAAAGCTGATCAAGTTGGAAGAAATTGCATAAAAGATGAACGATTCTATGCTGCCAGTGAAGATAAATCGAGAAGCGGCATTCCATCCACCAAACTGATCATTATTGTTTCTCTCGATTTTCTCTCCTTTGATATTCACCATACCTTCAACATATGTTGTGTTATTAGTATCAGTGAGTTGATCATCTATAGCTGTGATAGCCATAGCCATGAAACCTTCTCTTGAATGTCTTTGTATTTCTTTCGGTTAATTCCCCAAACTTGTTGATGAAAATGTTTTATGGATGTAGCTCTTGTTCTGCAGCACAAAGTACTTAATTTATATAGTGATCAGATGGAGGAGGAATGCAAGCGGTCGGCTTGAATTATTATCTCAAGATTCCCTGCTAAATCCTGGCAAATGGAAAAATGCTAAAGGAAACGATACAAAGTCATAAAGTAGTTCCATCATCTCATCTCATGGGACAAAAGCAGCAACATGAAGGTGATTTCTATCTACCAAATGCATGGCTATTTGCAGAAATATGAAGCACCAAAGCAATTCACTTGAATGGAATGGAATTGATCTTTGGTAGGTAATAAAGAAAGTTACTTAGCCTGAAAGACATACCATTGCAAGAAATACCGTGCGAGACCAATACACTAGACACCAATCCATATTTGATTTTTGGAGTCTGAAATGTAATTATGGACGAAAAGGGAAAACTTCAACTTTATAAAAGAAGCTATTTGAAACAAATAGATTTGTCATTGTTATGACCACTGAAGTAGTAATTGGATCGCAAGTCGTTTGGACGGTGCGTGTGACAAGAATTCACAGACAACACTCCACCAACTTGTCAAATATTTGAGAGAAATTAGCTTAGGCAACACTTCTTCGACCCATAATGCAAGACTTAATTGAGTGCAAATTTGGTCATTAATTATTTATGTTGTCAGATAAGTTGAGGAAATTTTGTAAGATTGAATTTATACATTGCTCCAAATGTAAAACAAAACGATGGAACTATTTCTTAATGGGTTTATTCGAGCTAGACATAGAATTTGATTTTGATTGAATATCACTTGTTTAGTAGATGTTGCATTCAAGAGTTTGGTACAGCTAACACATCTTCATTCGTCTATCATGAATTCACTTTCGGTGCCTATAAATGTATGTAGCTCCACAATGGTGGAATTACTTTTCGAGTAATATAAACAAGATGATTATTCATTCGCGCTGACAAAAAAATAATTAGAAAAATGCCTTAGCTATTTTACTCTTCAGTGATGAAAGTTTAAATTTATGACCAGGCGTTTAAAGTTTGAACTCTTTACTTGCGGTAAAAAAAAAGTTGGTATCTCATAAGAAGCACTGAGAAAAGAAACAGTCAATATTTACTCAGACAGTCGACCATGTGCGACGAGGATGAAAATTTGGACTTAATCTAGGCTAGAGGTGGAGAGAGGCATACAATAAAGGATGCAGAGAGGACTAAAGATGTCATGATGAGAAAATAATAGAGCAAGTTTCTTATGGAATTAGCTTGAGCACATATCTGAAGTTTCAACTTCAAAGCTATATACACCCAGAGAGGACAGGTCTTAGCAATTTGATTCTTGGAGAGGGAATATGGAATGGATTAATCCATTTTGCATTTTGATTGTTAAACAAAGAATGTTATTATGACTTACTATAAACTTAGGATTCATCATTCGACAACCAAAGATAAATTACAAAAACTTAGGTAACTTAAAATATTTAGAGCAGAAATATAACCAAATAGAGACTTAAACTGACTTTCAAACTTATGAACAAGACTTACTCAGGACGCACATAATTAAGCATTAGACTATGATAGTTTCGAATCAATGACCGAAATAAATATCAGCAGGCTTCTTCCTCTCCCATACAATCCTCTGAAGCTTTTGATTTAAAGAACCAGCCCTTCCACCACCAGTTTTCTTTTTGGCTGGGGCCTTTTTCAAGGGCGCCATGGCACCAAGTTCATTTTCTTCGTCTTCCTTTTCTTGTTGTTTTTCATTGCCACTTCCACCATCACCGGATTCACCAGCAATAAGTTTTTCTTTCAGGGATTCTATCTCGAGTTTCAAATCCTCCATTGCAAGCTGCAGCTGTTGAACTTTCTCATTCATGCATTTCTCAACGTCCACAACTTTTTCTTTAAGTTGCAAGAACTCAGATTCTGATTGCGCTTCCAAAGGTCGACCCTCTAATATCTCTGCATCAAACATCAGATTCACACTTGGAGAGTTTTCACCGGAACTCATTTTGCTAAGAGTAGTAGTAGTAGTAAAGAAGAATAAAGAACATGACCCTTTAAATAGATATCAGGGTTCAGAGAATTCAGTCAGAATAATAATTCTAAGTATTTTTACTGCTCTTAATTTACTCAGCAAGTACTTTGGGTTCCCAAAGTTCAGAGAAGACCAAAAACACTGATTTCAAGACTTATGGAATACGAATGGATTGTGTTTGCTTTGCCCCTATCTTAAGGAATGGGATGAATTGATGCATTGCAACCAATCTTAATGAACCCTAGGATAGATTTCGCTATACCCATAGGACAGGGGAATACGAATGTCAAACCTTGAACACTGTTGCTGCCTCTATGGGCCTACAGATTTGGCAAGCCTAGTAATTTGTTCTTGGAAAATTTGGGCAAGAGGATAGAAATGAATGTCATATGACTGAGTAAAAACATAAAGTTTTTCATTCACAAAGAAAGTACTCCACAAAATTAACCCTTCCATTCCTTTGTTTCAAAAACTAAGAAAACTTAAAAGATTTAGGTTAGAAAATATAACTAAGTAGACAAACTGACTTTCAAACTTCAAAACATGACTTACTCAGGATGCGCATTAGACCCGACAGCTTCAATTCAATGACCGAGATAAATATCCCGCTTCTTCCTATCCCATACACTTCTGCCAAGTTCTTGAGTTTCAGAACGAGCCCTTCCACCACCAGTTTTCTAATACAGAACTAATATTGATGCCATGGGGGTATTACATCCAGCAAAATCAGCTCAACTCCAGTACATAATGAAATCGAATATCGTTGGTAATTAGCAAATGTTCCCCTTACTGGTAATACATAACTTTTTTGGTAAACAGATGTCTCCTCAAATATCTCTATCTAAGCCTGCTACTATGCAACTACATTACTGGAAATTAGAAACTATGTACGATTGGTTTTAGCTAGGTCCTTCAATTTACACATTGATCAGCTCTCCAACCATGTCATCATCATTGACCGATCTCTGCATCTTAATAGTACTGTCAGTAGTAGTAGCATTCAGTACAACAGGCTGATAACCCACTCTGTCGCGATCATCTTTGACCAAGCTCTGCATCTCCACACCGCCAGTACTAGGATTTAATGCTACTGATTTATCACCGAGATCGTAACTACCAAGATGATCATACAGAACCTTCTTATCAACCACTTGACTGTGATGACTTTTACAGGCATAGTAGAAGACGCTCTGAACTAATAGCCCTGTGAAGTTAACTGCCACCAGCATGAACAAACACAGCAATCCCAACAAAAGCTTAACCATGAAATGTACTTGAGATTTCAATGCAAACTCGAACAAAATTTCTATCGTCCATATAGCCCCCAAGTATAAACTTGCAAGTCTGAAAGCAATACAAGTTCTCCCTCGTAAGAGTTGTGTACTCTTCTTCATGGCTGCCAAGCCATAACAATTTGGTTCAAGAACAGAAATCACACTGGCTAAATGCCATTGAGCTGTAACATAGATATGAACAAGATCGTATGTGCTAGCAAATATGATAGAAAAAACCAACAAGAGAGCTTCTTTGATATTTATTGCAGCCAAGACAGAACTAGGAACGTAGTAGGCCAAGTGGTTGACAATCACGAGAAGTAAGACGTAAAAGAAGGTTATCATAAGATGTTTGAATATGCGAGGAATTGCAAAGAGAGTGGGGATAAAGGAGACAGATTTGGATGCATAGAGAGAAGCTACTGTGAAGACAATAGCGGAGGTAGAGAGAAGAGAGAATAGGAAGAGGGAAAGAATGTAGAAGAATTCATGGATGGAGTAAGTGCGGATGGACTGTTTAGACGAAGGAGATGAACGATGATCACCAGAAAAGTAATTGATAAAAATAGAGGAGAGGATAGAACTATGAGTTTCAAGTAATAACTGCATCAATGAAAGTGGGAGAATGAGGGTTAAGGTAATCAAAAAGAATTTTACTGGAGATGATCTGGCTGGGATTTTCACTGCTTCCTTGATGATTTGATCTGCACTGAAGAATTTGAGGTCTTCTGCTGCAGTGAAGAGCTCCATAGTACTTGTTTAGTTTTACTGATGAAAGAAAGAGAGCAGACAAGTATTATTAGCATATATTGGATCCAATGAAAGGAAATGCAAGGAAACTTCTTGGTTCTTAATAAAGTCAGAGTCGAGTTACCGCGTGGAGTACTAAGAAAATTGATGTTGCATTTGCAAAAATGCTAACAATTGTAATGGAGGATGGTATAATTAAAGATAATGGCAGTGGAACCCAAACATAAAAATACCACATTTTGTTTCATATGGGCAACCTACTTCCTACTAAGTTAATTTTGTAGAAATGGAATCTAATTTTGTAAATCTCTCACCTTCCACTGCTCCACCACCAACATGCCAAATATTTAAATAAGAGAAATTAGCTAGCCAGCCATCTTGAAAGCACATCAAAGCTTAAGACCAATTTAACCTAACCTCACTTTTTTCTAATCAACCAAAAGTTTTAGAAGAAAAATGTCAGAGGTTAGCTTTGGGTATACAATTCCAAAATGACTTCTAAAAGCAAACAAAGTTAACTTTTGGCGAAGAAAAATATTTTCACTTCTGATTTCTGGAATTAAGTTCTGCTTCTGGTGTCCAAACACCCTCTAGACTTTGAAACACCAAAATCAACTAACTTGCAACATTAAGGAGTTGGGTATAGCTAACACAACTTTAATCTTATTAGAATAAAAATCCCTTAACTAAATAGCTAGCTAACACAACTTCTAATGTCCATCACTTTCGTTGTTCTGATTGAGATTGTAAACTAACAGTCTGTTCCTCCCTTCAATCCAAAACAAAGCACCATTAAGGATAACAACATCATTATAATTAGAAAAAATATTCATATTTAGACACAAACTCTGATTTTAATTCAAGCATCTTCATAAGACGGATGTTATTGGATCCATGAGAGACACTTAATTAAATTGGAACCATTTGGTAATGAAATCAGGGTTTGAGAAGTTAGTTAACCATACCTTAGAGACACATTTGAGCTTATAGATTGAATTCAGAGGAAGATAAGTAAAAATGTCAATCAAGATATCCACCAAAGACCATGAAGTGAGAGAAGTTGAAGCAGAAGCCATCGTCATCAATAAAATCGAAAAAAGAACAACCTAATATTAGATGATCACTGCAAATCCACCAAACGAAAATACCTAGTTAGCAAAGTGAAGTAACTCAAAAAGGCGAGAAAAATGTCTAATATTAGAAAGTGACATTCACAAAACAGCTTATCATGGAGGAAAGAATTGAAGACACGGTCCTAACTCCTAAGCTATAGTAGAAGCTGCGAAAATTCGATTGTGATAGAAAGATTATTATAACATTACAGTACTCAAAAATAAAGACTAGTATCCATCAAGATTGTTGTTGAAGAGGGAATCCTTTTGGAAAACTATACTTCTTTACTAATTCACCGAGATAATCCATCAAACAATACCCTAATGACTACTGAGACTAAACAAAGTAGAGAAATGCAGCTTTGGGTTCATGGGTACAAATCTATCGAGCCCTTAACCTACTAAAATTAATGATAGTTGGAACAAACAACTTTGGGTTCAGTAACACAATTTATCAAACACATTTAACCTACTGAAAATCATAAAAACAGAATTACTTACTACTGAGATTGGGTTCACAGTGACAATTTGTCAGCGACTGGGGAATTCTTTGAGCTTCCACAAAATCTAGATAGAGGGAGAGAGATTAAAAGGTTAAACAAAATACAGAATCATGAAAGTAGAAAGAGAGATTATGATTGAAAAGATTGAAAAACTTGAATAGGAATCTAATTTAGGGTTTTATATCTTCACTACCTTAAAATTGAGAGCAAGAGCAACAATGAAATCGATATATGAATTGCGATAATCTCCTCAAATGGACCTCATGATTCTCATTCAAAGCAGCAGTGGAAAAGATGGAGTTGTTTAAGTTATGGAGCGAGAATTTTCGTCTTGGGTCTTCTTCTCTACAGAAAATGCCATTTGACTATTGAGACTCGGACAGGGCATGGTGTTGGGAGCTTGTGGGTCCCGTCCAAGTTATAACGAACAAAAATTCTTGATGTACATAATATTGGCCCCTACAAATTCCCACCCCATGGGGCTCATTATTGTGTGAGTGGGCATTTTTCTCGTTGTTTGTTTAGGCGGTACGCCCAGAATGACTGTATAATGAATTAGAAGTAAAAAAAAATAAAAAATGACAAAACTCTATCTGTATTTAAAAATGAAATTATGGACTGTTGAGGCTGTTTCCTATGGCGCATGCTAAAAGATTTCATTTACCGTACCATGTGGCCCGGAAAACCACGACATTGTAGGAAAGCGTAAGAATTTTTATCGAGAGATATTCCTGAAATTGCCTGATATGACCGGTCCAGCAAGTAAGCACAATGATTATGTGTTATAGTGTTACAGGCCAAGTTAGTGTTCAGCTATAACGACGCAATGCGAAGCCATAATAGCGCAATGTAAAGCCATAATGGCGTTATGTTGTATAGACCGTCAAGCACTAAGATAGTGGCACCCTGCAGGGCCAGTGAAGTGCAAAGGTAATGCTACACGGTAAAGACATTTGGCTAAGTAATGAAGCTTATTGGCTGACACAATGAGGCTTCATTGAGGTATTGGCAAGACATGGCCAAAGTGAAAGATGCAACATGCGATGTTGGCATTGGGGCATATCCGTGAAACTGAGTTGGCCCAAACTCAAGGATGATGCGAAAAGGTAGAATAGACCAAGAGTTGGTCTATGGCATTATTTCAAGGATGGCCAAAGCTTGGAAAGTGCAAACAAGCTAGTAATGCAAGAGTAGCAAGATGATTGTAGCGCAACAGTTGTGTAATATGGAAGAGTTCAGTAAAGCGCAACAGTGGTGCAACACATAGGCCAAGTCTAGTAAAGCACAACAGATGTGCAATACGGCTTAGGTGACGGTTACGAGTTGGTTACGAGCATCACAAGCATGCCAATGACGCGAGACAAAGGAGAACGGTTATAAAGGGAGTTCATAATAAGCGTGGGAGTGTGTTCATAACTGCATTAGAACAGGTGTTGGACGATGGCGTCAGTTTAGAGAGAAACTGTCCAGTTAGCACAATTATAGGCTGTTATAGAACTGCTCCATGGGACAGATGGCCGTCCCTTGCGTGTGCAACGGTTTTTTCCAAGTAAATCTGTTGTATATATAAATAGTCCTAAGGCATGGAAAATTCGGCAGGATTATATAGGAGAGTGCGAAACTCAAAATAGAATAGTTTTTGTAAGGTTAAGTATTAGCTAGCCTGCCATCTTGAAAGCACATCAAAGCTTAAGACCAATTTAACCTAACCTCACTTTTTTCTAATCAACCAAAACTTTTAGAAGAAAAATGTCAGAGGTTAGCTTTGGGTATACAATTCCAAAATGACTTCTTAAAGCAAACAAAGTTAACTTTTGGCGAAGACAAATATTTTCACTTCTAATTTCTGGAATTAAGTTCTGCTTCTGGTGTCCAAACACCCTCTAGACTTTGAAACGACAAAATCAATTAACTTGCAACATTAAGGAGTTGGGTATAGCTAACACAACTTTAATCTTATTAGAATAAGAATCCCTTAACTGAATAGCTAGCTAACACAACTTCTAATGTCCATCACTTTCGTTGTTCTCATTGAGATTGCAAACTAACAGTCTGTTCCTCCCTTCAATCCAAAACAAAGCACCATTAAGGATAACAACATTATTATAATTAGAAAAAATATTCATATTTAGACATAAACTCGAATTTAATTCAGGATATGCATTTCAAAACCTCAAAGGGTATTCACAAGCATCTTCATAAGACGGATGTTATTGGATCCATGAGAGACACTTAATTAAATTGGAACCATTTGGTAATGAAATCAGGGTTTGATAAGTTAGTTAACCATACCTTAGAGACACATTTGAGCTTATAGATTGAATTCAGAGGAAGATAAGTAAAAATTTCAATCAAGATATCCACCAAAGACCATGAAGTGAGAGAAGTTGAAGCAGAAGCCATCGTCATCAATAAAATCGGGAAAAAAAACAACCTAATATTAGATGATCACTGCAAATCCACCAAAAGAAAATACCTAGTTAGCAAAGACCATGATGAAGTGACATTCATAAAAAAGCTTATCATGGAGGAAAGAATTGAAGACAAGGTCCTAACTCCTAAGCTATAGGAGAAGCTGCGAAAATTTGATTGTGATAGAAAGATTATTATCACATTACAGTACTCAAAAATAAAGACTAGTATCCATCAAGATTGTTGTTGAAGAGGGAATCCTTTTGGAAAACTATACTTCTTTACTAATTCACCGAGATAATCCATCAAACAACACCCTAATGACTACTGAGACTAAACAAAGTAGAGAAATGCAGCTTTGGGTTCATGGGTACATATCTATCGAGCCCTTAACCTACTAAAATTAATGATAGTTGGAACAAACAACTTTGGGTTCAGTAACACAATTTATCAAACACTTTTAACCTACTGAAAATCATAAAAACAGAATTACATACTGAGATTGGGTTCGCAGTGAAAATTTGTCAGTGAGTAGGGAATTCTTTGAGATTCCTCAAAATCTAGATAGAGATAGAGGCATAGAGATTAGAAGGTTAAACAAAATACAAAATCATGAAAGTAGAAAGAAAGATTATGATTGAAAAGATTGAAAAACTTGAATAGGAATCTAATTTAGGGTTTTATATCTTCACTGCCTTGAAATTGAGAGCATCAGCAACAATGAAATAGATATATGAATTGCGATAGTCTCCTCAAATGGACCTCATGATTCTCATTCAAAGTAGCAGTGGAAAAGATGGAGTTGTTTAAGTTATGGAGCGAGAATTTTCGTCTTGGGTCTTCTTCTATACAGAAAATGCCATTTGACTATTGAGACTCAGACAGGGCATGGTGTTGGGAGCTTGTGGGTCCCGTCCAAGTTATAACGAACAAAAATTCTTGATGTACATAATATTGGCCCCTACAAATTCCCACCCCATGGGGCTCATTATTGTGTGAGTGGGCATTTTTCCCGTTGTTTGTTTAGGCGGTACGCCCAGAACGACTGTATAATGAATTAGAAGTTAAAAAAAAAATGACAAAACTCTATCTGTATTTAAAAATGAAATTACGAACTGCTGAGGCTAGTTGCTATGGCGCATGCTAAAAGATTTCATTTACCGTACCATGTGGCCCGGCAAACCACGACATTGTAGGAAAGCGTAAGAATTTTTATCGAGAGATATTCTTGAAATTGCCTGATATGACCGGTCCAGCAAGTAAGCACAATCATTATGCGTTACAGTGTTACAGGCCAAGTTAGTGTTCAGCCATAACGACGCAATGTGAAGCCATAATAGCGCAATGTAAAGTCATAATGGCGTTATGTTGTATAGACCGTCAATCACTAAGATAGTGGCACCCTGCAGGGCCAGTGAAGTGCAAAGGTAATGCTACACGTTAAAGACATTTGGCTAAGTAATGAAGCTTATTGGCTGACACAATGAGGCTTCAATGAGGGATTGGCAAGACATGGCCAAAGTGACAGATGCAACATGTGATGTTGGCATTGGGGCATATCCATGAAACTGAGTTGGCCCAAACTCAAGGATGATGCGAAAAGGTAGAATAGACCAAGAGTTGGTCTATGGCATTATTTCAAGGCTGGCCAAATCTTGGAAAGTGCAAACAAGCTAGTAATACAAGAGTAGCAAGATGATTGTAGCGCAACAGTTGTGTAATATGGAAGAGTTCAGTAAAGCGCAACAATGGTGCAACGCATAGGCCAAGTCTAGTAAAGCACAACAGATGTGCAATACGTCTTAGGTGACGGTTACGAGTTGGTTACGAGCATCACAAGCATGCCAATGACGCGAGACAAAGGATAACGGTTATAAAGGGAGTTCATAATAAGCATGGGAGTGTGTTCATAACTGCATTAGAACAGGTGTTGGACGATGGAGTCAGTTTAGAGAGAAACTGGCCAGTTAGCACAGTTATAGGCTGTTATAGAACTGCTCCATGGGACAGATGGTTGTCCCTTGCGTGTGCAACGGTTTTTTCCAAGTAAATTTGTTGTATATATAAATAGTCCTAAGGCATGGAAAATTCGGCAGGATTATATAGGAGAGTGTGAGACTCAAAATAGAAGAGTTTTTGTAAGGTTAAGGCTTGGTTCAAGGTGAAAAAGTCTGTGTAAATCCCTAAGTGGGAAAGTGTAGTTACCTAAAATCTGAGAGATGTTAGTAGTGGGATTCTAGGGTTTCTGAAAGTGAGTTACGGGAGGTTGAGGATGAAAAATATTTGCGTAAACCACGCCCAATGGTCTTTCAAAGGCAGCCTCAGTCACAGGGAAGAGATTTAGGGCTCGTATCACAACTGTAGGAAGCGTAGTAAAAGACATGTTTCACAATCATTACTTCGGTTGTAAATATTTCTTACACAACAAAAATATGTATATGAGAGACCCGTATTACAACCAAATTCATAGTAGTATGACATCATATTCACAACTACTAACTTGTGTAGCAGAAACATGTATCACAACCTTTGTGTTTGTAGTAGAAGTTCATTTCCACAATCCTGTGCATTGTTGTAATCAACTATTTCACAATAAATCCGATGTGTAGCAGAAATAAGTATCACAACCATTATTTTTTATATCACAAACCGTACTTAGTGTAGCATAAAAATGTATCACAATATTTATTTGTGTTGTATAATTACAGTTTCTCAACTCTTATCTTGGTTGTTTCACAACCCATGCCATGTGTAGTGATAACCTTTTTTTTCCATTATAGGTTTTCGATTTACAACCATGTTTAGCAGTTGTGATTCTTTTACATTTTAGAAAAAAAAAATACCTAAAATAGCTTTTCGATGCACACGAATATATACTAATTGACTTCCATTCATTCAGATAAAACCAATAAAATGTAACAAGTCAACAGATCAACATTTAAACAAGTTAACAGATCAACATTGTTTCCTGAAACACTAATTCTTTTAAACTGATGAAAGCAACCAAAAAAAGAACCATTGTCTCCTTAAACGCACCCCAAACAAATTAACAGATTATCAGATGGCATGCATTATCAGATCCTTGGCCCATGTGACATAAGTTCCTACAACATCCAACACACGCCTCAAGTCACCCGATGGCTTGTAGAGATGAGCATCATCAACACGAGAAGTAGTCACAGTTACTTTGTATGCGCCGAAACCTATTGGCATTCCATCTTTGGATATGTTTCATCAATAATCACGTCATCAATAACCTCGTTCTCATTGTACCAATTGAGAAACATGCAAGCTTTACCCTTCCCTAGCACTTCCTCCACCCTTGGTCTTCTAATTGGACTGTCATTTACACACTAGGGAATAGTCCTGTTAGTGCTAGCAATACCATGGGTGTCGCTAGCATTTCCAGACTACAGGAAAAATACAACAACAACATCAGAAACTCATAATGGGAGCAATAAAGACTAACCAACATTTTTAAAGAAACGCACCCGAACAAATTAACATATTATAAAATGACATGCATTATCAGATCCTTGGCCCATGTGACATAAGTTCTTACAACATCCAATACACGCCTCAAGTCACCCGATGGCTTGTAGAGATGATCATCATCAACACGAAAAGTAGTCACAGTTACTTTGTATGCGCCGAAACCTATTGGCATTCCATGGAACTCCATCTTTGGATCTGTTTCAGCAATAATCGCGTCAGCAATAACCTCGTTCTCATTGTACCAACTGAGCAACCTGCAAGCTTTACCCTTCCCTAGCACTTCCTCCACCCTTGATCTTCTAATTGGACTGTCATTTACACACTGGGGAATAGTCCTGCTAGTGCTAGCAATAGCATGGGTGTTGCTAGCATTTCCAGACTACATGAAAAATACAACAGCAACATCAGAAACTCATAATGGGAGCAATAAAGACTAACCAGCATTTTTATAGAAACGCACCCGAATAAATTAACAGATTATCAAATGACATGCATTATCAGATCCTTGTCCCATGTGACATAAGTTCCTACAACATCCAATACACGCCTCAAGTCACCCGATGGCTTGTAGAGATGAGCATCATCAACACGAAAAGTAGTCACAATTACTTTGTATGCGCCGAAACCTATTGGCATTCCATGGCACTCCATCTTTGGATCTGTTTCAGCAATAATCGCGTCAGCAATAACCTCGTTCTCATTGTACCAACTGAGAAACCTGCAAGCTTTACCCTTCCCTAGCACTTCCTCCACCCTTGGTCTTCTAATTGGACTGTCATTTACACACTTGGGAATAGTCCTGCTAGTGCTAGCAATACCATCGGTGTTGCTAGCATTTACAGACTACAGGAAAAATACAATAGCAACATCGGAAACTCATAATGGAAGCAATAAAGACTAACCAACATTTTTATAGAAACACACCCGAACAAATTAACAGATTATCAAATGGCATGTATTATCAGATCCTTGTCCTATGTGACATAAGTTCCTACAACATCCAACACACGCCTCAAGTCACCTGATGGCTTGTAGAGATGAGCATCATCAACACGAAAAGTAGTCACAATTACTTGGTATGCGCCGAAACATATTGGCATTCCATGGCACTCCATCTTTGGATCTGTTTCAGCAATAATCGCGTCAGCAATAACCTCGTTCTCATTGTACCAACTGAGCAACCTGCAAGCTTTACCCTTCCCTAGCACTTCCTCCACCCTTGGTCTTCTAATTGGACTGTCATTTACAAACTGGGGAATAGTCCTTCTAGTGCTAGCAATACCATGGGTGTTGCTAGCATTTCCATACTACAAGAAAAATACAACATCAATATCCGAAACTCATAATGGGAGCAATAAAGACTAACCAGCATTTTTATAGAAACGCACCCCAAACAAATTAACAGATTATCAGATCCTTGGCCCATGTGACATAAGTTCCTACAACATCCAACACACGCCTCAAGTCACCCGATGGCTTGTAGAGATGAGCATCATCAACACGAGAAGTAGTCACAGTTACTTTGTATGCGCCGAAACCTATTGGTATTCCATGGCACTCCATCTTTGGATCTGTTTCAGCAGTAATCGCGTCAGCAATAACCTCGTTCTCATTGTACCAACTGAGCAACCTGCAAGCTTTACCCTTCCCTAGCACTTCCTCCACCCTTGGTCTTCTAATTGGACTGTCATTTACACACTGGGAATAGTCCTGCTAGTGCTAGCAATACCATGGGTGTTGCTAGCATTTCCAGACTTCAGGAAAAATACAACAGCAACATCAGAAACTCATAATGGGAGCAATAAAGACTAACCAGCATTTTTATGGTAGCAATAAGAGCTGCTTCTATATCACATCTTTTGTTTGCAGATGATATCCTCATCTTTGCAAAAGTTGATATGAGGAGTATTTCTGGTATTTTAAACATTATGAATGACTTCGGCAGTCTTTATGATGAGACTCTGAACTTTGATAAATCTTGTGTTTATTTTAGTATCAATTTAAATCCTGCTACCTGTGATGACTTAGCCAAGGAGCTAAACATAAACATTGTTAATGATTCAGAAACTTATCTTGGGGCACCCTCACTGTTAGGTCATTCTAAAAGAAAATCTTTTGATCATATAGCCCAATCTTTTGAGGCTAGGCTCAATAACTGGATAAGTGTTACTTTAAACCAATCTGGCAGAACTACTTTGATTTAGTCTATTCTGAATTCTCTCCCAACATATCAGATGGGATGCTTTAAAATTCCTACTACTATCATTGATAAACTTGATACTTTTTTGGTGGGCCCATAAGGCTAACAAGGGTATCGAATTTGTAGGTTGGTCTAATCTTCAATATTAGCCAAATGAATTAGGAGGTTTAGGCTTTAGAAATCTGGAAGTTTTTAATAGAGATCTTATTAGCAAGATGGCATGGAAGATTTTCTCTAACTCTAATGATTTGTATGTACATATTTTAGAAGATAAATATTTTAAAACCTCTAATCCTCTACACTTGGATAAACTCAATGAGAAAAGTTCCTAGGTATGGAAAGGTATATATAGACAAATTAATCTCATCAAGGATAATACTTTTTGGGATGTGAGATGTGGTACAAAAATTAAGATTTGGCTAGATAAATGGGTTGTTGGTCTGGACAACCCACCTGAACCAATAGCTAAATCTAATGCTTTGCCTAATCTTGTTATGTTCGTGGACAACACTTACAATTGGACTGGCCTTGTTCACCTCAAAGATACTCTATATAAGCTGCACATTCCAAATTCTAGTTCTTGGCAGAGTTATATTTTCTGGAAAGAAATTCCATGGCCATGATAAAAAGATAAGGAGACAGAGGATCTCCTTGTCTTATACCTCTTGCAGGTATATATTCTTCACATGGAGATCCATTTAGTAAAACACTTATGTTTATAGTGGAGATACATTGATGAATCAGATTGCAAAAATCCTTACTGAAACCAAACTGAGATAAAATTTTCAATAAAAAGGCCACTCAAGTTTATCAAAATCCTTAGAAAGATCCAATTTTAAGGCCATGGTACCTCCCATACCTTCTTTTTGCTTCATTTGTATAAACAATATCATGAGCAATGTTAATATAATCATGTATGGCTCTACCTGGAACAAAGCTGCTTGATAGGGTGAAATAAGTTTCATCAAATAAGGGTTAATCATATTAGCTAGAATTTTAGAAAATATTTTATAAGAGATATTGCAAAGACCTATAGGTCTTAACTCAGATGGTTTCTTAGGGTCTTTCACCTTATAAATAAGACATATATAAGTCTTATTAAGTTCTTTGGTCATAAAACCAGTGATAAAAAACTGTATAACCACATCAATGACATCCTTACCCACAATTTCCCATTGTGATTGATAAAACCCATCTTGGAAACCATCAGGACTTGGTGAACTCCAAGATGGCATAGATTTAACAACACTATCAGTCTCATCAGAAGTAGGAACAACAAGCAAATTAACATTATCAATATCATTAATGACAGTGGGATGACTTCAAAAGCATCATCATGCAAGACAAGATTACTTGTACAAGCAATAATGCTAAAATGATTAGTAATTAGGATACTAATACCATCTCTTTCTCTATACCAGTTGCCATTATTATCACTAAGAGCACTAATATTATTTATGTGTAATCCTTTATTTACCATAGAATGGAAATATCTAGTGTTATTATCCATGTCATGAATATGCTTACCTCTTGATTTCTCCCTATAAAAGCTAGTTTGAATCTTATACCAATTTTCTAAGTCATGAGTATTGTCTTTAACTTTCATTTCTTGGCTAGCAGAGTTAGACTCCTTATGTACTAAATCTAACTATTTCTGTAATATATTAATGTTTTTGTGGATATCACCAAATTCCAGTTTATTCCACTTAGACAAGGTGAACCTAGTATGTTGTAACTTATGCTTAAATTTATGAGCAGGACTGCCTTGAACATTTATGTTCCAATCTTGTTCCATATGAGTTTTAAAAGTATCATGCTTTATCCAAGTACCAAAAAATTTAAAGGGTCTCCAAAGTTTCCTTGGGAGAGGATCAGTAATAAGCATTATGGGACAATGATCTGAAGCAATATGATTCAAGTGACAAATTTTAGCATTAGGAAATTCTAAAAACCAATAAGTATTCCCTAAGCCATACCTAGTATATCTTTTTTGGTGCCAGTACCATAACTATTACTAGTCCAGGTATAGTCATTGCCTTCAATTGGATTTTCTCGACATAAGAGACTTTAACCGAGGGAACTTCTAGTATGCGCCCGAATGAATAACGTTTATCATGAAGCTATGGTATCAAATCCTTCTATTGTTTTACTTCAGTGATGGTAGATGGTTGTAGTTGTATGCCGAGTAATGTTAACTGAGTTTTATCTGAATTGTTGGCGCTTCAGATTTATTTTCCCTTAGTAGGTTCAGGTGCGAAGATATTCTCCTTGTCCTTATTGGGTGAACTGAGGTGCCATCGAAAAATGATACTGGATAATCATTGGTGTAGCCGAGATGGAGGTTCATCGATACTTAGTCGTATAATATCTAGGACTCATTTTCTTTCTGACGGGATGGGTGTTGAGATATCATATCGACCGACGTCTTTGAATCTTTAGATAAGTATGATCTTTGGCTAAGCACTGTCTTGGAAGTTAGTCTCATCTTATACTTTGTCGTGTTCTGGTCATGATTCTCTAAAACACGAAAACGACAAGATGCATCTCAGCTGGTGATTTATGACGTTATGTGGCTCTGCAAAGCTTTTGAATCTCTCCGAGATTTCGCAGAGAGATATGAATCTCTAAGAGATTTTACAGAGAGATTTGAATCTCTCCAATATTTTGCAGACGCATTAAAATCTCTACGAAGATTTTCTTAACGGATCCGAATATCTCTGTGTTAAGATGGGACTCTTCCTGAAGAGAAATAAAAGGATTTATACACCCAATTAATGCCTCTGCGGAATTTTGGCTCACTTGTATTTCAACAGCGTATCTTGAAGAGATGTGCTAGGAATTAATTGTGTTTCCATATGACGAGCCAACAAGACCAGTGTATATCGAAAGGATGTTCTAGGAGTCTGTCGAAAGGGCCCAGAGGTAGAATAACCAGCGTATCTCGTGGGTATGTCCTATGAGTTATTCGGAAACCTCAGTAAGTCGAGTCAGATCCTAGAGAAGACATGACCATTGTATCTCGCGATGATGTATTAGAAATCAGTCATTAATATGAAATAAGGTGAGTCGTGCTTACGTGAGATATGTATATCTCCTCTCTGGATTGTAAATCTACCGGGGATATTTATACGCATCTACAGATCCTACATGACTAGCATCATCTCGTCGAGGATGTATACTAGGAATCATAGCATCACAATCAGCTCCGTATCGCGAAGACATGTTGGAATTGTGGATGTTCTGGTTCATAAGTATACTGGGGACGTTTTACGCTCTGCTGAACCTACGTGACCAGCAGTATCTCATCAAGGATGTGTGCTAGGAATCACGGCATCACGACCAGAAGTGTCTCTCGGGGACGTATACTAGATTTCGTGGCTAAGGATGCCTTGAGGGCCAAGGGCTTAATCTGTCCCGTGAGAGTTGAATTATGTGTATAGGGTTGAAATAACACTTTTGCTCCTTATCCAAATTTCACTGTCTACAACAAGTTTTGTATTTCTTCCCTTGATGCAATAAAAAGAGTTGATTGTTTCATGTTCTAAGTGTTTTTGGTTGACAGTGTTTGGCAATGTTTGAATGCATTATGGGGTGTATTTGAGAAGCTAAGTGAAGAAAAAGAAGGCTAAAGACTTCCGCTGAAGAACTGTTGAGTTGGTTGTTTTCATTGGTGCAAACTCATAAGGCTGAAGTGCAGGTGGGTAAGCTTGATTCACAGAACCACTATGAATCTATGATGTGTTTGGTACAAAGTTCAAGTGTATTTGTTGGATAATACAATGGTATTTCTTTCTCTCTTAAGCTATTTTCCTGTGTGAAAGTAAGTGGTGTATAGTACTCAGATAATTTGCATTAGAAATGAGTTCTAATGGCATGATGATCGACGAAAAACTACCGGGTACGTTTGATCTACTAGAGGAGTATGGTGATCTTGGCAATATGACCATTGACATTGGTGTTGATGGCCTGGATATTCCTCTTAATTCAGAATATAATGGCAGGATATATTTACTTGAAGAAAGAATATCAGATTGGTTCAAAGAATTTAACGAAAGGGTAGTTGTAGTCGAGGAAAAGGTGTATGATGCAAACTTGTTAAATATTGCAAAACCAATGTTGAAGTGACTGAATTGAAGGGTAAATTCAGTGATATGAAGACCATACTAACAAGCCATGCAAAGAAAATGTCAGATGAGATGACAAGCCTTCGTAAGTTAATCAGTGATGGCATGTTTGCATGGGAAAACGTGAATGGAGAAAGCTCTAATCAAGTCTCTGAGCCAAGAGTTTACGCTGGTTTCATAAATTCTAGAGAAATTGAGAATTTATTGTATGATGTTGAGGCATACTTTGAGGCGAATGGAATTGGGGAAGGACAAAAGGCAACTCTCGCATGAAATTACCTTGGTGGTGATGCAAAGGTTTGGTGGAGAACTATGATGCAAGAAGATGAAGCTGTTGGTTATGCCAATCCAATGTCATGGAATGACATGAAAGATGGACCGAGATATCAGTTCTAGCTGAGCAATGGTGCTTGGTATGTAAGAAAAAGTTTGCGTAGGCTAAAAATGACGGGTACACCATATGTCTATATAGAAAACTTCCTTGCATTGGTGCAAGAAGTACGTGGCAGAAGATCATATGTTCCAATTTCAGAGTGGCGCGAGTTCATTGGTTGTTGCTGAACTCAAGAAGCACAAAATTCAGAGTGTCTAAATGGCTGTTCAGGCGGTAAGAAAGCTTACCAATTGCACAACAACTGAAGATGTGCAAAGCTGCGAAGGAAAGGCCAAAGGAAAGGAAAAAGTTGTAGGAATTAAGGGTAAGCATGAGCCAAAGGAAGATGAATTATTCCCTTTAGCCAGAAGTATAGGGATATTTCATTTGCAAAGGTTTATGTTTCTCTAGAAGCTTTCCACTCAAGGTGCAAATTAATGTATCAGTTGGGGATAACAATAGGAGTCATTCTAGCAAGACTCGTAAAGGCCGAAGTGAAGGTTCAAGGAAAAGACCACGCAGTGAAGTTGTTGTTCACTTCGAAAAAGGTAGAAACTAAGTTAGAACAAGCAAAACTGTCGCTGTCTCCATTGGAAAAACTTGGTACAAGAAAACATGGTGTTTTCTGAGCTTGTCTTATGTAGATTTAGTTGTTAGTTGTTGCAAACTCTATGTGTAGAGTTTGGTTGTACATACTTTTATTTTAGTCTTTAGGTTTGTATATACTTTGATTTGGTGTAAGCAAGTTACTTTGTTAATGAAGTTTTAGCTTTCCAACGGTGGATCAATCATGCAATGGTACATGGTATTGTTATGTAAGAGAAATAATGAATGAAGGTGTTTTCATTTATAAAGTCTTGCCTTTTTATTGATGATGTAGAGCTAGTTCCTGAGGAGAAGCTGCGATATCATACTGAGCCTAACATATGTAATTACAAGACAAGTTTAAAGCTAATAAGAAAAGCATGAGAGAAGGGTCCTATTTGATGTAGAAGTGATGTTGCTGTTTGGGGATTGCAAAATGGAAAGACAGCAGATGGGGAGCAACAGTGCAAGCAATACGACAAGATAGAAATCACATCATCAGCAAGCATGAGTTGGGTAGAACTCATGCCCAAGAAAAAGACACACACTTTCCAGGAAAACAAGCAATGCAGTTCAAAGGAATAGTTGGAGACATATTATCTTTGAAGGCATGGCATATGAACAACTAAAAGGTTAGCTATGTTATGTCCAAAACATATTTAGTCACAATTGCGTATATGGGCTATACAACTCAATAGTTTTGCTTTAGAGAGTTAGGCAAAGAAAACTTGCAATTATGGTTCGGGTATGCAAAATGGCATAAGTACGAAGAGTTTATACTTGGTGGCCACATCCATAGAAATGAGTTCTTGGATGATTTTTGCAAGAACAGAATTTGGCAAGGCATGAAGTATACTGTGATAGACCGGAAAATTACGCCTTTGGCACGTTGCCCCGCAGGCCGTAATCTCCCCGATGCGCCACGATGATGCTACGATTCGGGCCTTTAAGTTAGGCAAATGCACATTCAATTTCCCTTGCAAGCATGCTCTCGTGGAGAATGGCGCAACCAAGTTTTCTTCCACACCGTTCCAACTTACCCTTGTTCTACAAAGGGTTTATTAAGAAAATAAAAACTTTCTTAATACGGAAAAACGATCTTTTGAGGCCCTAAATGATGGAATTTGGATAAATTCTGGTGACCATGTGTATCTATAAATCGAAATGTCTTGATCTTTGATTCGTTTCCCATCAAAATGGACTCCTCTTGAGCTAAATTACCACACTCTAGTTTTTTTCCTATGTCGAACGCCTGATAGGAAGTATGAGCATCCAATGAACGGAATGCAACTTGACTCATCTAGTTTGGCCACAATCATCTCTTGCATAAAGCTACCGATCTAGGTGATACGAGAGGCCAAAATGTCGCAATCATCTCAAAATTATATGATATGAGCGACAAAGTGCTGGACCGGCAATGCCGCAACTCATTGCGTCTGCCTACGAACCCTTCCCTACTTTAAAGGGATCAAGCACTGACCGTAGTTCATCATCGAAGGGACAGAATCTTAAGCAAACACGTTTTCATGGCCGTGGCCAAGCAATAATGGAAATGGCCTAGTCCGTATAGGCCGTTCCATCGAAATGCATCCAAGTGATGCATGTTTGGTCCGCAATATGGCATAACGATGCCTAAGCATCAAATTCCCTCTTTGCGAGGCTACGCAACTATAAATGAGCCTTAGGAATCATTCATACTCTTCCGGTTAAGCTGTGAAGCTTACTTGGTGCACAATCCGCATATGCACCACCAACCAACTACCCCTCCCTATATATGAAAAAATGACATTTTTACAACTTAAATTGGGGGACGAAAAATCATTCATCAACTCCCCAGGCCGTGATGGTCGAACCTTACCACCTTGGCCAACATCGATGTCCGGCCATGTTGGTCGTCCGCTGCCAACCCGATGTTCAACCATGTTGGCTGAACATTTTCAACGCATTGGCCAAGGGACAATGTTCCTTTTCCTTCACAACGGAAGCTTTGGATGAAGCTTCATCTCGGGCCATGGCGCACCTGTTAGCATGTGGCATGCTAAAAACACGGGGTGTTACATATACATTCAGGTGTCTTATGAAAAGAGAACCCCTATGCACTTTGTGACATGCTTAACAGAGGGAATGAAGGACAACAGTCCAAGGCAGGTGCCTTCAAAATCGATTAAAAATGAAGCCAAGTCGTTTTTAAGTCCTTGTCATGTTGAGTTAGATGAAAAATGCATAGTCGGGAGGCGAAAGGCTATAAAAATAATTGTAGTGATCAGGTTAATAAGAATCATTCCGTGTGTACACTTAGGCGTAAATTATTCAAGGAGAAATTCAGGCCTAAAGAGAATTTCCTAAAGAAGAATTTTAAGTTTGCATTTGGGTATTGATGCATGGTTTGAGTAGCAGTTGTGTTTGTACCCAAAATCACTTTTGGGCATGAAACACGATTGAATCGATTATTTGGTGTGAATTTTGGGTTTGGAGATGGACTGAAAAACAAATAAAGAGACACAGAGGTTTAACTTGGTTTGGCATTGTTGGCCTACGTCCACGGGTGAATCCCCTTGGGGAATGATTCTTCATTCATAATTTGTATTACATGATATGTTTTTATTTTCGCTCCTATTGGCTACCTCCCATCCTGGACCTATGCTCCTCCATTTTTAAATAGTTCTTCATCTAATTTTCAATCTCCACTTAAATGGCATGAAACTGCCCATTTATGCTCCCATCATGAATTCTGCATGAAACCGCTCATTTATGCTCCCATCATGAATTCTGCATGAAACTGCCCCGTTATGCCTTCATCATAAATTCTGCATGAAACTGTCCCTTTATGTCTCTATGATAAATTATGCATGGATGAAACTTCTGGAATTCAATGGCTGAAACTGCAGGAATTCAATGGTTGAAACTGCACATTTATGCTTTCATGATAAATTCTGCATAAATGATGGCTAGTAGTATTGGTGGGCATTTGCTGGCAGAATAGCTGACTACACGGGTAGGGACTGGCTTGATGGTTGACAGGCATGATGGATGGCAGCGTGGACGGAAGCTGGTTGGCAACTGATAGGATCCGGGAAGAACCCTATATGTAATAACCGCAATCGCACGGTGTCTACAATGCAGACATAGGCAAGTACGGGTCGTTCCCACGAGGAGCGGTGGAAATACTATAATCAATATCTCAATAAAATTCAATATTTTGGAAATTTATAGAACTAAGAAAGCAAATTAATAAAAATGTGACCAAAGATGTGAGAGTCGGTAACCAAGGTTTTATGGAATCCTCTACTATTTCTATTCAATTACTGAAATGAAACATAATTATGAACATTTGTTTATCTTTCGTTCTATTGACATCACCTATTATAATCATAGAGTCGCAAATATCACTGGTATACCCTAAGCATGGCGCATCAAAAAAATAAATCCAAGCATACACCATCAAATTGCATCAGTGAGAAAATTATACGAAACTAAATATTAGTACACAAATATTATTTGACTATTTTAATCATAACCCATCAAAGAATTTAACCCAAGTATGGACTATCAAACAATGAGACCAAACAAATTTGTAAGACTATCAATTATGCATAAAGGTTCTTAAAACCGGTGAAGCAACAACTTGTTTTGCAATCAATCAATAAACAATTACTCAAAAATTAATCTAATCAAATCATAATGGTCTATTGCTAAATAAACAATTCAATGTAGCCTAATACCCATGTAGTTTCAACCATAAACCCTAGTTACATAATTTAGCAATACATAGAAATGGGTTTCTTAAAACCCATAAAAATAATAATCAAGAAAGGTAAGAAATCAAATCCTTTAACCGCCGTCACCCGCGTAGACAATCTTCTCCCTACTCTTTATCTTTATGCTTTTCAATTGGCCTTCGCGGCGGCACCAATGCTCTCTTCCTGTTTCAGCTCTGTCGCCGCAGCTCCCCCCTTTGCGTTTTTCTCTGTCCTTTTTATCCTACTGCGAACATTGTAAGACCTAATGCGAATATTCTAAGAAGACCCAGCAGATTGCCAAGGCCCATTCCACTCCGGTCCAAAACAATTACCAAGTCCAGCCATTGCCTGATTACCCAGTTGGTGTAAACAACGTCTCCTAGCTGCTGCAAATGGTTCGAGTCCTTGCAGAAGTGGTGAACAGATCCATTCCAAGTTTAGACTCTTCATAAAGTCTGGCCATATCTCCAGTTGATGTTTCCTGTCCGTATAACCACCGGCCACAGACTGCAACTTCCTGACAAAATATCCTGCTCGTAAGAAGGTCCACTCTCAACAACACCCATATCTGTTGTCGTCGCTGTTCAATTCAATCATCCCAAAACCAACTCCAACAACACACGAACTTGACTTGTAACAATGAATAAACTTTGCTGCCATTATAACAGAGAACCAAGAGCTCACGGACTCGGTGTTGCGTCTCAATCATCATCAACCATCAACTGCACTTCTTTGCTCAACTCCATCTCACTGCATTTAACTCCGGAATTTCCTTCTCAGTCCAACTTCACCATTTGATATTTGCTTCCTAAAGCACCTTCCACCACGAATTCACCTCCAAGGATCATCACCGGCAACTGCAGTTCTAGCCTTGTCTTTATTGCCTTTGAAAACCAAAACCCTCGAACCTTTCTGTTGCTGCTGCTCTTCTCATTTTCTAAAACCAAAAGTTCCCAGTAGAGAACTAGTTGAGCCAGCACATACGTCTCTTTGTTCCCTGTGTTCAGAGCTATATGGCAGATCCTCAAAACTCCACAGATCCAAGCCTTGCCTTTTACTTTTCAAAGACAGCTAACATGAGCACTCAAAGCTCTTTTCTCGCTTCATAATTGCTGTCATCTTGCTGAATGTTCGAACCATACAGAAAACCCATCATGACTTCTCCGGCCACACACCAACTCGTCTCAACCAACACAGAGTCAGTTACCAATTACCACCAGTTAACCTAACTTTTCCTCCGGAAATTACTTCCAGCAGCTCCATTCTCGTCCAAGAGTTCTGTCATATGAATTAACCACTCCACTGCCAAACTCCATCGACTGAAATCGAGCAGCAACAGCTCAATCCCGTCTCCTAAAGCTCTTTCATCTTTCCGTCCAGGAAAACTAGTTCAGCCATGTACCCTGAACTTTCTCATCGATACCAGTTCCACTTTCTATTTACTGGACTTTATAATTCTTCTTTCGAGCATTGTATCGAGCAACTGCAGTGCAGTTTCTTTGCGTCGGGAGCTGTATCCTTGCTGATTTCAGAGCTCCTCCTTACAGAAATCTTCACATGCAAACACGAGACTCATCTACACCACACATTCATAATCATTTTCAGACCCTGAACACTATAAAATGTTGGCCGTGCATCACCATAAAACCACCGGCAAGTGAGTACTCGTTCTGTTCTGTCAGCCGAGAGAGAGAGCATCACCACTATCGTGAATACCATGAAGAGATGGTCTTTGCACCTGCTTGAAATTCCAGAAGAGAAACTGTTCAAAATGGTTTTCTTTATAAGAAAACCAAGCTGCTGCTCGAGACACAAAATCACCAAATTGTTGATGTGGTTGGAGAAATGACACGTCCCAGTTCTCATCACAGCACCACTTCGACCAACTTCTTGGTTACTCACTTGTGGGCTTGGGCAAGGACAAGTTTTCAAAAATATGATCTGCTAACTTGACATGCCATGGGTGATATTGCAAATGGTCTCCGGTGTCGCCAGTGATATTGATCACTTTCGTCCAAAACATTATTTAGCTTCTTATTTCGCTGTTTATTCTTTCGGAAGATCGAATTCACTTATACTTTCTACAAAAGCACTAAAATGGTGTCGTTAGCCAATATATCGAGTCCTAGATAATATAAATATGGGTATAAAATGTAGCACATACGTGCTTATCAGCAGCATGGTTGGAGACTGGTTGGCAGTGTGGAAGGATGCTGGTTGGCAGACTAGTTTGGCTGCATGGGTAGAAGCTGGCTGGCAGTGCGGATGAGTTTTTCGGCTGAGAATTGGATAGCAGCATTGCTTGCTACAAGACTAAAAATTGGCTAGGGGTACGTCTGACTTTGGTAGTTGACCTATGGTCGACTTTGACAGTTGACCGACTTTGACCATTGACCGGTCTGTGCAGACTGGTGGGCTTCCTTGGTTGACTGGTGGGCTTGGATGAGGAACAAAAGATGGTTCAAGTGTCGATTCAGCCCATTAATTGAATATTTTTACTTATGGTACAAACATCGCCCCCTCTTAACCTCCAACTTGTTGGGGGTTAAGAAAAATCCGTTTTCCTTAGTCAATGATAGAACTCGCCCCCAAGTGTGGATTATTTATGTTGGGGCGATTGGCGAACTTCCCTTGTTGTTTGCGAAAATCACAATCAAGACGCCCCCAAGTGAGGCTATTGTGATTGGGAGATCAGCGGGAAACAATTGAGCATGAACCACTGTTGTATGCAAAATCAGGATTGAAGGCTGAATTGTTCTGAAACAGAAGCGTGATGCTCGAGCGGAGTGGTATTGTGAGTGAGCGACAACTGCTATTGTAAAACTGAACTGCGGTAGTTGCGTTGGATTTGACTGCGATGGCCGAAAAAAAAATGTCCTCTACAGTAATGAGCTAAACTGGGTAGTAAGGTCATTGAGCAAAAATGATCTTCAGTAGCTTCGACCAGCTTAACTGCAATAACAGCGAGCAAGACTGCACTGCATCAGCTGTTGTCAGCTAGACTGCAGGGATTGCGAACAGAGCTGGACTGCATGGATTGCGAACAGAGCTTGACTGCAGCTGCTGCGATCAGCTGGACTGCAGCAGCGACGAGCAAAAGTTACCGCTCGGGCAGCTGCGGTCAGCTGGACTGTAGGTATTGCGAACAGAGCTGGACTGCAGCACCTGCGATCAGCTGGAATGCAGCAGCGATGAGCAAAGTTGCACTGCAGCAGCTGCGGTCAGCTGGACTACAGGGATTGCGAACAGAGATGGACTGCAGCAGCTGCGATCAGCCGATCGGGCCAGAGACGAGAAAGTTGCATCGCAAAGAGTCGCTATTATCTGGACTGCAGAGATTGCGAACAGAGCTTGACTGCAGCATCTCTGATCAGCTGGACCGCATCAGCGACGAGCAAAGTTGCACTGCAGCAGATGCGTCGTCTGGACTTACGGAATGCGAACAGAACCTGATTGCAAACAGATCACCGGGACTGCTAAAGAAATGACGATTTAGCAAAGTTGCACTGCAGCATCTGCGACCAGCTGGACGCAGAAACTACGAGCATAGGTGGACTGCATCAACTGTGATCAGCTGGAATACAGCAGCAACGAAAAAAGCTGCACTGGAGTACCAGATCAGCCGCATCACAGAATTGGTAGCATAGATGGACTGCATCGACGCCTACGATCACCTTTGAATGCAAGCGACGAGCAAAGTTACACTGCAGCAGCTATGATCAGCTGGACTACGAGTATAGCTGGATTGCAGATCATGATCATTGAATCTGCCCGACAATGAACAGCTACTGCACTGCGGCAAGAATGCGATGAGCTGGACTGCAGGAACTGCGAACATAGCTGGACTTCATCGGCTGCGATCAGCTGGAATGCAGCAGCGATGAGCATAGTTACACTACCTTGAGCTACGATCAATTTGGACTATAGGAAAGACGAGCCTGTTGCAGAAGTGCGATCAGCCGGATCGCAGGAGATGCGAACATGATTGCAAAGCAGCTTTATCATGAATCACATGGAGCTGACTGCAACATCTTTGATCAATTTGGTAAGCAGCTGTTGGGGCACTGGGCTTAAACAGTTCGATAAACCTAAGTGTAACAGTTACAAATAAAACTAGACATCATAAGTTGCGTCCAACTGAGTGCAACCAAACTGCATCGATTCGTCAACCGAGTCAGAATCTGAGCAATCGGATCGCATCGGTTGCGTCAACCGAAAAGCAGTTTCTTTTGAACTGGAGTACAATAATTCAATCAACATAACTATAGCAGTTTAACATTACTGATTGTAATAATTGCGTAAAAATATTATGGTGTATGCTCGCCCCCTCTTAATCCTGCAACTCGTTGGAGGATTAAGAAGTTCGGGTTACCTGAAGTTTCGATTTTCGGAAGCTAAATTCCACACTGCAATTAGGAGCTATGTAACTCGCCCCCAAGCGTATGGAGTGTTACGCAGCTTGCCCCAAAAGAGTTATTTCAGACCATGAGGTGTTACATATTTTGCCGCTAAGTGATTGTCAGTCACGTTGGAGTGATATGCAACTCGCCCCCAGAAGATAGCGATTGTCATGCTGCTCGATGCTCGCACAAGGGTGCACTGCCTTGCTGCATTTTGCTCGCGCATGGGATTTTGAAAATGTCTGCTATCTGGAATTCTCGCGGGGGGCCAATCCCACTATTCCAGATGCGCGCAGAATTGGAATGTGTGCATCTTCTCATGAGAATATGCTCGCCACATTACAGGTGTCTCACTGAACAAAAGTATGCATGATTATATGAAAAGATGCAAAAATATGTAAATTGTATACTTACCATATTGAAAATGTTGTTGCGACTTTTTTTATGAAGTGATCAGGATGCCCACTGGCTATGTTGGTGTTTTCCAGCGTCTCGTCTCATCTTAGTAAATTTATTTATCTGTGGGACTAGAATGCACCAGTTAAGTCTAAACTGGATTAAAGGCAGTTGCTACTGAACTGTGTTTCAGCAGCTGCGATCAGCTGTACCTTTAAAGTTATGCATGAAGCTGGATTGAATTAGTTGTGAGCAAAACTGTATTGAAACAGTTTTGGGGATAATCAGACTACAACAGTTCGACCAACTGGACTGTAGGAAATTAAAAAGGGACAGCGGCAGTTCGATCAACTGGCCAGCAGATGTTGTTGTGAAACTGGATTACAATAGTTCGATCAACCGGCTGTAATAATTATGTGGAAAAAGAACTGCAGCAGTTCGATCAACTGGACTGCAGTATTTTCGGTGGTGATTGAATGTGACCGTTTCTAGTGCTGTCATTTCAAATTTCAAAAAATTTACTTTTCTCCGAAAATCAAAATTTCTCCTTCACGATGTTGGGAATTTGACATACGATCTCAACGGGCCGAAAATCACTCAGTTTGGATGCACGAAGAAGAAGTTATCGAAAAATTGGTTGGTTAGCGCCTTTCTCCAAATATGTTGATGCCGTGATTTCACCCGAAAAAATATTATTCTCCCATTGTAAAATTTTATCTTCATGTCGTAGGATATTGACATGCGATCGCCACGAGCCAGAAATCATCCAATTCGGACGTGAGACGAAGAAGATATCAACGAAACAGATTTTTAGACCAAGCCCAAGTGGGGTGTACATATCCGCAAGGCAAGAGAAATGGGGCGGAATCATCCAAGGGCCATGAAATTAAGTTGAGCAGCGCTAAATGTGATCAGGGCCACGGTATTAAGTTGCATCGCGTTTCGCTGGATCGGGAGTATGGGATTAGCTTGCGCCGCGGTGTACTGAATCAGAAACTTCAATTAATCTTCTCCATTTAATCGTTCATCCCGATTGATCTCCTGGAACTCGCCGATTGCCGCTCGGCTTTGGCCGCCAGATTTTTTTTTATTTTTCTGGCTGAAACTTTTGGTGACAGTTCTTCGAAACTGTGATCTTTCTCCTCAAATTTTTGTAACAATTTTCTGAAACTGTTGTCTTTGCTTTAAAGCCTTGATGCAACGGTTTTCTGAATTGTGATCTATGCCTTCGTACTTTTGGTGACAGGTTTCATTGACTTGTTGTCTTTTCTTTGAAAGCTTCTCGTAACAGCCCTATGGATTTTAACAATGGTTGCATGGACTGTTGTTGTTTCTCCTGGAATTTTCACCATGATTTTGCCGCACTTTTGTGGCCCTTTCTGGAATTTTCTGAGATGCTTTTCTGGAGGTTTTCTCGTGGGTATTCAAGCACCTAGAGATGTGGGAAACTTGTCACCTCTGCGATCATGACAGTAGCGAATTTTTCATACAACAAACTCGAACAGGTGGATAATGCGTTATTTGAGAAGCAATTTTATTTTTGAACTTTGGACTTGAACATGCTGCGAATCGAACATCCTGACAACAATCTTGGTGATTTTCGCAGTGAGTCAGCTGTGGTGGCTCCCGACTGCGATGTTGGACTGCAGAAGTTGCGATCAACTGGACTGCAATAACTGTAATTAACTGGTCTGCAGCAGCTGCAATCAGCTAGACTGCGACTATTATGATCAAAATGGACTGCAGCAGTTACGATCAACTGGACTACAGTAGTGATTTTTCAAGATGCTTTGACTGCTTTCTCACGGACACGATTTTGAAGCATTTTCTATAACTTTTCTCAATGGGAAAACACGATTTATTTTCTCGTATGTCCCCTTAGTCGGCGCCAATGTTTGTACCCAAAATCACTTTTGGGCACGAAACACGATTGAATTGATTATTTTGTGTGAATTTTCGGTTTGGATATGGACTGAAAAACAAATAAAGAGACACAAAGGTTTAACGTGGTTCGGCATTGTTTGCCTACGTCCACGGGTGAATCCCCTTGGGGAGTGATTTTTCATTCATAATTTGTATTACATAATATGTTTTTCTTTTCGCTCCTATTGTCTACCTCCCATCCAGGACCTATGCTCCTCCCTATTTATATAGTTCTTCATATAATTTTCAATCTCCACTTAAATGGAATGAAACTACCCATTTATGCTCCCATCATGAATTATGCATGTAACCGCCCATTTATGCTCCCATCATGAATTCTGCATGAAACTGCCCCTTTATGCCTTCATCATAAATTCTGCATGAAACTGCCTCTTTATGTCTCTATGATAAATTTTGCATGGATGAAATAGATGGAATTCAATGGCTGAAACTGCAGGAATTCAATGGCTGAAACTGCACATTTATGCTTTCATGATAAATTCTGCATAAATGATGGCTAGAAGTGTTGGTGGGAATTTCTTTGGCGTAACAGTGATCGCATGGGTAGGGACTTGCTTGATGGTTGACAGGAATGATGGCTGGCAGAGTGAGTAGACGGAAGCTGGTTGGCAGCATGGTTGGAGACTGGTTAGGAGTGTGGAAGGATGCCGGTTGGCAGACTGGTTTGGCTGCATGGGTAGAAGCTGGCTGGCAGTGCAGATGAGTTTTTCGGCTGAGAATTGGATGGCAGCATTTCCGGCTACAAGACTGCAAATTGGCTAGGGGTAAGTCTGACTTCGATAGTTGACCTACGGTTGACTTTGACCATTGACCATTGACCGTATGTTGACTTTGAAAGTTGACCAACTTTGAACATTGACCGGTCTGTGCAGACTGGTGGGATTCCTTGGTTGACTGGTTAGCGGGCTTGGATGAGGAACAAAAGATGGTTCAAGTGTCGATTCGGCCCATTAATTGGATATTTTTACTTATGGTACAAACAAGTTGAAGCGTAGTGCACGACACCAAGATATGACTCAAGTAGATGAGATCAATGGAAAAGCAGTAAATCTAAGCAATGCTGATACTATGAAATAAAAGTTAGCAGAGTTATGAAAGCCAACAATGATTGCTGAATTTCATAATAGGTTCTGAGAATGCATGTAGCGAAGTTAAGACAAGTATGGTGTTTATATTGGGTCGCATTCAACGAGGGCGTTGAACGGATTAGGCGGGGGATGTCTATGACCGGTCCGGAAAGTAAGCACAATGATGGTGTATTATAATGTTTCAGGCCAAGTCAGTGTTCGGCCATAACGTCGCAATTCAAAGCCATAATAGCGCAATGCAAAGCCATAATGGCGTTATGCGGTACAGACCGTCAATCACTAAGATAGTGGCACCCTGCAGGGACAGTGAAGAGAAAAGGTATCACTATGCTGTAAATATATTTGGATTAGTAATGAAGCTTATTGACCGAAACAATGAGGCATTATTGAGGGATTGGCAAGACATGGCCAAAGTGACAGATGTAACATGCGATGTTGGCATTGAGGCATATCCGAGGAATTGAGTTGGCCCAAACTCAAGGATGATGCGAGAAGGTATAATAGACCAAAATTTGGTCTATGGAATTAGTTCAAGGCTGGCCAAAGCTTGGAAAGTGGAAACAAGATAGTAATGCAAGAGTGGCAGTGCTATTGTCAAGAGAATTGGTTAAGTGAAGCATATGGCGCCAGATAACCAGATTGAGCTAAGGAAGTCGAAAGATGATTGTATCGCAATAGTTGTGCAATATGGAAGAGTTCAGTAAAGCGAAATAGTTGTGCAATACAGAGGCCAAGTCCGGTAAAGCGCAACAGATGTGCAATATGGCTTAGGTGATGGTTACGACTTAACAAGCATACCAATGATGTGAAATAAAGGAGAATGGTTATAAAGGTAGTTTATAAGCATGGGAGTGTGTTCATAACTGCATTGGAATAGGTGTTGGACGATGGCGTCCGTTTAAATAGAAACTTGCCAGTTAGCATAATTATATGCGGTTATAGAACTGCTCCATGGGACATATGTTTGTCCCTTGAGCGTGCAAAGGTTGTTCACGGTTTTGGCCAAGTAAAGCTGCTGTATAAATATTCCGAAGGAATGGAAAATTTGGTAGGCTTACATAGGAGAGTGTGAGACTCAAAATAGAATAGTTTTTGTAAGGCTAAGGCTTGGTTCAAGGTGAACAAGTCTATGTAAGTCCGTAAGTGGGAAAGTTTTGTATTTTTTCTCTTTGATGCAATAAAAAGAGTTGATTTGTCATGTTCTAAGTGTTCTTAGTTGACCGAGTGTGTTTGGAAATGTATAGCAATGTTTGAATGTATTATGTGGTGCATTTGAGAAGTTAAGTGAAGAGAAAGAAGACTAAATACTTCCGTTGAAGAACTGTTGAGTTGGTTATTTGCATTGGTGCAAACTCATAAGGCTGAAGTGCAGGTGGGTGAAGCTTGATTCACAGAACCATAGTGCTACCAGCTTACACTTTCGCAGAAATTTGCAAGAGGCATTTCAAGGTGTGACACCTGCCATAAATATTATTTTTTTTGGTGATTCAAAAATTAATTTTATTGAATAATCATTCAGAGTACATCTTGTTACATCCCATGTATCCAAAATTATTATTAGGTGGGAAATTATCCACATAATCAAAATTGATACCACTACTTTTACACTTCTTAGCTATTAAATGAGCTACTCTATTCTTGGATCTCTTAACTGACTGACAGATATATTTTTCTTGGCTTTTAAGTAAAAACTTAATGTCTAGAACTAAACTTTGGTTTAACCAATGAACATGGGAAGTTGCTTCCATTATTGACTTAACCAAGAATCTCCCCGTCCCATTATTAATTGACCACTTTAAAACTGATTTGTTTAATAAACTAGGTCAATTAATAATTGGACGGAGGGAGTACTTCACTATCTGATTCAAAATGACTTTGAAAAGATTCTTTGAGATTTCCCAGTTAACTGCTTCATGCATTGCCAGATATTCCAATTTTTCCACTTCTTGATCTTGAATCATTCCTCCATTGAAGAACCTCCCTTTAGCTCCATAGTAATGACCTACAAAATTTCTAGTTATTAGTTCAATGCCCCAAGTTAAATTATCTTTGAGAAAAGAAGCATCCACATTAATCTTAATGTAATCTTCTTATGGGGGTTCCCAATATTGAGGCTGCACCTGTAAACTGACAGTTCTGTTAGGTGTATTAGAAGCATTCTTTTTGCAGCTATCAAGCAATGACAGGATATTGTTAATACTGAAAGTTCTATTTGGTTTTTTCCTTTGAAAAACAACTGTGCATCTATCTTTCCATATAGACCAGACAATAATCATAAGAAAATACAGAAAATGCACATTATCTGGAGATTGAGAATCAGAACTAGGTACATTAGTAGTATACCAACTAATAATCCAGTTAAACAATCTTCCATGCACATTCTTAATATTGCTGACATTCACATTAACACCAAGTCAAATAGATCTAGCATAGGGAAAATCAAGCAACATATGTTCAGTTATTTCAAAAGTAGCATTGGAGACACTACATTGCACAATCAATTCCATGTTTATACTTAGAAAGCTTGTCCCTAGTAGGAAATATGTCTTTAAGAAACTTCCACACAAAAAGTTTAACTTTATGTTGGATTTTACATGCCCAAAGAGCTTTCCAAACATTACTACCAACCAGTTGAGGACCAAAGTTCTCAGCAGTGTGACTGTTAAGTACTTTATAAGCACTTTTGATAGTAAAATTACCTTTTCTATCATGAATCCAGTTAAGGGTAACACTACCATACATGGGAATTTTCCTAGAAATAATTTTATTAGCACAATTCACCTCAAAGATACTCTGTATAAGCTGCACATTCCAAATTCTAGTTCCTGGCAAAACTAACTCACGAACATAACAAGATTAGGCAAAGCATTAGATTTTGCTATTGGTTCAGGTGGGTTGTCCAGACCAACAACCCATTTATCTATCCAAATCTTAATTTTTGTACCACATCTCACATCCCAAAAAGTATTATCCTTGATGAGATTATTCTGTCTATATATACCTTTCCATACCTAGGAACTTTTCTCATTGAGTTTATCCAAGTGTAGAGGATTAGAGGTTTTAAAAATATTTAGATTCTAAAATACGTACATACAAATCATCAGAGTTAGAGAAAATCTTCCAGGATATCTTGCTAATAAGAGCTATATTAAAAACTTCCAGATTTCTAAAGCCTGAACCTCCTAATTCATTTGGCTAATATTGAAGATTAGACCAACCTACAAATTCAATACCTTTGTTAGCCTTATGGGCCCACCAGAAAAGTATCAAGTTTATCAATGATAGTAGTAGGAATTTTAAAGCATCCCTATCTGATATGTTGAGAGAGAATTCGGAATAGACTAAATCAAAGTAGTTCTGCCAGATTGGTTTAAAGTAACACTTATCCAGTTATTGAGCCTAGCCTCAAAATATTGGGCTATATGATCAAAAGATTTTATTTTAGAATGACCTAACAGTGAGGGTGCCCCAAGATAAGTTTCTGAACAACTAACAATGTTCATGTTTAGCTCCTTGGCTAAGTCATCACAGGTAGCAGGAGTTAAATTGCTACTAAAATAAACACAAGATTTATCAAAGTTCAAAGTCTCATCAAAAAGACTGCCGAAGTCATTCAGAATGTTTAAAATACCAGCAATATTCCTCATATCAGCTTTTGCAAAGATGAGGATATCATCTTCCAACAAAAGATGTGATATAGAAGGAGCTCTTCTTGCTACCTTAATACCTGCAATTTCTTTGTTAGTCTCTGCAAACTTAATTTTCTGGAAAGAAATTCAATGGCCATGATAAAACGATAAGTAGATGGAGGATCTCCTTGTCTTATACCTCTTGCAGGTATATATTCTTCCCATGGAGATCCATTTAGTAAAACACTTATGCTTATAATGGAGATACATTGATGAATTAGATTACAAAAATCCTTACTGATACCAAATTGAGATAAAATTTTCAGTAAAAAAGGCCACTCAAGTTTATCAAAATCCTTAGAAAGATCCAATTTTAAGGCCATGGTACCTCCCATACCTTTTTTTTTTGCTTCATTTGTATGAAAAATATCATGAGCAATGTTAATATTATCATGTATGGATCTACCTGGAACAAAGATGCTTGATAGGGTGAAATAATTTTCTTCAAATAAGGGTTAATCCTATTAGCTAGAATTTTAGAAACTATTTTATAAGATATATTGCAAAGACCTATAGATCTTAACTCAGATGGTTTCTTAGGGTCTTTCACCTTAGGAGTAAGACTTATATAAGTCTTATTAAGTTCTTTGGTCATAAAACCAGTGATAAAAAACTGTATGACCACATCAATGACATCCTTACCCACAATTTCCCATTGTGATTGATAAAACCCATCTTGGAAACCATCAGGACCTGGCGAACTCCAAGCTGGCAGAGATTTAACAACACTAGCAATTTCATCAGCAGTAGGACCAACAAGAAAATTAACATTATCAGTATCATTAATGACAGTTGGATGACTTCAAAAGCATCATCAGGCAAGATAAGATTACTTGTACAAGCAATAATGCTAAAATGATTAGTAATGAGGCTACTAATACCATCTCTTTTTCTATACCAGTTGCCATTATTATCACTAAGAGCAATAATATTATTTCTGTGTAATCTTTTATTCACCATAGAATGGAAATGTCTAGTGTTATTATCCATGTCATGAATATGCTTACCTCTTGATTTCTCCCTATAAAAGCTAGTTTGAATCTTATACCAATTTTCTAAGTCATGAGTATTGGCTTTAACTTTCATTTCTTGGATAGCAGAGTTAGGCTCCTTATGTACTACATCTAATTATTTCTGTAATATATTAATGTTTTCGTGGATATCACCAAATTTTAGTTTATTCCACGTAGACAAAGTGAACCTAGTATGTTGTAACTTATGCTTAAATTTATGAGCAGGACTTCCTTGAACATTTTTGTTCCAATCTTATTCCATATGAGTTTTAAAAGTATCATGCTCCATCCAAGTACCAAAAAAATTTAAAGGGTCTCCAAAGTTTCCTTGGGAGAGGATCAGTAATAAGCATTATGGGACACTGATCTGAATCAATATGATTCAAGTGACAGATTTTAGCATTAGGAAATTGTAAAAACCAATAAGTATTCCCTAAGCCATATCCAGTATAGCTTTTTTGGTGTCAGTACCATAACTATTACTAGTCCAGGTATAGTCATTGCCTTCATAACCAAGATCAAAAATACCAAAGTTTTTAACTCTATTTTGGACCCAAGTATCAGAACTACTGCTATTTCTGGTCAGATGAAAATTTAAGTCACATAAAACTATCCATGGTTGATAAACCACTTCACTAAGCTCGTGAAGAAAATTCCATTGCTTCTTTTTAGGTTCAGTGTAAGTGGAACCACATATACATAAAAGACATTAGGACCTCTGATTTACCAGGATCAACTCTAATAAAAGCATATATAATATTATCAGTTGTACTAACAATATCACAAGTTATGGCATCTTTCCAAATGAGGAGAAGACCACCAGCTAACCCCACTCTATCAAGCCAAAATCTTTATTATCGACGGTATAAAGAATATCACTCAATAGAAAGACCGTCTTTTAAACGGCTATTTTGTAACATTTATTCCACCCCACTTAAATATTATAAATACAAATATGTCCTCCTTCCTCATCAAATTAGTCTCGCCTATTTTGGTTACAATATTTTATACTATTTTTATATATAATTTTTGTATCAGTAATTTTAATTTTCAATTTACTTTATTTCTATATATAAATTCTTCCTCCTACCTCATCAAATTACTCATGCCTATTTTTGTTATATATATTTTACATTATTTTTATCTATATTTTCTTTTATCAGTAATTTGAATTTTCAATTTACATAATCAATGGCAAATTCTGATGAAGATATGCGACTACATATAAATCGGTTTAAATCATAACAAAAAATTCGTGTTTAGATGTTGCGACAACTTGATGATGAGGAAGCTGATGATAGAGAACTAAATAACGCTATGATGCTCGTATATTCGGGCCAATTACCTCGAGTTCCGAAGCCAAAGTAAATATTTAGAAGAAGATATGCGTATCGAGGGAGGGAATGGTTCCACTTGAAGCTGGTGCACAACTATTTTCTTCCTACTTGTGTGTTCTCCGGTTAAAATTTCCAAGGTCGATTATGCATTCCCCGCCATTTGGCGATAAAGATTATTAATGATTATTATCAGGTAAAGCCTCAAATTAATTATTATTTTGAATTTTTGATGCACTGAATATTTGAGGTCATAATCTTGAACAAAATGTTACCTCGGCCCTAAGGTTACAGTGTCCCGTGGATTCAAACGATGAGTTCGTACCGGAAAAACAACTTCATACAAGTTTCTTTCATTGTTTTGCGAAGTAATAATTAATCATTTTGGTCCAAATAAACAAAAATCCCCAAATTTAATTAAGCGGTTAGGATTTGTAGTTTTAACTTACATCACTCAACAGCTGAAACACCACCTTTATCTCCAAAATCTTATGGATCGGCCATAACAAGACAAGGTTCAACTAAAATCAACCATTTCCACACAGTTCGACGATCAAATTTTTCCACTAACTCTCGAAAAGAAAAATTCGCCTCTACAATCACACTAAGAAATAAGAGAAACCCGAGATAAAAAGAAAAAATATTTCTGTTTGGGTAGAGAAAAACGATTTTTCTAGTCACATACGTTTTCAATTTTAGTTATTAATTCTTGAGTTATTAGGATGCATACACGTGTCAAACGGAGTGGTTTGGTTAGTAAATAAAGGAAATATATTATTTATTTAGTCATTTTATTATTTAACTAACTTTTGTAACTGTTAATGCGGTCGACGATGGTCTCGTGATCCAAACTCTAATTAAAAAGAAATCCGTGACCCAATCACATCTCTGGTCACTTTTCTGTGACCCAAAATCAAAATATCCCAACAAAAAAAAATAAAATCTGCTTTCCAAATCTTAATTTTCTCGGTCAAGAAGACCAAGCCCTGGCCTGCACTTTTCTTAATCAACTGAGACTTTTTTTTTCTGGATCCTGGATGTGAGACTCATTTAGATATCCTCAATGTGTTTGTTTTGGCAGTCAGATATGGCATGTGTGACTCAAAATAAGTATAAATTAGTGGTTTGGTCCCGTTAGTCAAAAGCACGTTATTTCCTAACTCAAACGACCCGGATCAGAAGTTAGGTCCGAGTCACATTGTGAGTTAGATTAAAGTCGAACCAAAAAGAAATCAGATTAAAGTCGAACAAGAAAAAACGATCTCTTACATAACTCGTGTTGAGTTAAGGGCCCAGTCCGATCCAGACATCGTGGTCCGATATGTTACTCGTGCTGAGTTAGGAGCCGAGAGAATTTATACGTCGAGTCGGGCAAAAAAAGCACCCTGCTTGACTCGTGCTAAGTTAAAGATCCAGAGGTCAAGTCAGCGAAAAACAAACGTCCCGCTTGAGACGCAAAAAATCAGTTAACATCAGCTCAGCCCGAAAGTGCTAGGTATCCCCCAAATCTATCCCCCATTAGGTGGCATAGATCCTTTCTATTGATTCAACTAATTTTTGGGACGGGGGAAATGCAGGGGGTCCATTTGTGTGTGTTATGTGAGGTGGGGGACAAATTTGGGGAATTATTTTAGGGGACACCTAGAATTTTGGAGCTCAGCCAGCATTAGTATATTTTACCAACTTCTTAACCATGTTCTGCAACACTTACTGAACCCATAATGCATCTGGCAACACTTCTTGAACCCATAATGCATCTGAGTGCGAATTTAGTCCTCAATTATTTATGTTGCCAGAAGTTTTGTGAATAAGATTTGAATTACATGGCTAATTAAATGGTAAATCTATTGCTTAATGGACCCAAAATTACTTGAGCTAGACATTGAATTTTGATTCTGGTTTTTTTGTGCAATAACTCTTAACAGACCGTTTCAAAAACGACCCCAAAATCGTATCCCACCTTTTTGTCTCACATTTTTTTTTGTGGGTCTTTTGTGGCCCTGCGGAGGACATCAGAGGGTCTCGCCATTGATTTTGGTATGTGTGTGGTGGTTGTCCGTTTGGAATTTTCGTTTTTTGTGAGCGTTATTTAGCATAAAAGTAAAGAGTAAAGTCGCATTCAATAGTTGGGTGTAGGTGTAGCTAACGCGTCTTTATTCCATGTACTAGAACATATGAAAGGCATGCTGCAAGAGCTTGTGGGGTCCAAATGAAAATGAAACTTGATTGGAAGCAATTTTTTTTTGTAATTACTCATTATAGACTGCTAATAAAAGATGAGACAGTGCATAACCACTAGCCATTTAACTATCTTAACAAGCTATTCCGTATTTGGAATAAGGTACAATTATAATTACTGGTAGTATATTTGGTAGGTTCAAGAACTAGCAGTTGTTTATGTTGATAAAAGTGCGGATATATATCATTTTCGGAATTCCAAGCTGCTGCATTTCTCCCACTCCCTTCCCATCGGGTGACATCGTTCTTAGCTTTTGATCCCTTACATTGAGATTAGAAGGGGGCCTTATTATTATTGGATTTAACCGATGATGGTCATCGGTTAAATCCAATAATAATGAGGCCATCATCGGTTAAATCCAATAATAATGAGGCCCCCTTCTAATCTCAATACAAGGGATCAAGGGCCAAAAACGATGCCACCTAATGAAGAAGGGAGTGTGAGAAATAACACGTAGGCGGGGGAAAGGAATGGGGTAAAGAGCGAGGGATATATATCATTTTCGGAATCGACAACTGATCAATGACTGGTCCGTCAACTACCATTGATAAGCTGCTGTGAATTGTCGTACTCCTAATTGATTTACACTCTCTTCCCAGCAAGAGCCAAGAGGTACCACTTGAACCAGTTACTAAGCCAGGGTTAGAAATACTTATCAGTGGAATGGAGTGAAATATGAAGCACCAAAGCAATTCAATTTAATGGAATGGAATTCATTTTTGGTAATAAAGAAAGTTACTTTGCTTGAGAGACGTGCCACTGAAAGAATCTATTTGGAAAAAGTAAATTTATCGGTGTTATGATCACTGAAGTAGTAATGGGATCTCAAGTCCTTTTGACGGTGCATGTAACAAGGATTTAGAGATATCAGTGCACCAACTTGCCCAATTATTTGGGAGAAATTAGCTAGCCATCTTGGAATCACATGCCGACCTAACCTCACTTTTCCCTAATCAACCGAGACATATTTAAACATTGACTATGTCATCATCTTTGGCATATCTCTCCATCTTGATAGTAATGTCAGTCGTAGTAGCATCCAACGCAACAGGCTGATAACCCACTCTTTTGTGATCATCTTTGACCAAGCTCTGCATCTCCACACTTCCAGTATAACTAGGATTTAATGCAACAGATTCATCACCGAGATCATAACTACCAAGATGATCATACAAAAGCTTCTTGTCAACCACTTCATTGTGATAACTCTTACAGGCATAGTAGAAGACGCTCTGAACTAATAGCCCCGTGAGATTAACTGCCACCAGCATGAACAAACACAGCAATCCCAACAAAACCTTAACCATGAAATGTACTTGAGACTCCAATACAAACTCAAACACAAATTCTAACGTCCATGTAGCCCACAAGTATAAAAGTGCAAGTCCAAAAGCAATACTAGTTCTCCCTCGTAAGAGTTGCCTACTCTTCTTCATGGCTGCCAAGCCATAACCATTTGGTTCAAGAACAGAAATCACACTGGCTAAATGCCATTGCGCTGTAACATAGATATGAACAAAATCGTATATGATACCAAATATGATAGAAAAACCAAAGAAGAGAGCTTCATTAATATTTTTCGCAACCAAGAAAGAAATAGGAACGTAATAGGCCAAGTAGCTGACGACCATGAGACATAGAACATAAAAGAAGGTTATGATAATATGTTTAAGTATACGAGGAATTGCAAAGAGAGTGGGGAGGAAGGAGACGGGTTTGGATGCATAAAGAGAAGCTACTGTGAAGACAATAGCGGAAGTAGAGAGAAGAGAGAATAGGAAGAGGGAAAGAATGTATAAGAATTCATGGATGGAGTAAGTGCCGATGAACTGTTTATACGAAGGAGATGAATGATGATCACCGGAAAAGTAATCGGCCAAAATAAAGAAGAGGATAAAACTATGAGTTTCAAGTAATAACTGCATCAATGAAAGTGGGAGAATTAGAGTCACGGTAATCAAAAAGAATTTTATTGGAGATGATTTGGCTGGAATTTTGAATGCTTCCTTGATGATTTGATGATCTTTACTTAAGAATTTGAGATCTTCTGCTGCAGTAAAGAGATCCATAGTACTTGTTTAGTTTCACTGGTGAAAGAAAGAGAAGAAGACCGGTATCATTAGTATATAGTGGATCCAATGAAAGGAATTGCTAGGAAATTTCTTGGTTCTTCATCAAGTCAGAGTCGAGTTGCCGTGTGGAGTACTAAGAAAAATTGATGTTGCATTTGCAAGAATAGTAATGATTATAATGGAGGACGGTATTATTAAAGCTAATGGAAGTGGTGTGGCAGTTGAATGCATGAAGTTTTTTATTTTTTATAAAAAAAAAAAAAAAAAAGAAGTTACTGACAAATATCAAGCAGTATGGGTGCCTCCCACATTTGAGGACTTTGAGATATTTCTCCAGCTCTAACAAGCCTGTGGAGATCAGGGAAATCCCCATATTTGATGGTCTTATACAAAACTTTTTCAAAAGATTTTAATATCATGATTAAAGTATCTATTCTATCATTTGTTTTCCAGCTAGTTCTTTTTTGTTTTCCCTCTAGAGATTTCGTTAGTTTCTGATTGCACCCCAATAGATCTAGCTTTTTGCATTGAAGATTAGCCGCCCATTCCAGAGCATCCTTGGCTGCAATGCAGTCTCCTTCTTCTCTTCCATGTGTTCTGGTAGTTCTTGTGCTTCTTCCAAAAGTCTCTCCCGTTGGGCCTACAATGAAAACAACAATGCTTGTTAGACCAGTTACATTATCATTTGCTGAGTGGAAAACAAAGGAAACCTTCATAGGCATAGAAGCTTGAGGTGCTTCTATCCAAGACCCTATAGATCTAGTTCTGTTAATATCATCGATCCTCATAGAAGTATTCAGATGCTCGATTATCAGTTTACTAGTGCTTTTAGGGCAAGGTTTCACATTTCTAAAAACCATATCACATCTGGCTTTCCAGATAAACCAGCATATAGTACCACAGAGGCTAGCCCAAGAGCCCTACGAGATATTAGAATTTCCCCTATGGAACCAATTTTTACACCAGTCAGTCAGATTATTATAACCATTACAAGAGTTATCCAGGTTTAAGATGGGTTTGGAAGTATCATGAAATTTATAGAAATGCATGAAATTAGGATGTACATTAATTAGTAGGGTCTAGAAATCAAAGGCCGGTTCTTTTAGCAAGGGAACCATGTGTAACTTTACTCTGAATGGAGGGAGGGGTGTGAGTCATCTCAGAGGCAAGTCACTTGATCAGGTAATACCATAATTGTTTCTTGAAAAGGTTGTAAGGATGCTTGCCTGTACTCCAAAGTCCATGCCAAACAAAAAAATACAATATGTTATTTCATATAGGTAACCTACTTCCTTCGGACAAACAAACAGGACAAAAGAAATGTAAAAGCAACAAGGGACTGACCAACTAATTTAATTTTGTAGAAAGTGACCTAGTTCTAGAGTCTAATTTTGTAAATCTCACTTTGGTCCTCTCCACTGCTCCACCAACTTGTGAATTCCACTGATCCACCAACTTGTGCTTAAAGCTTAAGAACAATTTAACCCTATACTTTTTTCATTAAACGAAACTTTCAAAGAAAAAAAAAAAAAAAAGTCAAAAAGTTAGTTTGGAGGATAGGATTTCAATATGATTTTTAGAATAAGAAATCTTTTGAAGCAAAATATTTTTATTTTTAACTTTTGAGTTAACTTCTCCTTAAGTGTCCAATACAAATACCTTCTCAGCTTTGAATCCACAATATCAACTAATTTGCAACATTTAGGAGTTGGGTATAGCTAACACGTGTTTAATCTTTAGGCAAAAAAACCTGTCATTCATGTGATGAAAAAGTTGGTGGAAAACATTAGTGCCAGACCTACGCTAATTCCAAAACACAGGGTACCTACTAGCAGCTACCACCTAGCTATTTGACCCTCTTAAACAAGCCTGGTGCAATTAAATCATGTCTATGTTCTTTTGAACTGCAATTCATAAAGGCTATCACTTCTGAATTTAAGGGAAAAAAAAAAGAAGTGATTATTGGTTGACCGAAAGAAGTGTGTAGATTGCACCGTAAGAGAATCGAACAGTTCCAACATGTGCATTTTCAACATTATGATAGAGAAGGATATGAGTGTGCCCCACCACCCCTCTCACACAATGTAAATTTTTTTTTTCTCCGGTGTGTTCAGCATTTTTGAAAAAGAAAAACGAACTGGGCTTGTTTGATTCACATACACATTTTACTCTTTTTCTATTTCAAAGTTCAAACAGAATCCCAATGATTTTCTTTGACTTTGGTCTTGTAGACTGAGGGTCATTGTGTGGTCCAAATACATATTTCTCTCAGCAACAACAATTGTGCCTGTGTTTGGTGCACTCCAGTCCAAAAGCCGCAACCTTACTATAGTTATAGGCATCAGCAGCAGACCACTCCACTGCCATCTTAAAACATCATCGTTGCCGTATACAGAAAAACTTCAATAAATGCTATTCCATTGAAGCTGTTGGGTTTCTATGGAGATGAGCAACCAGAAACTACAGTTATAGATTAGTCAGCAATTTTTTGATAAAAATGAAACAGACTACTAGTAGTTTAATGAAATGAATTTTTCTAGTGGAAACTTCCAGTACTTTTGGTTAATGGGTTGATTTTTTTTTTCTAGTTTAAATTTCAAGGTACTGTGCAAACTTTACCTTTACTGCAGCCAAAAAAAACTCTTTGCAGTGGGTAGTCGTACACTTGTAAAACAACTCTATTTTGATTTTTACTAGTTTTTACTAGTTTAAAAAACAAATTTCAAGACTCGTGGTTGATGGGCTGGGTTAGATTTACGTTTTTACTAGTTTCAAATTTCAAGATACTGACTTTATCAAAAAAAAAAAAGAAAAAAGAAGTCAAGGTACTGTACGAATTTACCTTTACTGCTACCAAAAAGCTCATTGCACTTTGAAAATGTCGTGTGAGCTAGGGGGTAGTGGTACACTTGTGAACAACTCTATTTCTTTTACTCTTTAAGCATCTCCAATGGTTGAAGTCTTGAATTGATGACTAGTCCAAATGTCCACCCTCCTACACCTGCTCACCCACAGTCCTACGAATGAGCTTTAAACAGCTCCATAACGAGTTGAAAGTTTCTTGATAGAAGTTGCAGAGTACTTTAACACACCAAATCGAGAACATTAATCAAAAATTACAAAATACCATCTCGATGACCCTTTTTTCAAAAGTTGCCTATAAGTGAGAGAGTAAGAGAAACAAATTAAAAGTTGTAAAAGAACTTTTGAAAGTTCCTTAAAAATACTTCTACGCATAGGGTTGGTGGACAGTGGACTAGACCTAGACTCATAACTGAACATACTACATGCAGAAGATAGATGATGTGGTTACAGCTTACAACTTCTTGAGCTGACAATGATTTTCTATATATTAAAGGTACATGTCATTCATCACCAGAAAATATCATCTCTGGGGTCGGGGTTCTAAAAAAAGGAAAATGCCATTTAAAGTTGTTGGAGCTTGTAAGGACCTCTCAATGGTACTATTTTAATTACTCTGGCTGCCAAGATATATATATATAAGTATATAACCACATTTGGTACTCCACAAAATTAGCCCTTGCATCATTCATGGCTGCCGCCATAACCATTTGGTTCAAGAACAGAAACCACGCGGCTAGATGCCATTGGGCTGTAATGAAGGTCGTATATGGTAAGCAAAAAAAACCCAGAAGAGATATATTTGTCGCAGCCAAAACAGAAATAGGGACGTAGTTAACATTGATTTATGAGTTGTAAACCAATAGTAGGCTGGAGTTTATGGGTCTCATAACCGCCTCCAAAGAAAAAAATCGAAACCGCCTCCAAGTGTAAAAGCTACGAAACTTCCCTTGGATCCCAAGTAATGTCTAAACCCATTCCAATTCTAAAAACGACTAAATCTTTCCTTGGATCCCAAGTAATGTCCTATATAAAAGAACATAGTACTCCACGTTTACACCACACAAGAAAAAAACTAGAGTTACAAAATTCTAGTAGCAAATTCTCCAGATCTTTCTTCATAACCGAATTCTCTTATCTTTCATACCCAAACTCTCCATCAATGGCTGTTTCCTCTGTTTCTGAATTTCAACTCATTGGTCCTCCATCACTCCACCGCCAAACTCCTCCATCACCAAAACAAAAGGGCGCGGATGATTCAACAGCCCCTGATTCATCTCCTACTTCAAATTTCACAAACTCTGCACCTCATCATCTCAGAGGATTCACAGAGAATGGATCAGCAACATATGTTTCAAGTGATAACCCGTTGCTTGATTTCTTCTTCCATGTAGTCCCCAGTACGCCACACGAAAGCGTAACTCAAAGATTAGAATCAGCATGGAAACACGATCCGTTAACAGCTTTGAAGTTGATATGTAACTTGAGAGGTGTGAGAGGTACTGGCAAATCAGATAAAGAAGGGTTTTATGCTTCCGCGTTATGGCTTCACAAGAATCATCCTAAAACCCTAGCTATTAATCTCAAAGCCATGGCTGATTTTGGGTATTTCAAAGATTTACCTGAGATTCTATTTAGATTACACCAAGGGATTAACATCCGGACAGAACGAAAGTATCAATGGAGGATTGAGCAATTCAGTTTTCCAGTTGATCCAGAGACTGGAAAACGTGTGTATAAGAAGAACTCACATCAGAAGAAAGTGTATTCTTCAGATTATGAAGATGAAGATGAGGAGGAAGAAAAGCCAAAGAACAAGAAGCAGAATAAGAAGGAAAAGAGGATAGAGGTATCAAAAAGAGCACTCGAGAGGTATAACAATGACGCTGAGTACAGAAACCTGCATGATCGAGTTTCTGAGATTTTTGCTGAGTTTTTGATTTCTGATTTGAAGTATTTGAATTCTGGTGAAACTGGAAAGATCACCTTAGCTTCAAAATGGTGTCCGTCTCTAGACTCGTCTTTCGATAAGGCTACTCTCTTATGTGAAAGTATTGCTAGAAGGATTTTCCCACGTAGTTCATGTCCGGAGTATGAAGGTGTTGAGGAAGGCCATTATGCTTATAAGATTCGTGATAGGCTGAGGCGAGAGTATTTGGTTCCTCTCCATAAAGTGTTGGAATTGCCTGAAGTTTACATGAGTCGTAAGATGTGGGAGGCGTTGCCGTATAATCGTGTTTCATCCGTTGCTATGAAGAAGTATAAGAGCTTTTTTGAGAAACATGATGAAGAAAGGTTCAATCAATATTTAGAGAGTGTTAAGAAAGGAGAGACAAAGATTGCTGCTGGAGCTTTGTTGCCTCATGAGATCATTGCTTCTTTGGACGACGAGGATGAGAATGATGGTGATTGTAATGTTGCGGAGCTGCAGTGGATACGAATGGTAGATGAGCTTTCCAAGATTGGAAAGCTAAGTGATTGTCTTGCAATCGCGGATGTGTCTGGTAGTATGGAGGGGACGCCAATGGACGTTGCTGTAGCCCTAGGTTTGTTGGTGTCTGAGATGAGCCAAGATCCATGGAAAGGACAACTTATCACCTTCAGCGATGACCCTCAACTACACAAGATTGAAGGTGACAATCTGAGATCGAAGACAAATTTCATTAGAGATATGAACTGGGGATATTCAACAGATTTTCAAAAGGTGTTTGACCAGATATTGCAAGTGGCAGTTGATGGCAAATTGACGGAAGACCAGATGATAAAAAGGCTTTTCGTGTTCAGCGACATGGAGTTCAATGAGGCTGCAGGGAAGAGTAGCTACTCCTATGAGGACGAAGCGGTGCTTGATCCGACCAAGGAATGGGAGACCGACTACCAGGTGATACAGAATAAGTTCAGGGAGAAGGGGTACACGAATGTGCCAGAGATTGTGTTTTGGAACCTTAGGGACTCTAGATCAACTCCGGTATTGGGTCAACAGAAGGGCGTGGCGATGCTTAGCGGATTTTCAAAGAATCTGTTGACACTATTTCTGGAGGGTTCTGATTTTAGCGAATTTACTCCCATTAGAGTGATGGAAAAGGCAATCTCTGGGGAGGAATACACTAAACTTGTGGTAGTTGATTGATAACTAGTTCTTTCAAGTTTTGCAGTTTCATTAGATGAGATGATAACGAATTAAAGTTTCTCAAACAAGTTCAATATTATATTTACGAAAATGATTTTTGAACAGCTTTTCTGGCTAGCGTTTGTGAACAGCTGCCGATGTGGCGTCTGAGAGGACAAAAAGAAAATACCTTTTTGACTTGTTGAATTTTGAGTAAATCAATAAAGCCAAATACAGAAAGCCGCATTAATCCATCTGTTAAATCTCCGAGCAGTTCTTGTTTGTCTTCCTCTACTAGTTCTGGTTTTAGTTATTTGCGTTTACGTTTCTTCTTGATTTCAGTTTTACTATGATCTAGGATTTTTAATTTGGGTGTTTGTTTTTGATTTCTTTGATGTAATCTCTTCACCCACAAGTACTTGTTAGTTGCACACAAAAAAGGTGGCTCTAATCAAGGTTGTGTTTCTGTTTTCTCCGGAAGAAAAATTTCATGAACTTTAAATGAAATACCATCAACATCGACAATGTTTGCAACAACATCTTCAACTTCAACAGAAACCGCGTTAATTCCTTCATCAACAGCAGCATAAAAAATCACCATTACTGACTTACCAAGACTCTGATTCCGGCTCCGGCAGACTGATGTTATTCTTGATATGTTATTAAAGAACCTGAATATATTGGAATGACTGCTTCTAGTGATTTTCACTCAAGAATTGGTGTAATAATAATATCTTGGATACTCAAATTTTGATATTTATCACCCTTAAGTGTTCCGATATAAATCGGCTTTCTAATTATGAGTCGAATTCCTTATCTAAATCCGCATTAAGATCTTGCCAAACATTTTTTTTTTCATCGATAAGATCTTGTCAAACATTTAAAACTTTGGTTTCGTTTTTCTTCTCATTCACTGGCAAAGCTCGAAACATTCTCATATCACAGATCAAAAAGATTGAGGTTACAAACCCTACATCATGATACTGGAATTCAAAACTCGGATACTGTGTACAGGTGAAGGGCTTGTATATTTCATTCGAAATACCTCTACGAAACGAAATTTTCATCTTGATTGAAGATTGGCACACGAAAGACTGATAGGTTAATAAAGTATTAAAGTAACTTATTCAACCTTGTCGGTTTTTATTTTGGTTTTTTAGTCTAGTTGGCTGCCGTACGGAGCTAGCTACTGGAGCTGTTCACAAAGGCTGTCTAAATAGCAGGGTTGTTATATTTATTACTTCATTGAATAATAATCTCTCTTTTTATTTATTAGCTTTCAGCCATGCAATATGCATATATACATACCTAAATAATAAAAGAAGGAGAAAACAATATTTTTACCTCAATTGTCTTTGAAAGAAGTATAACCAGCAACTTTAGCTTATTTTAAGTCTTCCGTGACTCAAATATAGTCATAGACAACATTCGATATTCTGATCAAAAAAAAAAAAAAAACATTCGATATGGATCCAGCATCAACCAAGGCACAAAATGATAATTAGAAGCAATTCAAACCAAATCTTACCCAAGGCACCAATAATTGTGCAGTGCTAATCTCCAACTTCAAATAGCATGCATGTGATTCATCACCAGATGGTACTCATTCAATTTTTTTACTCTTTAGCCGAGAAAACTTAAGATTTTAAACTCTTAAATTGTGGTTAAAAAAAATGGTGCCAAGAATGTTGATCATTTTACATTTTGATTGTTGCGGGAAGACCTGATAAAAAGTAACATCTTAGTTTTATATCATTCATAAAAGAGAAGTATACAAAGTACTCCAAAAAATTAGCCATTGCATCGTTCGGCAACCAACCCTTAGTTTCAAACTTCAAAACAAGACTTACTCGGGACAAACATATAAGCATTAGACTCGAAAGCTTTCAAATCAATGCCCGAGATAAATATCAGGCTTCTTCCTCTCCCTTGCACTCCTGCGAAATTCTTGGGTTTCAGAACGAGCCGTTTCGCCAGTTTTCTTCTTGGCCGGAGCCTTTTTCATAGGCGCCATGGCACCAAGTTCATTTTCTTCGTCTTCCTTTTCTTCTTGTAGTTTTTCACCGCCACTTCCACCAACAATGAATTTTGCTTTAAGGGATTCTATTTCGAGTTTCAAATTCTCTATTGCAAGTTGCAGTTGTTGAACATTCTCATTCATGCTTTTCTCAACGTTGACAACTTTTTGTTGAAGTTGCAAGAACTCAAATTCTGATTGCGCTTCCATAGGGCCCTCTAATATCTCTGCATCAAACATCAAGCCTAGATTCGCACTTGGAAAGTTTTCACTGGAACTCATTTTGCTACGAGTAGTAGTGAAGAAGAATAAAGAACATGACCCTTTAAATAGATATCAGGGTTCACAGAATTCAGTCAGACTAATAATCCAAACATAACCTCATTCAAAGTATTTTTACTGCTTTTAATTCGCTCATTAAGAAGAGTGCCATTTATTAGTATTTGGGGTTCCGAGAGTTCAGAGAGAAGACCGAAAACACTGATTTCAAAGGCTTCTGGAATTTGAATGGCTGCGTTTCCATTGCAGCTGTAGGATTTCTCCTATAGAGAAACTAAAAGTCAGCAACTTTTTTGAACAGATGAAATATATTTACTGACAACAACTTCCGATTACCTAGAATAAATTTCGATATACCCATAAGACGGGATATGAATGGTCAAACCTTGATCACTGTTAGGATATGAATGCTATCAACAACAACTAGAAGGGGATAAGTTACACATTGCACTTGGCGTTTTTGTTAGTTCTAGAGTTCCAACCTCACACTAGAAGTAAATTGGATTTTACTGGAAAGTACTCCGGAACATTAATGTCCTAGAGTCCATTTGAGTCTTGGAGAGGGAGTAGAAATTATTCATTTTGCAGCAAGAATGTAATACGACTACTTAATAACTTAGCTTTTCATCCAGCGAGAAAGTACCCCGCAAAATTAACCCTTGCTTATATCTATCATTCGACAACCAATCCTTGATTTCAAAAACTAAGAAAACTTAAAATGATTTAGATTACAAATATAAAACTAAGTAGAGACTTACTAACAACTAAACTGACTTTCCAAACTTCAAAACAAAACCTGCTCAGGACACATACGCATTAGACTCAACAGCTTCAACTCCTCTCCCTTGCACTCGTGCGAATTTCTTGAGTTTCAGAACGAGCCCTTCCACAACCAGTTTTGTTACTGAACTAGTATTGATGCTATGGGGGTACTACATCCAGCAAAGTCAGCTCAATTCCATTACATAATCATATCAAATTTTGTCGGTAATTAGAAGATGTTCCCCTTACTGGTAATACATAACATTTTTGGCCAACAGATGTCTCCTCAAATATCTCTACATAAGCCTCCTACTATGCAACTACATTACTGGAAATTAGAAACTATGCTAAATTACGATTGGTTTTAGCTAGGTCCTTTCTGCATTTTAAACATCGATGAGCTCTCCTACCATGTCATCATCTTTGACCGATCTCTGCATCTTGATAGTACTGTCCGTAGTAGTAGCATTCAGTACAACAGGCTGATAACCCACTCTGTCGCGATCATATTTGACCAAGCTCTGCATCTCCACAATGCCAGTACTAGGATTCAACGCAACAGACTTATCACCGAGATCATAACTACCAAGATGATCATACAAAACCTTCTTATCAACCACTTCATTATGATGACTTTTACAGGCGTAGTAGAAAATGCTCTGAACTAATAGCCCTGTAAGATTAACTGCCACCAGCATGAACAAACACAGCAATCCCAACAATATCTTAACCAATAAATGTACTTGAGACTCCAATGCAAACTCAAACACAAGTTCTATCATCCATGTAGCCCCCAAGTATAAATTTGCAAGTCCGAAAGCAATAAAAGTTCTCTCTCGTAAGAGATGTGTACCCTTCTTCATGGCTGCCAAGCCATAACCATTTGGTTCAAGAACAGAAATTACACTGGCTAAATGCCATTGAGCTGTAACATAGATATGAACAAGATCGTATATGATAGCAAATATGATAGAAAAACCCCCGAAGAGAGCTTTACTGATATTTGTGGCAACCAAGACAGATATAGGTACGTAGTAAGCGAAGTAGCTGACGATCATAAGAAGGAAGACGTAAAAGAAGGTTATCATAAGATGTTTAAATATGCGAGGAATTGCAAAGATAGTTGGGATAAAGGAGACGGGTTTGGACGCAAACAGAGATGCTACTGTGAAGACAATAGCGGAGGTAGAAAGAAGAGAGAATAGGAAAAGGGAAAGAATGTAGAAGAACTCATGGATGGAATAAGTGCGGATGAACTGTTTAGACAAAGGAGATGAACTATTTTTACCGGAAAAGTAGTCGGTAAAAATAGAGAAGAGGATAAAACTATGAGTTTCAAGTAATAACTGCATGAATGAAAGTGGGAGAATGAGGGTTAAGGTAATCAAAAAGAATTTTACTGGAGATGATCTGGCTGGGATTTTCACTGCTTCTTTGATGATTTGATGTGCACTGAGGAATTTGAGATCTTCTGTTGCAGTAAAGAGCCCCATATTTGATTAGTTTCACTGGTGAAAGAAAGAGAGAAGACAAGAATCATTAGTATATAGTGGATCCAATGGAAAAAATTGCAAGGAAACTTCTTGGTTCTTGATCAAGTCAGAGTCGGGTTGCCTTGTGGAGTACTAAGAAAATTGATGTTGCATTTGCAAAAATGCTAACGATTATAATGGAAATTGGTATGATTAAAGCTAATGGTAGTGGATCCCAGACATAAAAATACAACATTTTATTTCATATAGGCAACCTACTTCCGACTAAGTTTAATCAGTAGCCAGTTAGCCTGTAGTCTAGTTTTGTAAAACTTTCACCTTGTTCCACTCCACAGCTCCACCACCAACTTGTCAAATACTTAAATAAGAGAAATTAGCTAGCCATCTTGAAAGCACATCAAAGCTTAAGACCAATTTAACCTATCCTCACTTTCCTCTAATCAACCAAAACTTTTAGAAGCAAAAAAAGTCAGAGGTTGTTTGGGTACACGATTTCAAAGTGAATAGCTATATATTTGAGGTCAAAAAGTTCCATTCATCCAATGAAAAAATTGGTGGAAAACATTAGTGCTATGTTATAACAACTTGCGGAAGATGATGAATACTAAACGAATAAACCATTAACATTAACTTGACCATTCTGGGAATGCCGTGGTGAAGGAGTGATACCCATTTCAGAGTAAGTGGTTACAAGAACCTAACTGGTACACTTCTGCTCCTTGAAATGTTATAGGAGAACAAATTCATTTTTGGACATAAACTCTGAATTTAATTCAGGATATGCATTTCTAAACATCAAAAGGTTTTCAATGTTCATCAGCATATTCATAAGACATGATATTGTATCCATGGGAGAGACCTTTTATCAATTTGGAACCATTTGGTAATGAAATCAGGATTTGAGAAGTTAGTTAACCATACCTTCGACACACATTTGAACTTATAGATTGAATTCAGATGAAGATAAGTAAAAACCTCAATCAAGATATCCTCTGCTAATGATGAAGAAGTGAGAGAAGTTGAAGAAGAAGCCATCGTCATCAATAAAGTCGAAAAAAAAAGAACACCTTATAATACTAGATGAATGATGAATCCCTGCAAATCCACCAAATGAAAATACCTAGTTAGCAAAGTGAAGGAACTCAAAAAGGAGAGAAAAATGTCTAACAGTAGACCATCAAGTGACATTCACAAACAGATTATCATGGAGGAAAGAAGTGAAGACAATGTCCTAAGCTATATGAGAAGCTGCCACAATTAGATTGCAATAGAAAGATTATTATCACATTACAGTACTCAAAAACAAAGATTAGTATCCATCAAGATTGTAGAAAAAAATCCGTTTGGCAAATTACAATCCGTCAAACAGTAACCCTACTTATTACTGAGAATAAACAAAGTACAGATGCAGCTTTGGGTTCAGGGGTACAAATCTATCGAGCCCAGAACCTACTAAAATTAGTGAAAGTTGGAGGAAACAACTTTGGGCTCAGTAACACAATTTATCAAACACTTTTAAACTACTGAAAATCATAAAAATAGAATACTTACAGAGATTGAGCACTTCCAAACTTCGGGTTTCCACAAAATCTAGATAGAGATAGTGGGAGACTGATTAGAAAATACATAATCATGAAAATAGAAAGAGAGATTATGACAACAAAAAAAGAAGAGGAAATCTAATTTAGGGTTCCATATCTTCACTACCTTAAATTGAGAGCAAGAGCAACAATGAAATCGATATATGAATTGCAATAATCTCCTCAAATGGACCTCATGATTCTCATTCAAAGCAGCAGTGGAGAAGATGGAGTTGTTTGATACTCCTAAGTTAAGAGCGAGAATTTTCGTCTTGGGTCTTCTTCTTTTAGATTCTACAAAAAAAAAAAAAAAAAATGCCATTAAAATATGTGAGACTCTGAAAAAGCATGGCGCTGGGTAGGGGTGTACATGGTTCGGTTTGGTTCGGTTTCAAGCCAAAACCGAAACCAAACCAATATTATCGGTTTTCTAAAAATTGAAACCAAACCAATCCATTAACCATTGGTTCCAAAAACCAATGGTTCCAATCGGTTTCGGTTTTTCCCAGTGGTTTTTGGTTAACCAATAATTATGTCAAACCAAAAAAAAAATTACACAAATTTACAAAAAAAAATAGTATTGGTTTACAAAAAATTACAAATAAAAAATAAATAGAAAGAATATCAAGAGTAGTTAAGGATTACTCTAAATCTAGAGATCAAAAGAAGATTTAACTAGTGGTAGGCTATACAATGACATCTCTAATGAAAATTTAATTTAATTTTTTTTTTTCAATAGTCGGTTAACCATTGGTTAATGGTTCGGTTTCTTCATCAAACCAAAACCGAAACCATTAGCTCGGTTTTTAAAATTTAGAAACCAAACCAAACCATTAGTAAATGGTTCGGTTCGGTTTTCTCCTTATTGGTTTGGTTTGGTTCGGTTTCGCGGTTAACCGGTAACCATGTTCAGCCCTAGTGTTGGGAGCTTATGGGTCCCGCCCAGGTAAAAATTGAATTAGAAGTAAATGAGAAAAATAACCGAATTGATATATTTACCGGCACAAAATCACAACTGAAACAATCAAACAAACTGTGATGGGCCCAAACCCACTCCATTTCTCCAACTGGACTCAGGCGCTGTCTGTGAGGCTTGGGATAATTAAGAGGGTTGTTTTTGGGCATACCAAAAAATTATTGGCCATATATTTTGTCTAGGTTCGGCTCATAACGGATTTTTGCATCCGGCCCGAAGATTTCAAAAATTCCATCCACATCCAATCCATTGAACCATCCATGCAAAGTATGCTGATTAAATCCACGGATTACGGGTAATTTTTTGGTATGCCCAAAAATATGTCTCATAATTAATCGGTGGTGGGTGTATCATCTCCTACAAAAGAAAATTGACAACACTCTTTTATACCTAAAACTGAGATTCCCGACTGCCGAGGCCGGTTCATACGGCTTATGTCAAAAGAAAGAAAAAATCATTTGTCATGTCAGGTGGCCTGGTAAACAACGTTATTATCGAAAAAGTGTTCAACGACAGAGTTTTTATCGAGAAATATTCTTCATGTCTCCAACGATAAAAGATTTATATAAATTCTTGCAACCTTAAATCTCCATCCAATCCGGCGACCATTGTTTTTTCTTCTTCCGAAGAAAAGCTTTCTTTTCACCGACCCTTCTCGATGTAGTCTAACGGTGTTTTCGGTGTGGTTACAATTTCTTTTGGTCTAATTTTTCAAGTTGCAGTTGTTGAAATTTTTCACTCATGCTTTTCTCAGAGTCGTAAACTTTTTGTTGAAGCTGCAAAAACTCAAATTCTGATGGTGCTTGCATAAGATCTTCGATTAGGATATATACTAGTCAAGGTCATGTTGACTTGACATTAGATGTTTGTTAATTATTGTATAAATACCACTCCCATATGTTTGTGTAAACTACATAATTTATTGTATATAAGACATTCATTGTTTCTCATAACACTTACATGGTATCATTAAGGTCAGTCTGGGAATCTTCTCTGAAATAAGTATCAAAAAAATTCGCCAGGGTTGTGATTCAATCACACATATTGATTAAATACGTCTTTAACAAATTTCTGATCTTCTTTTTCATCTTCTTAATTTTAATTCCAAATTTCTCTTTTGATTTCTTGGAATTTAGAGATCTTGATATACGTTTCAACATAAAATTCGCATTGTCTTCTATATTCATGTTGAGTACTAGAGGAATGTTGAATCAAATAACAAATTCACAACAAGTTTTGAATCAAGAAGGTGGTTCTACATCTTCCGTTGTTGATACTTCTAATAGGAATTTAGGATATTTTCCTTTACCTTTTAATAATATAGGTAATTTCATTTCACTGAAATTAGATCGCAATAATTTCTTATTATGGTGTGATCAATTCGAGAATGTCTTGATATATACGGATTTATACAGTTATGTTAATGGTGAAACCGTTGAACCCCCTTCAGAAGTGATTATTTATGGTATTAAAAGTGTTAATCCGAGATGGTCATATTGGAGAAAAGAAGAACGTTTTGTGGTTAGTTGCTAAAAAGCAACATTTACACCTACAATTTTTGGCGATGTTCTTGGAAAGAAATCTGCTCGTCAAATTTGGGAATATCTTGAGTCAAGTTTTCAATCTCAGTTTGGTACAAGACGCAATATGCTTCGTAGTCAATTACATGGGTTAAGACTGGTACTCAATGCATGTTATTTACATAATTTGTAGAAAATTGTTGATTTCCTTGCGGCAATCAATGACAGGGTTTCAGATGTTGATCTTATGATGTGTGTACTAAATGGACTTGGTAGAGAATATGATACATTTGTAGTAGCTGCACAGAATCACGAAACACCATATTTTATTGGAGAATTAAAGTCTCGTTTGTTAACTCATGAACAATAGCTTAGTAATCAACATCAAGATCAAGAAGCAGGTAATAGTTTTAATACTACTAATCCTAAAACTTTTTATGGGAAAAATACTCATAATGGTGGTAAGAATGGCAATGGAAAATCCAAGAATTTCAAAAATGGTTCTACTACTTCAAAGAATGGTGGTACTACTTCATTCAAAAGTGGTGCTGGATATACTAACTCAAGTGGAGATGCTTCAGATGGTGCTTCAAGAAAACCATTTTTTGATTTCTCAACAGTGGAGTGTCAAACTTGTAAGGAAACAGGACATTGGGCAAGTAGATGTTTCTTTAGATATCACCCACCAGTTAATACCGAGTCCTTTAATTTTGCAAATGTACAGAATGTTGAACAAGCTTTCAATGGTATTCATATTAATTCAGTTGTTTGTGAAGATCCCTCTGGTTCTGCTTCTACAACTTGGATTTCTGATTCAGGGGATGTATCTGCATATATTGGTTCAGATAAAGTGATTGTTGGGAATGGTGAGTCTCTTTCTATCTCTAAAACTGGTAATTCTATATTAACTATTCCAACTATTAAGTTTAAGGTAGCCAATATCTTACTAGTTCCAGAAATAGCACAGAACAAGTTATCAGTTATTCAGTTAATTAAAGAAAATTATTGCTACTTTGTGTTTGATCCATGAAGCTATGAAATTAGAGATCTAAGTTCACATACAATTTTGGCTTAGGGTAGAATGGTTGATAATCTGTATATCTATGAAATTTATTTGTCATTTAAGTTCCAACAAGTCTATCACTTTAAATTCTGATATTTCTGATTATCTTTGTCATCCATGTCAAATTGTGAAAAGTAAAAGACTTCCTTTTCATCTTTCAAATTCTCATGAATCAGATCCTTTATCTCTTATCCATTGTGATGTTTGGGGACCATCACCAATACCTTCTTATGCTATTTATAAATACTATCTTGTTTTCATAGATGACACTACACCAAATTCAAGGATTAGTAATTAGATTTGGCAACAGCTTAGCGCCTGTTGCCAATTTTCAGTTGTGAATTTCTGTTGCGAAACTTTTGCAACAATATATTTTTGTTACGAAATTCGCAGCTGTTTGTTTCTATTGCGATTCGCAACAGATTGGAGTTGTACGCGTGCCACTCGTGAGTGTGACTACCCACACTTTTAAGATGACTTGGATTCAGCTCATTCAGTGCTCAGTCAGCTTCAAAACTGACTCGGTTTCAGAGTAAAATCTCAGAAAGATCTCTCATTTTTCATTATTTTCTCTCTCTATTTTTCGCTCTCTCTATTTCTCTTCTCTTAGTATTAGGGTTCAGCTTCTTCTTCTTGTTTGGAAGCGCAATAATCATCGATCATTATACACACACAGTGATGATGATGACTATCAAAACATCTTCTTTTATCCCAAATCAAGGTTGAATGAATTGTTGATTTGGAGATCTCAAATCCTAAATCAAGCCGACCAATTTCTTTGGGTAATTTTTTTTATTCTGAGACTAACAAATCTCAGATCTCCTTCATGTTCTAAAGTTAGGGTTATGTCATCTCATAAGTTCTAGATTTGTAGAGTTTAATGGGTTTTGGGTATAGTTCATTATTTTTGTTTATTTTCTTTTTCCGATTGATAAATTAGGGTTCTTCATCTCATCTTCGATTGATGGTTGTTCAGCTGCAGGAACACCCAGATTCTCTTGATTCCATTTTAGAATTGCTTCTACAACATCATGAGAAACACTTTTAAGGTATACAAACATTCTTAAATCCTCTGATTTCAATTTCACAAATTAGATTTTCTTTATTTTTAATTATTTTTGCTTATTTATGTGGTTTAAATATGGTATTTTTGATTTGTTTGAATTAGTCATTCAATTTTTGTATGTGTTCTCAATTTTTCTACACATTTTCAGTTATGGGTTTTGTTAAATGGATGAAAGTTGGTTATACCCATTCTGAAGGTCAATTTGATTTGGGGTGATGAAAGGTACGATCTCTTTCTATTTTCTTGACGATTTATTTTGGGTGTGTGTGGGTGGGGGACAAATGCCGCAATGAGTTCTTGTAGATGATGTGTCCAGATACACAACTAGACCTACTTAGGTCTTCTCTGCATGGAATCATGGCCATAGGGCAAATACTTTCGGTTTCAAAGGAACACATTTCTTGTTTTGGATTCGATTTTGTATTTCTGATTATTTGTTTACATGGGTTTCTTTGATTTTCGAAAACTATTATATTCCACTTGTTAATCAATATAGTAATATATGATGTGTATTCAGTGGATTTTCAGATATTTTTGATGTTGAGAATTTCAAGAGAACGTTACAAGCTGATGTTCGAGTAGTATCATCACTGCCGTCTACACATATAATTGCAAGACAGCTTCCTAAAGCTAAAATTCCCCACGGTGTTTCTCCCGTTTGGATTCGCAGTAGATTCTTTAAACAAGTAAGAGTTGAAAATGTTTTGCTGGTGGAAGTAGAGTGTCTAGATTATCTGACTTGCATATCCAATTTGTGCTAATAGTTTTTAATTTTTTATATTGTGCATAGCTAAATGAAGAAGGGGTTCTTGTTTTCTAAGAATCTCCCTCCAGACCTTCAAAAGCTTCACTGTAAGGTGATTATTCTTCTTACAGAAACGCAAACCTTCACCACTCTTGGAATTGTTTTGAGAATTCAATTGCAATACAGGTAGCATTCCACGCAGTGAAATTTGAAGCTCCAATTATGGAATTTGCTGTGGTGGTGCTTCTTGTTAGGTTTGTTGTAGGTGTAAGGTTATAGTCTAACCTCTTTGATATGTGATTCAGGGCTTAGAACTGAAATCTCCATCTATGTACTCTGTGAGAAATGATTGAAAGACTGGTTTTTAAGACTCAAGGACCAAGGTTTGTTGTTTCTTTCTTTTAGGTTTGATCTGTTATCATTGCGGTTGTTAGATTAAAACCAAGAGTTGTAGACAGTTTACTTAATGAATTTGGAAGAGCACTGATCTGGTTATTTTTCTAATATTTTGTACTGATATAACTATGCATAGTTACAGCATGTTGCTCTATCTTTTTCGTTCTAGCTATCGCTCATGCATGTTTATTTCTGTCATGCTTGGTTTCAGGGATGGGGTTAGTGAGTCCCAGTTTGATTAAGTTCTGAACATTGAGCTAGCCCAAATCATAATGGTGAGCTTTTGATTGTTGATACTGTCTGAGTTGTAGTTTGGTAGACAAAAATTTAGCATTAAGTTCTCTATGTTGTTGTGTAGGCCTGCGAGTTTCTCGACAAGGACACCCGCTACGAGCGTCCGGATTTGAAATGGAAGCCAAAGTTTATAGTGATTATCGTGCAGAAAAATCATCACACCAAGTTCTTTTCTAAATGAATCTCCTAATAATGTTCCACCTGGTTAGGATAATATATGAATCTATTAAAAGTACGTAGTTCCTTCTATTTCAAATGATGTAACATGATGGCTGTCTTTTGCAGGTATAGTTATTGACACACAGATTTGTCATCCTCACAACAATGACATGTACTTATGTGCACATGCTGGAATGACAGTAAGTTCCTTGCACTCGGAATTGTAGTTCATCGCTATTCTCTTCTTGATATTAATATCTTGATGCGTTTTTTTCTCGAAATTTCAGTGAACAACGAGGCCTACTTATTATCATGTTTCGTGGGACGAATTTGGGTTTATGGCCGATAACTAGCAGGAGCCAGTGCACTCACTATATTATGTGTAAGTCAACTGCTTATTAATTGTTTTTCCTTGCTTGTGGGAGTGACTGGATGTTTATAATTGTAATTGCGCACTTAAATTATTTACTTGATGCATATACCAAAGAAGCACTACAGTGATACTTTTTGGTAAGCCTACTGAAATGCCTTGCTCAAATTTTAATGAATATTTTCGGATTATGCATTTATTATCAACTGAAAAGTTGGAGTTAGTATTAAGAATCTCTACATTCCCTTTGTCTTTCTATATTTTTGCCTTATTGTTCTGTGACTATTTTAGGTTAGGCTGATGCTTGTATTTGCTCTTGTTGCGTGCATTACAGATGGAATGGCGTATCAAGGCTGGTTCAAATGCATATGCAATAAAAATCACTTCCCTCAGCACATTGAAAGTGGGCCTGTGAAACAGTAAGTTGATAATATCCAACTTATTTACTTGTATTGGTGTCAATTGGACATTCAAATATTTTTGTATATTTCTTGAACTGAATTTGTGTATAGAATGAATGTTCAGCAGTAGAATACATTGATCTCTTTAAATTGTGAATGCGAATAAAGGAAATAATTCACAAATTTATGAATAGAATGGATGTTCACTGGAACACATTAATCTCTTTAAATTGTGAATACGAATACAACAAATAATTCACCAATAGTTGACCGGTTTTAACCTGGTCGAAATACGGTTTTGTCCAGGTCAAAACCACTACTTTTTTGTTGTTGCAAAAACAATCGCAACTAGTTACAGCCGTTGCGATAATCTAATTTCGCAACAGTTGACAACAGTTGCGATCTTTTAAAGTTGCAACAGTTTTAAACTGTTGCAAACGAAAATTAGCAACGACAAAATAGCCGTTGCGAAGAATTGCAACATCGTCTTTCGTAACAGAGATAAACTGTTGCAACCCGACTTTGCAGCTGCCACCTACTGTTGCTAATCGCCAAATTTGGTGTATGTGATGCAAGTAAATTTTACTGGGTTTATCCAATGAAATTGAAAACTGATGCCTAATAAATTTTAAAAATTTCTACTTTGGAATAGATGGCATGAAACATAGCCCCCACAAATACATATTGGACTCGCTCAAGCATTCCCGTGGCTAGATACTTTGGAATCAATCTTATTCCCGCTTCTTGTTGTAAATCCCTTCCTCTGACTACCTTTCACACAATCAAATATTCTGAGCACCATCGCATAGCATTCTAAGGGAGCTTGAGTCTACCGAGCCATTGCTTGAGAGACAAACAATTCCTCTGTCCCCTCCATTTTTAATGTCTATTATGAATCCAAATCCTGTGTGGTTATTGACCTTGCTATGCCAATTGCTTCGGGTAAATTTCCATCATTTTGGACATGTGATCCATCACCAGAGAAGATCATCTCTTGGGTCGGAGTTCTTAAAAAAGAAAATGCCATTTAAACATTTGAGAAAAGGCATGTTGCTGGAGCTTGTAAGGACCTCTCTATTTCAATGGAACTATTTTATTTATTTTTGTACTCTTTAGGGGTTAATGGTAAAATTTATGACCAGAGATTTTAAACTCTTAAATAATGGTTTAAAAAAATGGTATCAAGAATGTTCATTTTGCATTTTGATTGTTGCGGCAAGAGAGTTATGACTTGCTGAAAAGAAAAAAAATCATTCATAAAGAAAGGTGTACAAAGTACTCCATAAAATTAGCCATTGCATCATTAGCCAACCAACCCTTAGTTTCAAACTTCGAAACAAGCTCAGGACACATATAAGAATTACACTCGAAAGCTTCAAATCAATGACCGAGATAAATATCGGGCTTCTTCCTCTCCCTTGCACTCCTGCGAAGTTCTTGAGTTTCAGAATGAGCGGTTCCGAATGTTTTCTTCTTGGACGGAGCCTTTTTTAATAGATATGAGATAAGTTACTGACAACAACTTCCAACTACTGCTTAAAAAACAAACAAACAAAAATAAACTTCCAATTACCACTAAACTGAAGATATTGTTGGGGTATAATCTCCAGCAAAGTCTACTAAATACTACATTACATAATGATATGCAAATACTGTTCTTAATTAGCAGATGTTCCCCATACTTAGTCCACGATTATGTACGCATATGATTTTGCGAAGCATAGGAATGCAGCCAGCTCGATTGCACTAAGTCCAGCTAGAAACCAATAGAAGTAGTCTAGATGCCCTTGATTCATGTTGTTTGCAAGCCATCCGTGTTGACCATCTGCACTAGTTACCATCTGAATGACTGATATAAGAGTGTAACTGAAGAAATCTCCTTTGCCAAATATGGATGAGTACAGGGACAGTCGACCCAGACTCCTTAGCTCACTGGGAACTTGATAGTAGAAGAATTCCCGTAAACCGACTTTGGTGAGTACAAGGGCAAGACCTGACAAGACATATTGTGGAATCAACCACCAGATAACCATAGGAACTATTGCGTTTGGATCATTAACCAATCCAAATTCTTGAGCAATTTTAAGCCTTCTGTTCTCCACTAAACCTGCTACAACCATTGTTATGGTAGAAACAAATATGCCACCACCAATTTTCTGAAGTGAAGTTATAGCGTTAGATTTTCCAGTAATAGCTCGAGTAAGTGGAGCCAACATCCGGTCGTATGTTGCCGCAAACAGAACGATGGATACAGTGAGAAAGATTTGAATTGAAGCTGCAGGTACCTGAAAGTCTGTTGTGATCGACCTTTCCATAGTGCTGCCCTGCTTAACAAAGAAGGTAAGAATTTGAGAGTGCACTAATGGATATGTGAACCATAATATCCATGCCGGAATGAACCCCAGCACAAGATTTACATCTTCAACCTTACAATTTTTGACAGCGGCAACTAAACCATTAGTTAATCCTTCTAATGGGTTTACTTTATCTGCATCTTTCTCGTGAGTAGAGCGATAAGATGCGCCTCCAAGCATTATAACGATTATCGCTATAGTCATTAAAATGGTTGATATCCCGAATGCTCTATACCAACCCAAATTATCTTGGACATAGTTCAATATCAAGAGAGAACTGCACGATCCAACAGATAATCCAAATAGCCACCATTTAAAGAATGAAAATTTGGACTTGGATTCACTTGGATTTCGGTCATCAAATTGATCTCTGCCGAAAGCTGGTGCGCAGATCTTGAATCCAACACTTCCGATTCCAATTAGATACAATGAGAAGAAGAAGATTACTTCGCCATTGTAAGACCACCCATCCATTACGAAATCATATAGGGTTATCGCCAAAAGCCCCTAACACAAATAACATTTTTTCCAAAATGTATTAGTACACATTTCTGAAGTGAGTGCACTGTTGAGACACTACAAGATCCATTTTTTTGGCCAACTAGAATATAGAAAAGACTTTAGAGAATTAATTAAAAAACAAAATTAAGGGCGAGTATGAGATTTACCAGAAGATAGAAGAGTCCAGAAATCAGGATGGTAAGGTATCTGTCAAAATAAGAGGGGTGACCACCAATAACATAAAAGATGAAACCAGCTAGTAGTGGAAGCGAATGCATGAAACCAGTCCAAGCATTAACATTCTGTGCAGCTGTTGCTGTAGATTGTCCTAACTGCGTAGTTAGAAAGCTGATCAAGTTTGAAGCAATCCCATAAAAGACGAAAGATTCTACGCCTCCAAGGAAGATAATTCGAGAAGCGGAACTCCATCCACCAAACTCACTGTTCTTGCTCTTGACCATTTTCTTTCCATTGATATTCACCATACCTTCTTCAACATGTGTTGTATTAGTATCAGTGAGTTGCTCACCTGCAGCTGCAGGTGTGATAGCAGCCATGAACTCTTCTCTTAAAAATCTCTCTGTTTCTTTCAAACTTGTTGATGAAAATGTTGTGTGAATGTAGATGATCCCCTTGTGCAACAGAAGTTATTTCATATAGTGATCAGATGGAGGAGTAATGCAGCTAAGCAAGTGGGGTTTAAATTATTATCTCAAGATTCCCTAGCTAGCTAGGAGATGAAAAAAGAGAAAAGGCCAAAAGAATTTAAAAACTTTCTCATTTTAAGGTTTGTATATCTGTGGAATAAATGATGCGCCCTGTCATCCCATGGGACGAAAGCAGTAGTATGAAGCTGATATCTATCCACCAATGTCCGAATTACCATGTGAGACCCATAATGCAAGAAAAGGTGTGGAAATTTGAAAGATTGAATTGCGTACTGCACCTTACTCAAATTGTAAACCATGGACCCAAAATTATTCGAGCTAGACATAGAATTATGGTTGTGATTATACTTCTCAAGCGCATGATTAATTGCTAAAGGGAGATACAATTGATAGTGGGTGGGTGGGGGTGGGGGGAAACCAATATAAAGATCCAGGGATGACCTTCAGGAAAGGAAAAAGAAAAGCGAAAGATTATTATCCTGGTTTAATTGGGGCCCCAAAAAACAATTAGGGGCCCTGCACTACAGGACAAAAGGGACATGAAATAATATTTTTAGGTTATCCATTATCCTAATTTTTTTGAAATAGTAAAAGTATCCGTAAATCATTGGTGTTAATTAAATTTAATTAGTTAATTAAGATGTTAAGTAGTAAGGTTAGATTAAAATCAGATTTTGGGTAAATTTTTGGATTAAAGAAAAAAATGTGTTTTTGTGTTGTGGGGAAGGAGAAGTAGTGGTTTTTGGGGAAAAATTTGGATTATTTGAAATGAATGATTCTAGTGTAGGAAATGATGTTGGTGAAGATTCAAATAACAAACATGATTGTGATAATGGTAAGATTAAATTTGTCTGTTTGTTGCTCCAAGTGGTCGAATCATCCACACCATGGAACAACCCAGTGTAAGGGTCGTCATAGTTGGGGGTGTATACCCAAACGACTCTCCTATGTCGTCACTTTACTGACACTACCAATAACGATTTTTCATAGAGTATACATGCAGAATTAGAGTCGTTAGGGTATAACATCATACCGAGTAACGACCCTAATTCTGCTACTATAATTTTTTCCCTAGATTATGAAAAATCGTTAGGGTAGTGTGATACAGATTGACGACCCTATCAATATTTTGGACAGTGAGTATTTTTGTTTTCAACTAGGGTTGTCATCTGTTACTATATATGGGTAACGATTCTATTCTAAACCAAACGAGTTCAATGACGACTCGCTTATATATATTGACGACACTACCAATTTTTAAGACAGAGAGACTGTTCTTAGCAGAATTAGGGTCGTTGTTCTGTTCGGTTATCGAGGTAACGACCCAAATCTAGGGCAAAAAGTTGTAGTAGCAGAATTAGGGTCGTTCACTAGAACATCATACATATTAACGATTTTTCATAGAGTATGCATGCAGAATTAGGGTCGTTAGGGTATAACATCATAAAGAGTAACGACCCTAATTCTAGTACTATAAAAAATCGGTTCGAGAACTAAATTTCACAATCAAAACTCAAGAAAAAAAATCAAAACATAAGTGGGTTTTAGTCACTTACTTTCAAATCGACGAAGATTTTTTTATTTTATTTTTGTCGTTAATGGAGGAGAGGGGGAGAACTCGGGTAGGAGAGGAAGGGAGGGGTGGAAAGTTTCTGATTTTGATTTTAGAAAATGAATTGGGGGCCTTATGTTTAGGGTTAATAGGTTTTTAAGTAGTAAGGGTAAAATAGTATTTTCACCACCTTTTAGAAGTCCCCTAAATTTTTTGGTGTGGGTATAAAATGGTCAGGCCCCTAATCATTTTTTGGGGGGCAATTAAACCAGGATTATTATATATCCTCTACTACTAAACTGCTAGTATAGGTATCCCTTTAGCAGTCGTGTTTAAGTGTATCTTAGAGCAACCACAATCATGAGCGGGACTAAAGACCAAATGCCATACCAAAAGATAAAAAAAATTGGCATTTTTAGAGGTGAAGCGCAGTGGTGAAAGACTAAAATTTAGTCTGGCGGACGGAATAACAACGTATGAAATGGAGCGGATATATAATGAGTGTACAATGGTCAGGCGTTGGTATTATGGGCGTATGTATGGAGCGGGAGTATTGTGGGCGCATGGTGTTGGGCGTGAGTATTACTCACGCCTGGCAAGAGACGGAAATGAAAGGTACGCCCCAATTGTAAAAGCACATGGTGATGTGGGGAGTTAATTATTGTGTCTGTTGGGCGGTGATAATATATGCGCTTGATGTGATCAGGCGCACGTATAGTTTCCGTTTCCTCTGGCGCATAATACTCACGCCTCAATTAGGCGCTCATTCTCTCTTCTTTCCACAATCAAACGTTGATTATACTCTCGCCCAAAATGAAACGTTCACTATACTCTCGCCTAAACTCACACGGTTACTATACTCTCGCCCCAGTATATTTAGGTTTGGTCTGGGTTGACGACCAATTTTGGTCTCAAACCCTAGAAATATGGACCATATATAGCTTTAGTCTGTTCCATTACGGTTGATTTTCGGACCATATTTGGGTATAGTCCCCAAATATGATAGTGATTGTGGATGCTCTTAAGATTCTTAACATAAAAATAAGAAGTATAGCTAACAACATATCTTTAGTCTATCACGTGGATTTCACTTTCTGTGCCTATCTACTTGCCAATCTTGGAATTACATTTTATTCAGCTACGAATAGTAAAAAATTTTTTTTTTTAAAAATGCATTAAAGAATCAACTAGAAATTTTACAAGGTATTTGCTTGTTTTTTTTGTTTTGAAAATAAGACTTATATTGAAAAGCATTTGTTAATCTGCGGATTCAGGCTCTTCAGAGACCATTTCTTGAGGAATGACTCTTTCAATGGCTGAATTTCTAAGATTATCATCAACAATAGTTTTATAATAAGATTTTTTTTTACAAACCACTTAACAAGAATTTTTTTTTTCAACTTCTAAGGTTGATTAAAGTAATATTAATTTGCATCGGATATTGTAATTTTTCTTTTTAAGTTTAAAATTCTTAGGAATTATATTTATTGCTTTTAGGAGAGATAATTTTTAATAATACCCCTTTAGATCTCATTTTAAGTTTTATATATGTGGAAATGTGGAATAAATGATGCGCCTATGTCATCCCATGGGACGAAAGCAGTAGTTGAAGTTGATATCTACCCACCAACGCCAGATTCACCGCGTGAAACCAATGGATATTAAGCCATGGACCATATTTTCCAGCATTGCGGAAAATGGAAAATTTTCAACTATATAAAAGAAACCAATTCAAGTAGTATTTAGCACGTGAAAGCTTGAAGGCCAACCTAACCCCACTTTTCCCATGATGCAAGATCTGAATGCAAGAGAAGTTGTGGAAATTTGTAAGATTGAATTACGACACCTTGCTCAAATTAGAGCAAGTCTTATGGTGAAATCCATCATATTCCAAGTATGGAAAAATTATGGAATATCAAGTCTAATGGCTTCCAAATTGGTGTTTTTCATGAAAAATTCAAACAGAGTTCCAAGATTTTGTGGAAGGTTGTGTGGAATCCATCTGAACGCCAATCAAAATATTCAAAATCTCGCTAAGCGCTATTCAAAATAGCGTTAAAGCAGCAGCATAAAGACAAAAAAACGCCATTCACATTAGCTTTGAACGCCAATCCAATTTGCGCTTTCAGAACGGTAATAATATCAAATGTTAAAACAAAGTCCCACACTTTAACTAAATGAACGGCTATGATATAGAGAAATGGACCCACTTATTAAATACACGGTTAATATATGAGTTCATAAATGATGAATTCTCACAGACGATAGGTTTAAAATTTTGAACTTTCTCGTCATTTTTTTTTTAGGCTCTACCTATTTGCCACCCTCATTAATTACCACTTCCATTTTTCCTATTTGCCATCCCTATGCTTTTTCATTTAGCCTAAATGCTACTTCTTTGACTTTTTGTTTACACCCCATAAAGAACCACCCCAAATAATAAACTCTAAAATTAAAAAAAAAACCTCTTCCATCCTCCGTCGTTCTTCAGCTATCTCTCCCACCGATTATCAGTTACATATTTTCTTTGATTTCTTCTTCTGACTTGTAACTTCATATCAAACAGATGCCCCCAAGGAAAGTAGTGAACGTTCAATCAAACCCAAAATCAAAAAAGAGGTAAAACTAAACCTAATTTATGATTCTAAAATTCAATTGTTATCTCAAATTGTTAATTTCTTATCCTCAATTAAATTTATTGGTAGTCTATACACGTCGATTCCATAGCAGGCTCGTATGCTAATGTTGTTTGTTTTTGGTGAAAACCCATCTTGGGTGATTGTTGCTTATTGATTTTAGATTATATATTTGATGTATCTGTTGTTGGATTTCAGTTTAAGATTGTGCTAGTATTTGTAGTGTTTATTGAATTTCATCAATTAGATTTTTTAATTTGTAGTGTTTGAGATTTTTTTCCCCCTGTTATTGGTATTTGTAGTGTTTGTTAGTTGCTGTTGGAATGGACACATTTAAGATTGAACTATAGTTCCACTATCCAGTGAAGGTGAAAAAGCTTGCCTGGGATTGAGAATTGAGAGAGTAACTATAGCAATTGAATAGTTCAGTATATTATTTGTTAGGTATGTCAATAATCTTTATATTGTACTAAATTTTTTGGCCTTTTGCTGAAAATACATAACCATCTCACATCACTCGTGAGTTTTTTGTCACTTATTTCATCTTATCATATTCATCAAGTACACCATCTGTACCCTACAGCCAAAGATCCCGAGATGGCTCAATGAGATTTTTTTTTCCCTATTAATTGTGGCATCAGAATTATGTAGGAATTAAACTCATTCACGGCAAGTTTTGGGTTATGTTATTAATTTTTTTTTTATATCTTTTGATTGTAGGAATAAACCAAACAATGGAACCTTGGAATGTCGAGATGAAGAAGAAGTTCCAGATGCCTCCGATTCATCTATCTCACTTTCACCGGCATCAATTTCAAATGAAAAATATGGAGGTCCTCAAAATATGTCTTTACTGATCACTTATGAAGACCATATTGCATCACGTATATGGAGCGGAGAGGTAACATTTTGGTAACTAATTGTGTTATAAATTACAATGATTTTATTGAATTTATTCAGTTGTGTAAACATGATATGCTTGTTATGCAGAAAACAAGTAGACTACTTTCTGTACCTAATCATGCTAGAACCCATAACGAGTGGAAAATTGAATCGTGTGACTTCCTTAAAGATTTATTGAGAAGAACCGGTTTAGTACATATTGCTGAAAATGCCCATTTGAAATATGATGATGTGTTATGTAGTGGATTTAACGAGAGATTTTATCCTGAAACTAATACTTTTCACTTACCTTTTGGTGAAATGACGATCACTTTAGATGACATTAGTAATATCACTGGCTTGAAAATTAATGGGTCAGCTGTACAAGCAAAAGGTCCTAGAGAACTCGGCTTTCTTGAAGCAAGTAGCCTAGTTTCTAAGTATTTGAACATTGATGAGGATAAAGTCAAGGAAGAATTTGCGAGCAACAACAAGCAAACACTTAGCTTGTCATGGTTGAAGAACGGTTGGATGCATATAGACGATTCAGATTCTAACCAAGATAAAGAAGCTGCTTCGAGAGCATACATCCTTCACTTGATAGGGTCTGTGTTATGTCCAGACAAGACTATAAATGCTATTGAGGCATATTGGATTCAGTCATTGAAAGATATTACAAATTTTGAAAGTGTATCTTTGGGTTCTGCCATTTTATCATATTTATTCCATCAACTGGGCTCTGCTTCTCGCCATGGAACTTCAAGTTTAAGTGGATGTATCACCCTCTTGCAGGTAACTTATTTTTTTCGTTGTTGTGTTTCCATTTTACTTTATGCCGGTCTATTAATGTATGTTGATTGTGTTAATTAGGTTTGGATATATGAGCATTTTCCATCCCTCGGTAGAAAAATTGCAAATGAAAATTATGAAGAGTCACTTCCTCGAGTTTGTAAATGGATTCCACAAGTTCCGCAACCGTCTTCTGTTGTTACTATTAGGGAGCTACTTGATGATCTTGCCCCTCAGGATGTATGTTCAACCAAATAAAATTATTAACCGGCTGTGCAAGCTCTTTATTTTATACTGTTGTATGTTTGATTTCTCATTGTATATTGATATGATAACATTATATATTCACAGGTGCTTTGGACTCCTTATGAAAATAGAATAATGTATGCTCCATTGGAGAATGTCATATGGTACACAGGAACTATGGTTTGTTTTGATGTAGCTGAGCCAATCTACCCCGAGAGGGTTCTTCGTCAATTTGGCAGAGTTCAAAGAAAACCTCAACGCCCATTGCAAACAGAAACTACTCGTAGGGGTGATAAAGCCTCAACATATAGGGTTGAGTATAGCAAATCAATTTGGCATTGGGAACAATGGAGAAATGCATTACTAAGTGAAGAATTACGATCAATTCCTGTTGATAATGATATTCCATGGGCTTCCGATGATGGTTATATGGAGTGGTTTAATACTGTTTCTCATCCCATTGTGCAAAACCCCACCAGAAGACTTCACCAAAGCCTTAGTCAACGACTTAATCCTTCTCAACCCGCTACCGGAAAATTTGTAAGGATAATTATTTAAAATTCTTTGTTAAGTTTGTTTTCATATATATACTTTTCATATTTATTATGTAATAAATATTGTATTGCTATTAGGCGCAACGCATTAAGCAAATCATCGAAATTGCACTATGCCGGAACATTGATGTAGCAGTTAGAAATATGCAGGTTTAGTCGTCAGGTTTCATACGACTAAAATCCAGAAACTGTGCAGATGTAATGGTTCAAATTTTGGAGACTATGATTCAGGAACTGTGTGCTGATGTAGTCGTCAGTTTCTGAACGACTATGGATGTTTTTCACCTCAGTAGTCTGGACGACTACCACCATTCATAGATGTTTTATATTTCATTAACATTAACCAAACTATTTTAGACAACTTGAATACTTGCATTAATCTTCATGAATTAAGTACGAATAAATGTCTTAAATTTACACTGACCAAACTATTTAATTAACAATTACTGGATTTTTAGGATCCGTCTCTTTAAAGTTCATCCGCTTCTTGTATGTCTTCATCTTTTCCTCGTATTTTTTTGGCCAGACCTTCGCATCTTCGTATGCATTTTCAATCCACATGTTGCACGGAGGTGGTATGGGAGCACCTAACTTTAACTTCATTGGAACAAAATGGTCGCCGTTCACAAAAGCCATCACAATAACTCTATGTTTTTTTACCTTTAATTGGCCCATGCCTTGATGGGAAAAAAGTTGCACAGATTGCTTTTGAAAGCCAAATAAGAACCGCCCGGAAAGTTTGTGCCGCTACAAAACCATCTTCAGGCATTTTGAACCATTTACTGGTGTCCATTTGATCTCCATCATCGAACCTTAATCTTTTTAGCATCTTGGTGTACCTTTCTTCAGAGCCCAACACTTTCTCATAAAATGTCTTGTGATTAAAAGCCTCAGAATGCATATTGTTACGAACAAGTTGGTAGTCTAGACAACTAAGACCTAGCTGGAAACCAATGGTGTTGAAACCACAATGACCATCTGGAGACACATTTTGAGTTCCTTCTATGTAGAATTGCATAGCTTCTTGAAGTTGTAACACATACCGTGGATTAGGTAAACACCACTCTTCAGGTCGAGGCTCACGCCACCTCTGAAGTTGCCAAGCATCTTCATCAGCTTCCAGTTTATCTTCCGCAAAAAAATCTTCCTCTTCCTCTTCTTCTTCCTCCTCTTCTAGAAGATTTTCCTCTTGTTGGTTGTTCACTGTTGATTCGACATCATAAATAGTAACCTCATGGTTTGGTTCCTCATCCAAGTTATCCACGGTAAAATCTATAATTTCCCTTGATTTATCAGTTGCTCTGATCTCTTCTTCACTCAAAATCATAGTGTGTTCCACCACATTATTGTCAAAATATACCTCTCTGTTACTGCTTGTATCAACATCTGGTGCTTTTATCTCATGTTCAGTCCTGACTGAACCTTCTTCAGTTAACAAATTGTTATTTTTAGGCACAAGTGGAAGCTCTAAAATATTTGTTTTTGCCTTCTTATGCTCCCAATATTCAATATTTTTTTTAGTATATTTCCTCTTCTGTTTGGGCCCTTGAGTTTCATTCTTTCCTTGATCCTCTTGAGTGCTATGCTTCCCATGTTTCTCAGGAACCTTTTCAGTCGATTCAAAACAAACTACATTTAGGAGTCAAGTAAACAATATAAACTATACAAATTTATGATGGTCTTATGTAATGCACTAAGAATTCACATTCCTAATTTCTTTAGAAAAAAGTACCTTTTTTGATGAATCAGCGTGTTCAAACCGACAAAGATTTCTCTGCATAGATTTTTCTCTTTCCTTCTCAGCAGTAGTTTTTCGTCCTTTGACTCGAACAGGTGCTGGTGGTTCCTGAAAATCATTCTTATCCGGCTGTGCAAGCTCTTTTACGAGACTTCTTACCCTTTCAGTGATCCGACTTTTCTATGGTTCAGTAGAATGCTCCCACTTTGTCCTAAGAACCTCTAACTGTGGAAGATAATCAAATACAACATCAGAACGTGAAGCATGTGGCACCAAATTGATCTGCCTCCATTGAGAGTCGATAGAAGAAAGTGGGATGGTTCTACTCTGATTTATAAATTCAATTATCATGTGGGCACAAGGTAGGCCATGCGTCTTGTATAGAATGCATCCACACAAGTTCTCAGCAACACTTCTCAACTTTTCCAATCTTTTTATTTCAGTGATGATGAAGTCTAAGGCATATTGTGAGACATGGTGCCAAAGACCCTTGAAGTCGTCGATTTTGTGCTCATGCTTGATGAAAGTCAGAGATTGTTGAAATTTTTCTTTGATAGTCACAAGTTGAGATTCATGCATCTTGTGCATTTGTTGCCAGCACTCAATAAACCCACCTTGACTATTTACCAAGAATCGCTTTAAGACGCTATGTGCACATTCGACACGATTAGAAGTTCGAAGTCCAAAATGTTTTACTTCATTAGTCCATGCATATGCGAAAAATTCCTTATTCACAAGTACTGACTCACAAATATATTTAACTGCTTCAGGATACCTCTTATCATATTTACGTATGAAGGATTCCAAACCCATTTTGAATAGAGATATTGTTTCCATCTTAACAACACGTCTCCAATCATCTTCTAAATCCTTCAAAGGATCCTCTTCCTCTTCATCATGTTCTTGAGCCACATTTCCCTGGTCCTTATTACTCTTACTTTCATCGCTATTTTTCTCCTTCGCTTTTAATTCTTTTGCTATTATTTCTTTTTTAACTGACTCGCGGAAATGAGAATACACATTCTTTTGAATGTGCCATGTACATAACAATCTTCGTGCATTTGGGAAAAAAATACCAATACCATTGATCAACGCTTGTTCGTTGTAGGTGACAATAACTGAAGGCAAGTTTGTTGGAGAGTAAAGTGATCTAAGATTCTGCAAAGCCCATTCGTAATTGGATGTTAGCTCGGCACTCATGAATGAAAAAGCAATGGAGAATGTCGTTCCCGTAGATGTCATACCCGCCGCGTGAAATAAAGGCATTTTCCATCTGTTTGTCTTATATGTACAATCAATAATGACGACTGATGGAAAACATTGAGCACATATGATAGATTCGGGATTGGCCCAAAAGATATCGGTTACTTCATTTGTATCAGGATTTCTCCTATTATATGTCACATAATGAGCATCATCCAGATATTTGTGCAGTAGTTGCATCCGGGTCCTTGCAGCACCTTCACTTTGCCTATGCTTTTGTATGCAATTATCGATGGTCTTCACAGTTGAAAGATTATTTTTAAATTCTTTCTTTAAAGCAACAAGAATCTGTCTAGGCGGCAAACCGTGTTCATGGAAAGAAATAACATATTTCTCTTCATCTTTAGTTAATCTACCAACGAATGCATGACCCACAAGTTCATCTGGATGAGGATGGTTATGGTGTCCAACTTTAAGAACCAAGTTCCATTTTGAAGCGGCTACACAAGTTGACCTCAACTTAAATGGACATCCACATCTTTTTGAGCCAGTTCCTTTTCTACATTTAGAAGGACTCACTGTCTGCTTTGCCTTCCTATACTTTCCACCTTTCTCACATCCAAATACAATAGACGAACCCTTGCCACCTTGATTCTCATTCTTATTCACCGTCTTAGCAATCACGACAACTACGTTGTTTTGTATACCGATCTTTTGACACCATTCTATAACGTCTTCTCTTGAGTCAAATATCTACACACAACAAATAAAATATATATGAACACGACCATTATAAAACGAGAAAATAACTAATATATCACTAGATAAAAAGGGAATACACTACCTTATCTGTAGTAAAGTAATCAGTAGAATCGAAGCCAACAACGTCGATAGGTTCTGGTTGTTCCACGTTATGTTGGTCCGCGACATCTAAAACTGTCTCATTCCCTTTTTCTTCATCTAAAATAATTTCTTCAGATGATTCAAATTGGGAATGACAGCTTAATGAATTGTGAAGTACCTATGAAAAAATGGCAGACAATTAAAGTCGTTCACTCAAGAAGAATCACAAGGCACTATAGTCGTCCAGATACGATCTGGTTTCCAAATATAAAGTCGTCCAGTTGTGGCCGCCTGTTTGTTAACATAGTTGTCCAGTGGTGGCCGGTTGTTTGTTAGCATAGTCGTCCGAACAAGGACGATTGTCGTACTCTGTAGTCGTCCAGGAACTGGAGACCAGCTCAACGAAAATTAGATAAACAAAAACCGAAAAAAAACTAATCAAACGAAAATAAGTCAGTTACTTACCTCTAATTCTTCATCTATCAATGTATTTTCAGCTAAATTAACATAATCTTGTTGGATGTTCCATTCATTTAAGAATTGGATATTTTGACCTAGATTTTCAATCGTAGAATCTTCCATAATAATGACTACGGATTATTTTCCGACTAAACCTTTGATTTTTACTAGTTAAATGATAAGAGTTAAAGAAATAATAAATGGTTTATACATAATAGTGAACCAATTGAACAGAGCTCTAACTAGGGTTAATATTTTTTAATGGGTTTTTTTTTAGTGAAAATAGAGATTAATGGAGAAGAAGACAAAATAAAAGTGGTGATAGTTATAGTCAAATTGAATTTGACTTGTGTAGGTGGTAAATAGGAAAAAGTAGAATTGAAAAGTAGAATTAATTTAGAAATTGTGATGAGAGTGGCAAATAGGAAATGTGAGGGTGGCAAATAGGTGGAGCCTTTTTTTATGTTATACACGTGAACGAGAATAGAGAGTTATTAACAGGTGACTAGTCAAACGCCAAAAAGGATTAGGGTTTTGTTAGATTCTATTATTAGACTTGGACTTCCATATATATGGATCCAAAAGCTGAGGTGGCATGTAATTTGGAAGATGAAATTCTTTCATTATAAAACTTGCTCTCAATCGCGTGGACTCATAATTATTCGAGCTAGACATGGAATTGCCGTTGTGATTGTACTTCTCAAGTGCAAGATTGCTAAATGGAGATGCAATGTGAAGATATAGTGGTGACCTTCAAGGGAAACAAAATATATATATATATATAAATAAATAAATCTAATGGTCAGGATTATGTTTATACCCCTTGTTAGTATCAGTATCCCCTTTAGCAATCGTGGTTAACTGTAGTTCAACACAAAAGTAAGAAGTAAATGTTGCATTTTGGAGCTAGGCATAGCTAGCAACCAGGGACGGTATTAGGGGGTGGCTTACCCAGGTTGTAGCCCCCCACCCAAAAAAAAAAATACGACAAATTTCTTTTTAGCCAGCCTATTCGTAAGAAAAAAAATGAAAAATCCCTGGTTAAAATTATAGTTAGCCCAAAATAAACTCTCTATCTATACAAAAGTGAGAAACCACACGCCACGTATCCCACTATTAACTCTCTATCTATATAAACATACAAGAAAACTAGTCTTCTGATGACTCCCTCCAACCTCTTTTTCTTCTCATCTTGCGGTTCTTTTTAGTTTCTAGGTTAAAACTTGGATCTAAAGCACCAGTGACGGAGGTGAGGATCAAAAGATTCATATAACTTTAGATTAGCCCAGGGTAAAACTTATCATTAGCCCATTAGTATGACTTCTTCCAATTTAATTGTTATAATGTTGCGTTTTTTACTTCTTTTAAACTTTTGTGTCCTCTTCTGTTTCAGTTAGTGCTTAGAAATTAAATTCAACTGTGAAATTTACTCCCACTCCATCACAATTTGATCTATCTAGCCCATATTGTTTCCAAATATTTACTCAAACTTGGTTCATGCATACGTAAACTAAAAATTAACCCAAATATCAAAATCTTTTACATAATATTTTCCCCATTTTCTTTTCTTTTAATAAACAATGACAAAAATTTGACATTTAAATATTCTGATGTATCGGTTTTTAATTTCATGAACTGATTTGAGAACCATACAAAAATATAGAAGTAACATTTTAAAAATTCAAAAATTCGGGCTGCCTTCGGCCGCATTTCAGATAATAATATTTATTTTTATATTATATATGTTGTCTTCGCAATTTAATATTGTCACTGAGCTGAACCTTACTATATTGAAAATGATAAACAGCATGCAGTGGTTTTATCATTGTATTTAAATTTTAGGCATTTAGATTGCTATAATATGGGTGCACGAAGAAGAAGAAAAAAGGCCCACCCGGACACAAATTCCTGGTTCCGTCGCTGCTAGCAACTCATCTTTCAAAAGTCTATTTGAACCGCAGAAATGGACTAAGGAAAAACCACTCCTCACAAAATTTTCAATGAACTCCACGATAAGCGGCCCCCCTGCTGTCCTCCGATGGGACCCATCGAGACCCACCAAGAAAACTGTGAGAATTTTTTAAAATGTGGTTTTTGTGTGTGTTTAGTCTCTCGGTCTATTTCAGGGACGGGCCTAGTAAGGGGCTAAGTGAGGCTATAGCCCGTCCCTTAATTTGGTTAGAAAATTTTTAAGTATACATATTCGTATAAGTTTTAAACCTAGCCAATTAGATTATTGATATTAGCCCATTGCTAAACCCACTAACTAATAAACTGAGCGAAAATTTTCATTTTCTTTAGTTTGCATCCCACCAGGCTTGGTTTTAACTTCTCGAATCCCTGTAATTTTTACTCGAAAGTCCTGACTAGTGCATTTCATACACGGAGGTGATTACTCACATGACGAAGAAGAAGTAGAGTTAATCAATCATACATGTAGTGGTGTTGCATTCGCTCATCCATGGAGATTCTAAGGGATGAGGTTGGTGTTATGGCGTGCAGTATCCATCCCTATCTTCTCATTCTGATGTTGGTGTAGTTATGGAAGCTCATTTCAGGTTTTAGTGGAAAATATTTCTCTTAGTAGTATGACTGCGACATCATTACTTCCCGAAAAACATCAAAGCTTGTATTAGAACTCTATTTTTTTTTTAATGGTTAGTGGTATATATTCCAGGTTAATTGCTACAAGGTGCGGACTCCAACCATTATTTTGATTGTGATTGACATTTTAGAAGTTATGGCGACTGACTCTAACTAATGCTCAGCTCAAAAAGTTTATTGTCTTCAATCTTGGTTAAGCATACTGCAAAGCATCTCTATATAGTCGAACTCTATCAACTCTTATAAACAAACCGCAAAAAAAAATCATGTGGCCTTCGGCCGCCTTACACAGATTTTGATAAAATAGGCCTACCCTAAACAAATTTTTGGGTCCGTACCTGGTCTATTTAGAACCACTACTCATCTTTACTTTATCACGTGGTTTTCAGTTTCGTGCCTATTTACTTCCCAGAATCCCAATTGTGGAGCTTCACATTTTATTCAATTAAGAAGCAAAAAAAAAAAAAAAACCTTTCATAAAGAAAAATGCATTAAAGCAACCGTGAGAAATTACTTTCACATCAAACAAGTAATAAAGTTTTTGTACTTTTAACTGTTTGGATAGACAGAAGTCGAAAAGTCAGAAGTTAGTTTGGCTGTCAGATTTCAAAACAACTTCTGGAAGTCGAAAAATGAATTTTTTTTAAAGCAAAATATTTTTGCGTTTTACTTCGACTTTTGGAGAAATAGATTTGTACTCAAACGCGCTATAAATATATCTTGAGCAGTTATTTTTCGACTTAACTCCAGACATGTTAAAGATAATGTTATTTTTAATTTTTAATTTTTAAATTATTTTTTGATTTTTTGATTTTTCTTAGATTGACTTCTAATAGAAGTACTTTTGTTATTGGTATGCTTTTAGTATCCGGACATGTTATTTAAATAAGCAAATTTAATTTTACTTGTTGAGAAGCAAATTATTTCTACTTGTACAAAAAGCGGATGCTCTTCTTTCTTTCCCCTTCTCAAAAAAAAAAAAAACTCAATAGTCATCTTGCTCAGATTTGGTCCTTTTGGACCACATCTGAGCAAGGATTCTTTTTTTTTTAAAGCTTTTTGATAATAGGTAATAGAATAAGATGTTTTTACATCATTTTTGGTGTATTTTGACATATTTCTTCGTCGTTTTGGGGCGAATTTTCTTCGTCGTTGTGGGGCGAGTTTTTCAAATTTTAATGGCTGGTTCGTGGCTTGATATTCTTATTTCAAAAAAATCAACGATTTATCACGACATCGCGCATCTGTGTTCGTGTGGATCGACAATTTTATGGGCAAACTACTCCTTTGTTTTAGGAGCATCTCTTATGGAAGAAGAATACAATCAGATTAAATGGTCGGAATATATTTCCGGATTTACCATTATCTTTCCCTTATACATAAAGTTGTTTTGGATATCTTTGCGGTTTATCGCTCTTTCTCTTCGCGATCTACATGTAATTGATGTCCTTTTTTGTATTAGGGTTTATCTCTTATTTTGATGTTTTTGTCATTCTTGTAAGCGAACATGTAATCACTGTTTTGATTTGAATTAACTGAAATATGTTGATTGTCCAAAAAAAAAAAAAAAAAAAAGAAGGATGCAAAACCACTAGGTAAAAAATTGTCATTCATTCATCTGATTAAAAGTGGAATAATTAGGCTAGACGTAGACTCTGTGACTCTACTTACATAGATGTGGTTAGTGGTTAGAAATAATAACTTCTTGAGCTGCCAATAATTTTATATTCAAATCAGTGTACATGATTCATCACCGGAGGAGTTCATTCCTTTGGTCGTCTATTTGATGTCGGGTTGGCGGGTTATATAGAAAATACCATTTCAACATGTATGGAAAGACGTGTAGCTGGAACGTATGGGTCCAGATGAAAATAGATTAGAAGGTAATTTTTGGTGTGAAGACGCTCATTTTATATCTAAAACTGTAATTACAGATCATTAACAAAAGCTGAGAGCTACTAGCCATTTAGCTCTCCTCTTAGCGGCACTGGCAGCAATCAAGTGGACAAAAACTTCCGATGTGGAAAAACTGCATATGGAGGGAGACTGTCTAAATGTAGTCGATGAAATAAATAGAAAAGTAGGAAGTGTCGGATGGACAAATAATAATCTTATTCAAAATTGCAGAAGTTTATTAGTAGGTTTTAGAGAATGAAAATGCACATTTCTGCAAAGAAAATCAAATGAAGTAGCAAATAGCTTAGCAAAGAGAGCTAGAAGTACTAGGTCAGATTATTACTGGAATGCTGATTTTCCTTCTTGGTTGAAATCTCTAATTAATTAGAGAAGAACTGAATGTAGTCTTAAATTAAAGTTTTAATGAACTTTCTTATTAAAAAAAAAAAAAACAAGCGAGAAGAAGTAACACTATTCCAACCAACGAATACAAGACAAACACGTCAATGAATGTGTCGTCAACGTGCGCATGGCACATTTTGCTAACGTAGTAAGAAGAATGAAGAATATATGCTGTTAACTACCCCTTTAAATGGATTTCAGGGTTCAGAGAATTCAAGTCAGCTTTAGAATTCAAACTTAACCACATTTTTACTTCCCATAAAGAACAGTGCCATTTATTAGTACTTTGGTTCTACACTGAATATTGTTCTACATTACATTACATAATCATATCGAATATTGTTCTTAATTATGCAGATGTTCCCCTTACTTAATCAACGATTACATTGGAGCATCTCCTTGCTTATTGTTGTCATATGATTTTGCGAAGCATAAAAATGCAGCCAGCTCGATTGCACTAAGTCCAGCTAGAAACCAATAGAAATAGTCTAAATGCGCTAGATTCATGTTGTTTGCAAGCCACCCTTCTTGACCACCTGCACTAGTTACCATCTGAATGACTGATATAAGAATGAAACTGAAGATATCTCCTTTGCCAAATATGGATGAGTACAGGGACAGACCCAGACTCCTCAGCTCATTGGGAACTTGGTCACAGAAGAATTCCTGTAAACCGACTTTGGTGAGTACAAGGGCGAGACCTGACAATACATACTGTGGAATCAACCACCAGATAACCATAGGAACTGTTGCGTTTGGATCATTAACCAATCCAAATTCTTGAGCAATTTTAAGCCTTCTGTTCTCCACTAAACCTGCTACAACCATTGTTATGGCAGAAACAAATATGCCACCACCAATTTTCTCAAGTGAAGTTATAGCGTTAGATTTTCCAGTAAAAGCTCGAGTAAGTGGAGCAAAGATCCGGTCGTATGTTGCCACAAACAGAATAATGGATACGGTGAGAAAGATTTGAATTGAAGCTGCAGGTACCTGAATGTCTGCTGCTATCGACCTGTCCATAGTGCTGCCTTGCTTAACAAAGAAAGTGATAACTTGAGAGTGCACTAATGGATATGTTAACCATAGCATCCATCGGGGAACCAACGGCGGAACAACATTTACATCTTCAACCTTAAAATTTTTGACAGCCGCAACTAAACCGTTAGTTAATGCTTCTAATGGGTTTACTTTATCTGCATCTTTTTCGTGAGCACATCGATAACATACGCCTCCAAACATGATTACATTTTGCGCTATGTTCATTAAAATGGTTGATATTCCAAATGTTATATACCAACCTAAATTATCTTGGACATAGTTCAATATCAAGAGAGAACTGCACGATCCAACAGATAATCCAAATAACCACCATTTAAAGAATGAAAATTTGGACTTGGATTCACTTGGATTTCGGTCATCAAATTGGTCTCTGCCGAAAGCTGGTGCGCAGGTCTTGAATCCAACACTTCCGATTCCAATTAGATATAATGAGAAGAAGAAGATTACTTCGCCATTGTAAGACCACCCATCCATTACGAAATCATATAGGGTTATCGCCAAAAGCCCCTAACACAAATAACGTATTAGTACTCATTTCTGAAGTAAGTGCACTGTTGAGACACTGTAACATCCATTTCTTTAGCCAACTAGAATATAGAAAAGACTTTAGGGAATTAATTAAAAATAAAATTAAGGGCGAGTATGAGATTTACCAGAAGATAGAAGGCTCCAGAAATCAGGATGGTAAGGTATCTGTTAAAATAAGAGGGGTGACCGATAACATATACAGCTAGTAGTGGAAGCGAATGCATGAAACCAGTCCAAGCATTAACATTCTGTGCAGCTGCTGATGTAGATTGTCCCAATTGCGTAGTTAGAAAGCTGATCAAGTTTGAAGCAATTCCATAAAAAATGAAAGATTCTACGCCTCCAAGGAAGATAATTCGAGAAGCGCAACTCCATCCACCAAACTCACTGACACTATTGTTGCTCTTGACCATTTTCTGTCCTTTGATATTCACCATTCCTTCAACATTTTTTGTATTAGTATCAGTGACTTGCACACCTGTAGGTGTGGTAGCAGCCATGAAATCTTCTCTTGAAAGCTTTGTTTCTTTCAAACTTGTTGATGAAAATGTTGTATGAATGTAGATGGAGGAGAAGTCATTTAATATAGTGATCAGATGGAGAAGAATGCAAGTGGGTTAAATTATTATCTCAAGAATTTAAAAACTTTCCTCATTTTTAAGGTTTGTATCTATGGAATAAATGATGCGCCCTGGTCATCCCATGGGACGAAAGAAGTAGTATGAAGCTGGTATCTACCCACCAATGTCAGAATTACCATGTGAGACCAATTGTCATTAACCCATGGACCATACTGTATTTTATAGCATTGCGGAAAATGGAAAATTTTCAAAAACATAAAAGAAGCCAATTGAAGTTGTATTTAAGCCAAATTAGCCTTCCTGGAAGCACATGAAAGCTTTAAGGCCAACCTAACCCCACTTTTCCCATAATGCAAGACCTGAATCCAAGAAAAGTTGTGGAAATTTGTAAGATTGAATTACTGCACCTTAATCAAATTGTAAACCGCGTGGACCCAAAATTATTCGAGTTACGTATAGCTAACAGCACATCTTTACCCTATGGTTTTCAGTTCATGTACCTATCTACTTCCCAGAGTCCCAATTGTGGAAAACTACATTCTATTCATTAAGAAACAAAATAAAATAAAATAAATCATTTATTGAGAAAAATGCATTAAAGCAACAACTTGAAATTACTACCAAGTTATTTGAGAAGCAATTTCCTTTTTTTTTTGCTAGGAAAATAAAATTCATTGAAATTACTGAGAGATTATAGCCTGAGGGAGAAAATATGGATGGTTGTTAACATCTCACTCTCCTGAAATTTTCATAAATCTACTGTGTTTTGCAGCTATATCTACTAAGCTATTAAGATCTCTCTTAAGATGAAAGAATCTAAGAGGAGAAACATCTTTTAGAAGGAAAAGACAATCATCTAAAACAGAACATGAGGTCCAACTAGTTTGGCCTTTGCTATTATTCAGATAAGCTATAATGTTTTTGGCATCACTGATGATGTAAAAGTCCTGAAAGTTATTTTTTTAATCCAACTTGCAGCTTCCAGAATTGTTGCACTTTCAGCTATTTCAGAACATGCACTCCTCCCCGAGACTAGCCTGCATCCCTTGAACTCACCTGAAGAATTTAAAGCCACAATCCCAATACCAGATTCATTAGTATTCTTGTCAAAGGAAGCATCACAGAAAATTAGAAGACTTTCATGTGATACAGAATCAAGAGAATTAGAAACATTATTAGGAACAACATTGGTTATATTGGGCATAGGTAGAGGGGAAAAAACATTAATGGTTTCACCCACAATTCTTAGAGCATTTCTAGCAGTAATCTGAGGGTTTAAATGTTTGTTATCAACCACTTTCAAACATCTGTCTTTCCAGATACACCAGGCTGCAGTAAGGACAATGGACGATTTATCTTGCAGTGATTTGGTTATGAGCCACTTAGAGGTCCAGTTGTTGATACTGATGTTGGAATCAGAATCCTGTAAAACAGAGTGACTAACAGCAGGAATGTTTGACCAAACATTTTTAGCAAAGGAACAGTGAAGTAACATATGTTCTGTTAGAGCACTACTCGGTCAAACTCGCATGCGTTGCTATCTCAAGCATGTTTGTCAATGTTAGTGATCAAAACTATAAGTCTTGATTTCTAGCCTACATAGGTAAGTCTCGGACTAGGATAGTAAGTGCAGTTGAGCTCAAGGACTTCATGGCGATTCATCATACAAGTAGAAGAACTACTCAAGGAACCGGTGGAACTTCTCAAAAAAATGGTATGTGAAGACTTGAACTTATCTGTCACTCAAAAGTCTATCTATTTTATCTCCTATTTCTTGAGACAAAAAGTCGTATGCTATATATAGACTAGATTATACACATTTAGTATTTTGAGCCGAATATATCTCGCCTATCTATATCTCAAAATATGTGTTGGTAAGTGTTTCGCTTCGATCATGTTTTTCTTTACCTAGTGACGAAAGTCATGATATGTTTCAATCACTTTGAAAATTGCTTTGACGAAAAATAGTGTAACAACTATATAACGTCCTCTAAGAATGTTTCATTGATTGGAATGAGAGTTTAGATTACATAACCAATGATGGACATAAGAATTGTTGTGGAAACACATATATGCATAAGTCCTATTTATTGAACCAAAGTTTGCGAACTTTATTGATCAAGAGAACCGGAAGTATGGCAAGTGTCAAGTCCGCGAACTCAATCCGCGAAATGCCGAAGTTCTCAAACCCGAGAATTTCTGCTGGAGTTGAAAAACTACTTGCGTGAGCCAAGTCCGCGAACCGGCGAAGTTCTCATCCCGAGAAATTCTGCTGGAGTTTGTAAACTCTGTCTGGTATCTTAAGTCCGCGATCCTAGTCTGCGAACTTGAGAAGGTTATATATATAAAGATGATTTATGAACTTAAACTTATAAAGACTAAGGAATTATTTTGCAAACCGTGGCTATGGAGTTCATGAACCGATTCATGTGAATCAAATCATCTTTTCTTCAATTGTGTCTTATGTATTACATGAGTTTCCTTGCAATTGAACAACTCTCTAACTAGTTTATATGAGTCATTTGAACTAGTTATGGTGAAGAAGAATATGGTTGGTATGGAATGCTCATATGGCTAACCTTTTGGTAACTATTGTTGAACCAACAATATACACGTTTGGGTACGGTTATACAAACCTAGAAGCGTATATTTAATTTGTGTATAACAAGCCAAGATTTAGATCTAACGGTTGAGATATATTAGCTTGAATCTAAATCAGGTTTTCATCTAACGGTGAATATTGTATGCTTTGTGACCAAGGCGAAACCCTGATTTGAAAGGCTATATAAGGGGATATCTAGCAACTCTGCAAAACTAATCCCCACACCTTACGTGTGATACTAGTTTGCGTGCCAGAGTCGGTTCTCCTTTAACCTTTGGTTTTCTTCTTCTAAAACCAGGTTAACGACTTAAAGACTTCATTGGGATTGTGAAGCCAGACCAATACTACTTTTATCATAGTTGTGTGATCTGATCTTGCATCTTCTATCGTACGAGTACAATCGGATTGATTGTCTTGAGATTAACCTCTCCGATAGGCAAGATATAAAAAGTAATCACAAACACCTTCGCCTCATTATTTGTGATTCCACAACATCTTGTTTCGTTCTCATACGATTAAGATTGTTGTGAGGTGATTGATTAATCTAGGATGTTCTTCGGGAATATAAGACCGGATTATCAATTGGTTCTTGTTCACCTTGATTTATCAAAAGACGGAACAAAAACTTTAGGGTATTTCTGTGGGAGACAGATTGATCCTTTGATAGACTTGTCTGTGTGAGATAGATTTGTTTATTGTTAAAGCCTGCGATTTTGGGTCGTAGCAACTCTTAATTGTGGGTAAGATCATCTAATGGAATCAAATGTGTAGTATCCTGCTGGGATCAGAGGCGTAGGGAGTTCAACCGTACCTTGGATCAGTAGGAGACTGATTTGGGTTCAACTACAGTCTAGTCCGAAGTTAGCTTGGAGTAGGATAGTGTCTGTAGCGACTTAATACAGTGTGTGTTAATTCTGGACTAGGTCCCGGGGTTTTTCTGCATTTGCGGTTTCCTCGTTAACAAAATTTATGGTGTCTGTGTTATTTCTTTTCCGCATTATATTTGTTTATATAATAGAAATAATACAGGTTGTGCGTTTGATCTAATCAATTGGAAATACGACCTTTGGTTGTTGATTGATATTGATTGATCCTTGGACATTGGTCTTTGGTACCGTCCAAGTTTATCTCTCATTGATAAAGACTCGCAGATTTCCATTTGCTTGAGTAAAGATCAAATCGAGAGATTGAGATATAAACTCTTTGATATATCTTTTTATTGATTGAGTCTAACTGTCTAGTTAATTCTCATAAAAAGTATATTGGAGTTTGTCCATACAGATTGCTAAGCGAAATATTGGGTGGTGTTGTTAGACCCCCATTTTTTCATGTTCCATAGTTTCAGTAGCACCAGAGTTGCAAGATTTACACCTATCATCACGGGTATGGTTAAATATAGCTAGTTTGCTACCATTAGGTAAGATATTTTCAAAACACTTCCAAATAAACAATTGGGTTCTAGGCAAAAGTTAAGATTTCCAACTAGCCTTATGTGTTTCAAAATCAGGGTTAGGACTAGAATTATGGTGCTAGCAGTTTGTAGACAGATTTTACAGTTAACATACCATTCCTATTGTAAGGCCAAATTAAAGTATCACAACCAGAAATGGGAATTCTCATGCTGCATTTTTTTTTTGGCAATTATCACTAGTGAAAAAAGACTCAATATTAAATCTGCCTTCCAAGTTTTGGACTCATGATTGATTAATTCAACAACTTTATAGTTGGGGTTTGGATAACTGACACACAATGACTCAATATTAAATATGTGTAGGATTTAGAATCCAGTTGTCAGTGAAGGCCTGCGCTGAACTACCATCTCTAATGTCCCAGTAAGCATGTTGTTTTAAGATATCTAGACCATGACAAATACTAGACCATACCCAAGACATTGACCATGATTTTTTGTAATGGAGAGGGTGACAGTTCTTTTATTTTTATATTTTGCAGAAAGTGAAGAGTCTCTCTGATAGAATGTGTGTGAAGGAAAAAATCTCAATCCATGTAGGATTCACAATAATAGTTACAAAAAATCATCTCCAACCCATTAATGTGAAGATGATGCGGCAAAAGAAAAGTTAAACATCCTCTAGGTGAACCTCTAATTTTAGACAATCACTTAGAGGATGTCTTCCCATCCTAATCACACTTTTGTTAATAAAAACCATTGAAAAATAAAAATGGAAGGGGTTTTAACCAATTGTGTGCCTACAAATAAGTAAACAAATAGTAATAGAAAACTTTATGGGTTGGAGATAAAACTTTTTTTTCCTAATATTTAGGATTTTATCCTCAATGGATGTCTTATAAGTGATGCCACATATGAATTATTCACATTCACCATTGGAGAAGCTCTAAAGATCGATCGCTCAGAGAGGCTTTATGCTGGGCCACATTTGTCCCTTCACCTCAAGAATGTGCAAAAGTGTAACTAGAACATTTTAGTATGATACCCTTTTTTTCATACCAGAAAAGAATAATTTTAGTCGGAGAAGAGCAGTTCGAGTTTGAGGTTTTTCTTCTATTTTTTAATGAGAAAAAAATAGTTAAAATTTGAAGTTGGTGAATCTTTATCTCCTATAATAAAAAAGTATTTATGTAAAATTTGTTAATGATTTGCAAATGCAATATTTTTTAGATGATCAAAATTTCGTTTATGAACTACAAACCTAAATTGATCCAATTTATGAGCAAACTGAAGGATCAAATGAAGAACCAAACGATAAAAATGAAGAAATTAATCTTATAAACTCTTGGAGTATGTAGTAGCAGGAAATCCCACACTACACCCCTCACAAGAATTCATACAATCAAGTCATTTTAGATCAACAAATATAATTTTTATTGATTAATCTCACAAATTTTACAAGATAGAAAGGAAATAAAGCTAAAGAATTAACAACCGCACTAGAATTTCTCTCTCCTAATGACTTGCTCAACAATTGAAAAAGATCTCTCCCTTATTACGCCTGTTCAGCTCTTTATATAGGGAATTACATAGTGGATGATAGCTAATTTGTCCTTTAATTTCGGATCTGACCTGCGATGTTCTCGCGAGAGTTATAATGTTAATCTTCGCAAACACTCTAAACTTCGCAGAATCATCACGCTTTTCTCATGTTTCTGCCATCGTCATCTATTACGTCATTCTTCAAATCATCCTGCGACACTCGCAATGTGTTGTTGATCAAGCTTCGCAAATGTGTCCTTCTTGCGATATTCTGATCCTACATCTTGCCTCTTCTCATGTCTTCTCTGCGAAAGAGAGAATGTCATGAGAAACCGTTCTTCAAAATACCGCAATTGTTCATCTTTTCACATTCTTCTGTACTAACACGATTCTGTATTTTACGTGAATTTTGTTATATGTATCTTCTCTTCCATCCATCTCTTGACACATCTTTTTCAACCGATGCTTTTTAACCGCTCACGTCCACTCTTCGCATTAAATTCACTTAATCCCCTCGAGAATTTCTACTCTCATATATATTCTCTCTATTCTTCTCTTCTCTTATTTTTACTTACTTCTCTGCTTCTCTGCAATTTTATTGTTCTTCCGTAAATTCCGCTTCTGCTATTGCAATTTTTCGTGATTTTCCTCATTTTGATTTTCACTGCCTCCCTTCATTACCATACTAAAGATGCCTCCAGTTGGTCGTAAAAACAAGATTTCCTTTGAAGAAGTTCGAGATAAACTTCAAACCGAAGGTTTTGCTTTATCTCTCAAAACCTTAAATCTGAGCTTTTTGCTAAATTATTTTCTGATCATCCTTGCAATCATGAGAAGATCATTGTCTCGCTAGGTCATCTTCTCGCTGGTCTTCCCATTCCCCTTTATGATCCTAAAATTCCCTTATTTTATGAAATACTTTCCCATGCGAAGTTTTCGCGAGCTATCTATCAATTGAGTAGGGATTGCATTCGTCTAATGCTCGAGTTCGCCAATCGTGGTGCTGGTAAGGCATCTCGTTATCCTTCAAAAGTAAAAAATCCTAAATTTGCTGGAGTTGAAATTGTTCCTGCAAAGTATACTGTAGAAAATTTCTTTGCTAATTATGGGATAATTCCCATGAAGAGAGATATTACTTGCTGGGGCATTCGTTTAAAGAATAAGGATGATGTTGCTGACGACAAGATACTTATGCAAGATATTGATTGGTATCCTGGCAATAATTCAACCCCACGTCACTCTAATGATGATAAGTGGTGTATCTTCCCCTTAATCCTAGAGGGTCCGTATATTTCCAGCTCTCATGTTTTTCCTGCGAGTCTCGCAGCATACCAACCATGGGTATTTAAATGTCCTGAGAGGGAAGCATAGGTATGTTTCCACACTTTGCTTGAGTTGCTATTCTTTCGCTTCTCATATATAATTTTGTTGACTCTTCCAATGTTTTCATGTATCTGCGAAATTATCAGATTGAAAGGTTGAAAGCAAGCTACAGCAAGACTGGGAAAGTCAATACTTTATCATCTCTTCAATCAATCACAGTTGAAGTAAGAAATATTCTTTTATGATTCTTCGTAATATATTGTTGCCTCTATTTCTTATCTTTATATGTGTGTGTAGGTTATTGATGAAGTGGAAGAGCCTGTCAAAGTCGCGAAGACTAGGGGTAAAGGCAAGAGTATTTCTCGCAAAGATAAATTCGATGTCCCTCCTTCAAATAAACGAAAATTCCAATCTAGTGAAAGTTCTAGCGATCATAACGATGATGATGATGGTGTTTCTTCTGCGAAGGAAAAATTCTCAACCTGAGTCTTCTATGGCTCAATTATCCAGTATATTTTCTGATACTATCCAAGGAATTGGTGATACCCCTCTCACTAATGCTTGCAAGTCCATAGTAGCTATATGTGATGCCCCCTTCTTAGAGAATAATGAATCTCTTCGCGGGGTTTCAAGATCCATATCTCCAAATTTCTTACACTTACTTAATAGCTTGGTAAATTTTCATATTCATAATTTTCTTCTTTTTATTTTTGCCTTGAATTCATAATTTATTCTGAAAATTCGCTGCATTATTTCGCAGGCTGGGAAAGCTTCTTATGTTGTTACCGCAAATTTGGAAAAAAGACGTGCGGTCTTTGAAAAGAAGTATCTTGAACTTCGCAAGAAGAATGAGAAATTGGAGATTGAAACTGCTGGTCTTTGCAAGTAGAACGATCAACTGGAATCTAAGACTGCTGATCTTCGCGAAAAGAACAACCAGTTGGAATCTAAGACTACTGTTCAAAATAATAAAATCTCTGGTCTTCAAGATACCAATAAGCAACTCTATGGAATAGAACTTTTTCCTCTTTTTCTTCATTTCATTTTCTCATTACCCTTTCTTATATGCTTCACCATTTCACAGACATTTATGGTCTTTCTGATGAAGCTATTCTTCTTCATACATTTCCCCATCCTATGGATGATGATACTCTTCTTGAACACCTAAATACTTCTCTAAATAGCTTTTCAAATAATAATATTGAATCTCTTCCCATAAATGAACTCAGATCAAAACTTCGCTTCTTATAAGTTGACTATAGATCCGTCTTGACTATGGCTAATAAGTTTAAACGCTTCTTTCATAATTCCAAAGAAGAAATCAATAATTTAAGAACCAAGAATAGTGACCTCATAGATGAAAAAAATCGTATTTCTCTCCAAGGTGCTCAAACTATAGCAAAATTCCAAGAAACTCTTCTTGAGGTTCAAATTGAGAGAGATGACCTCAAACGTAGAAATGCTTCCATCCGTGAAAGAGAAAACCAAACTCGTTCCTGCCTTCTCATAAATGATGATGATGAATTTTCTTGGGCTGCGAGAGTTCTACATATCGCCAGGAATAATTTAGGTGTAAATGTCAGTCTCCAAGTTGAGCATACGGCCTTGATTAAAGATATGATCTCTAACAGAGAAGGTTGTTAACCTTTCTTCCTTATTCAATTGTTTATTTTTCATAAATGCCATCAAGTTGTTGATTTATTGTTATATTTTCGCAGAAGCTGAAGAGAGGTACCGCAAAATAATTGAGGAGCTTGAAAATGAGAAGGCGAAGATCGAAAAAGATTTATCTTCTCGCAATGAGAAATTTTCAAGATTGAAGATTCAAATGAAGATCACAATTGCGAATTTTTGGAATGATGCAATTTCTTTCTGTAATGACACCATTAAAGAGATATATGATGACAATAAGATACCCCACTCCAAATATCCTTGTCTCTTAGATAAAATCCTAGAAAATACTCATTCTCTGGTAATATCTGACAGTGAAGCTGGTGAAGAAGAAGAATTTGATGAAGAGTCTGATGAAGATATGGGAGAAAGCTCTAATGAAGAATCTGATGGATACAATGAAGAATCAAGCAAGAAATAGATTTTGCTTCCTTGTTTGATTTTTTGTAAAACTTGTGCATTTGTTCTTTGATCTTCTATTCTTGTAATCTATCACTGCGAATTTCTCCAATCTTCAATATAATCTCTATTTCATTTATTTCATTTATTTCATCCTACATATGTTAGAAACAAATTTCTCTCTTGCAATATGATTGACCGAAATACAATTAATTTTTTACCTTATGCATAAATTTATCATGTGGATACAAATAACATTTAATTTATTCTATGCATTCCTATACTTGCCTCTGTTAATTGTATTCAGATGAGAGATTGAGCAAGTTACCTTTGTTTAATGAAATAATTTGCGAAAATCTCGCAATTATCTCTGTATAATCTCGCAATCATAAATTTTAAGATTGCATTTTTTGTTGTATTCTGATGTGGTCTTATTTTTCCTTCCTAAGTAAAGGTCTTATTTTGCCACCTTTTTTATTGCGACAAAATTGCAGGACGTATCTGTACTTTCATACAGAAACCCATTGATTGCCTTAACTTTTTGTTATTTTGTAATTTTTGCTGCGACAATATGACATGTCTAAGTTTTCTTGCGAAATTAAAGCCCCATGACATTGTCGTCTTGCGACGAAATCGCAGGACGTTTTTACACTTGCATGCAATGACCCATTGATCTCGTCTTATCTTCTCTTTTGTATTTTTCCCTCTTTAGGAATGTTGCACAAATATGACAAGTCTAAATATTCTTGCGAAAATATAGCCTCATGACATTTTCATCTTAAGACACTTATCAACTCCCTAATGGAGGGTGCCGCCCTTATCTTCCCCCTGGTTGCCATTTCAAGGATACGTACTTCTGCCATACAAGACTAGATCCTCACATCCAGTCTTAACAACAACCAGTTGTTTTCGCAGCCTCTTGTCCCTTTTTCCTATATGGTTTATGGTTACAAGACTGCACCCTAAGTGGGGTTTTCTTCAGGCCGAGTGCATCATAGCCAAGACTTGCCAAGAATGGCCAGGGTAGTTTCATACGCCCTGGTCACTCTTGGATCAACTGTGTACCTCGGAGCCTTGGTCATACTCTACACCCCTTATAAGAGACCCTCAGTCGTCCAACCTAAACCATAAGTCTAGGTTGAAAATCCAAGGTACCTCTCCTGGATAGGCTTTCATTGACCCCAAATCCCTATGACTCAGATTCCAGCAGCGGTGTAACCTTATCCATGAGTTATGCAATAGATACCCCCTTCTATGACGCACTTTAGGTCTTATATTTGCTTCTTGCGAAATTTTATTCGCGAACTAGGGTGTACGTCATAAAGGTTCATCCTATTCTGAGGGTTATTTTTTTGCATTTCAGCTCTGTTGTAATTTCTCAATCTCATTTTTATCATTAAGTAAAATATATTTTTGAAATTTTCGCAACAAATAAAGCATACATTTCTTTTATTTTTCTCAATATTTCTTTCATTTCATAGTTTAAATTTTTTACCTTTGATGTTTTCTTCCTCTGTTTTTTTTTTAACTTTCGCTACAATCTTTCCTTCTGCGACATTTTCGCCACTTGTTGTTTGTCCTCTTCGTAGTATTTTTTCTTCTACCTGTTCTATTTTATCAACCATCAACCTCTCACTTTTTAGTTTTTGTTTGATGTTATACCTCCAATTCTCCTTCTTGTCATCTCTTTCTTTGCAGGATTCTACATCGATTTCATAGCACTTCTTACCTTCAATCCAATCTCCCTTTATGATTCCAATACCACTGGGATGAGGAAACTTGATACACTGGTGGAAAGTTGATGCCACGCCTAGAATTCCATGTAGCCAAGGTCTGCCGATTAAGGAATTATATGGGGATTCAACGTCGACAACACATAATAGAATTTTAGAAGATATCCCCTTCAGTGGAATTTGCATAGTGATTTCCCCTCTAGGTTTATTGGAAGTACCATTAAAACCATAGATTTTATAGGTTGAAGGTACTAGATCCTCATATCTGTCTCCCATAGTTTTATAAGTATGATAGAACAGGATATCCACAGAACTCCCCGTATCAATTAAAACTCTATTGATTGCCCATGAATCTTCGGCCTCATCATCCTCATCTTCTTCTTCATCTTCTCATTGTTTTGGGTTTATCTCTAGTCTTACCACTAATGGATTGTCATGCATCTCGCATGGCTCAGGTACTTCTTGTGCAGTGAAAGAAATATATTTGTTTTTTCCACTCTTCTAGTGGCGAAGCTTTCTCAATATTCATTATTTCTCTCCCATCAGCAACTCTCGCGAAAACTATGCTTAGGACATTGTCATGGAAATCTTCGATTGTTTTGTACGAATGTACAATAGAATTACAAAACAAATTTTTTTCCTTTGCTCCAACTTCGATGACAAATGTTTATCCTCCTTTTGTTGCATTTACTTTGCGAATTTCTGGTGGTGGTAAGAGTTGAGATTGAGGGTGCCCTATTAGGAAATGATTTAATTTTCCCTGGTCTATCATTCTTAGAATGATTCTCTTTATGTTCCTGCAATCATTTGTGGAGTGTCCATGAAAATGATGGTAAGAGCAAAATTCTTGACTTCTGTGATTTGGAAGTGGTTCTTTTCCCATGTTCCAGGGTGTCGATATGTTCTCCATTAAAATGATGGATTCCCAAAAAATTTCTACACTAGTATTCAAAGGTGGCATCTTGATCTCTTCCCATATCATTTTTTGACTTCCTGATCCTCTATAATAATTTTTCCTTTGTCCTCCATAATTTTCCTGCGGATGATCAAGTCTTTGGATTTTGTTGGCTATAAAAGTTTCTCTCTCTCTCAAATTATTCTTGGTCACGACTCCCCATAGCTACTATTTTCTCCAGACTATTCTCCATGCTCTTTTCTTGTTGGACTTGCGAAGTGCTCACCATTATGTTTATCAATTTTGGTAGCAAACTTGCATTCGCTGATGTTAAGCTTGTATTCGCAACTGGGTAGGATTCCATTTCGTTCTGTTTTTATTCAAGGGCAATATACTCCTCTTGTATCTCCCGAAACTCAGTCATTGTGATTGTATTCTTGACTCTAAAAATTTGCATGTATAGCAGATCGGTTGCGAACATTGCGTTGATGAAGGATAAAATAAGATATCTCTCATCCACTCGACCTGCCATTTCGCTACACATTGTTTTCCATCTTATGGTTAGATGCTTCAGACTTTTTCCAATTTTCTTCTTTAAGCCAAATACATCTTCAATCCCAGGTCGCGAAGAATTTTTACTTATATATGCCCCTAAGAACGTAGTTTACAAGTGGTTGAAAGATGTTATCGTATTCTTGGGCAAACCCTCGAACCATTTCAATGCCTCCCCTGTTAAACTAGATGCAAAATACTTGCACAATACAGCATCATGATTTTCCTATTGCAGCATACACCTTACATACGCCTTGATGTGTTGAATTGCACATGTCGTTCCGTCAAAAATGCTAGTTAACGCAGGCAGATTGCATTTTGGGGGTAATCCTCCTAATTGTACTTCTTGTGTGAATGGAGTTTTCGCAGCTTCTTAAATGGCCTTATCTAATTGCCTTCTGCCTCCTTCTCTTCTGTTATTTAGCGTTCCTCTCATCTCTTCCAATTCTCTTAAGATCTGTTCATTTACACCTGGATTTTGGTTCATTGGTCTTTTAAGTTCTTCTTCCCTCCTTCTGCGTGCATGCCTGTCCTGTCTTGCGAGATTCTGTGTTTCTTCATCATCTTCATCTTGTCTTCTCCTGCGATTTTATCCTTCACCTCTCTCTTGAATTCGCACATGATTACGCCTTTTATTTTCTCCTATACGATTTTTTCCATTCCTCATTTCTCCTCTTCGCAGCTTTTCTTTGTATTTTTATCACACTCTTTATTAATATTGTCATTATTTCGGTTCTTCTCATGCCTTATTTCTCAATTTTCATGATTGTTTTGGCGTATTGCCTCTTGAAGCTCTTGTTCTTCCACTTCTGCTCTCAGTCTTTCCCTCTCGCAAGCTAGGCGTGTTTTTTCAGCATAGTGCCTTTCGATTTCCTCTTCAATTTGTTGATTCCTGCGATTTTATCTCCCATGTAACATTCTCCTTCCTTCCCCTTGATTTTATTCACCATCTTGATTATTTCGTTCTTGACGCTGCCTGCCTTGGTGAATTTCGTCATGTGGAATGTAACGATCTTCAATCATTTGTCTATTTTCGGGATGTTCTTCATCTGGATTTTGTACCTCCTGCCGAATATTTTCATTAACATTTTCTTCAGGCAAATTTCGTCTTACTTCCCCTCTGATTGATCTTGAACTTGATCTGGTTGTGCTTCTTGACCTTCTACTTTGTAGTCTCATATTTTCCATTCTTAACTCATGATTCTGCCTTGTAAAATTCGCACGCTCTTCTGCTTCAATCCTTCTCTCTTCATGTATTCTTTGTCTCAATGCCTCTAATGCTTAAATATCTTCATTTCCACGAATTATTCCTCTAACTGCTTCCTGAACTCCCTTTACTCGCCTATCATTCCTTAATTGTTGCTCCCCTTCCGCTTCATCTGCTGAATCTGACTTCCAAGTGTGTACACTCACCCTATCGTAATCTACAATTCAATTTTGCGCTAGTGTACGCTGAATTGGTTGTTGAATTTGATTTTCTCCATCACTTCTTGTATTCATTCTTGACGATTCTCCGGCTTCATTTCTTCTTTCTCCAGCAAGTCTCTTACTCCTTCTGACAGTTACTGGTTGTCTTGATCATTTCTTCTTCTAGCCATATCTTCAATCTCAATGAATTGTCGAAAATTATATGAAACTTTTCATCAACTATTCTAAATTCTTTCAAATCACAATAATAATTATCACACTAAAAATAAGGAAAAACTCCCTGTTTCTAGCGCCAATATGTAGTAGCAGGAAATCCCACACTACACCCCTCACAAGAATTCATACAATCAAGTCATTTTAGATCAACAAACACAATTGTTATTGATTAATCTCACAAATTTTACAAGATAGAAAGGAAATAAAGCTAAAGAATTAACAACCGCACTAGACTTTCTCTCTCCTAATGACTTGCTCAACACTCGAAAAAGATCCCTCCCTTCTTACGCCTGTTCAACTCTTTATATAGGGAATTACATAGTGGATGACATCTAATTTGTCCTTTAATTTCGGATCTGACCTGCGATGCTTTCGCGAGAGTTATAATGTTAATCTTCGCAAACACTCTAAACTTCGTAGAATCATCACGCTTTTCTCATGTTTATGCCATCGTCATTTGTTACGTAATAAACTCAAATCATCCTGTGACACTCGCAATGTGTTGTTGATCAAGCTTCGCAAATGTGTCCTTCTTGCGATATTCTGATCCTACAGAGTATTCGGGTATACGTCAAAATAAGGTGGAATCTCAAGTTTACTGATTCATGAAAATTACATGGTAAACCTTAGAAAATCATAGAAAGTGATGAACACTAGGACAATTTTATATCGTTGGTATGGTATTCAAACTTAATCCATAATTTGAGTGGCCCCCAAATTTTGGGCCACGATTGGCATGAACAGAATTTATTAATTAATGTCGAATGTGGTTGTCTATTCTTGAGACTTTTGAAGTATCGATTGGCATGTTTGAGAAAATTATTCCACGCCAACAGTAGAAAATTATCCACTGGACCTTGAAGATTGAAGACCGAAGAACAACGACTTCAAAGGAAACTTCATCAATAAAGGTATGTGAAAACTGATTATTCTATTTACTCATATTATCTACCATTCTATCTACTGAGATATGTCTTACAATGAACATTACAAAGAATAATTTAAGCAATAAGGAGTCGTCAAGTTAATTTTTATTTTCATGGACTATTTTGCTAAGATCGCGAACTTTAACTTCTTATAAATAATAAATAATTGATTAATTCATCTCAATTAACAGCTCGCGTACACGAATTGATTTATTCAACTCGCGAACTGGTCGATTTTGAGATATTCATGGATACTTTTTCTTTCATTAGTACACGAACTAGTTGATTTTGAAAGGTTCCCAGATACTTTTTGAATTTGAGTACACAAATAATTTTGGACAGTTCGTGAACTTATCAAATACATATAGATCCTGAGTTACGAGACGATTAATTATTCATGAACTGATTTTGGGCTTGTGATACTATTGTTAGAGCATTGCTCGGTCGAACTCTCAAGCGTTGATATCTCAATCTTGTTTGTCAAGTTTAGTTACCAAAACTATAAATCTTGATTTCTAGTCTACTTATAGCTAAGTCTCGGATTAGGATAGTAAGTTTAGTTGAGCTTTAGACTCCACGGCGTTCATCGAAAGAAGACTAAGAACTACTCAAGGGAACTTGTAGAACTTCATCAACAAAAGGTATATGGAGACTTGAACTCATCTATCACTCAATCTGGCATAACCAAACTCAATCTGGTTACTTAGGTATGCGTAAATGTTTGCATACTTAAGTAGGTTATGTTCAAAAATTGGTTTATTCATGAACTAATACATTTATTTATATAATAAGGAATGCAATCTCTAGCAAACCGTGGATATAATGTTCACGATATGATTCGAGTGAATCAAAAACGATTTTGCTTCAATTGTGTCTTGTATACTTCTATGAGAATATAAATAATTGAACAACTCTCTAACTAGTTTCATTTGAGTCATTTGAACTAGTTATGATAAAGATGAATAAGCTTGATATGAAAGTGCTCATATAGATATTGTTGAACCAACTAATTTTACACGTTTAAGTATGGTTACCTTTATTTAAATGACGGTGCATTTCATTTGTATATAACAAGCTAAGTTCGATCTAATGATTGAAAGATATTAGCTTCAATCTAATCAGGGTTTTATCTAACAGTGAATATTGAATACTTTGTTGCCAAGGTAACATTGATTGCAAACCCTGATTTGGAGACTATATAAAGGAGAACTCTAGCAATTGGGAAACCTAATGCCCACATCTCCTATGTGATACTAGTTTCGACTAAAGTCGATTCTCCTTTAACCTTAGGCTTTTCACAAAACCCATTAGGTTAACAACTTAAAGACTTCATTGGTATTGTGAAGCAAGACCCAACTATTTCTCTGTAGTTGCGTGTTCTGATCTTGCTATTTTCTATTGTGATTGAGTACTATCTTCTTTAAGATTTGCTCGAGATTTATTCTCCAATATGCAAGATTGAAAAGTGGTCACAAACATCTTCATCTCATCGTTTGTGATTCCACAATATCTTGTTTCGTTAATCGATTAAGATTATTGTGAGGTGATTGATATTTCCAAGCTGTTCTTCGGGAATATAAGTCCGGTATATCAATTGGTTCCTGTTCACCTTGATTTAACAAAAGATGAAACAAAACTTGTGGGAGACATATATATCTATTCAATAGACTTTTCTGTGTGACACATATTTTTTTATCAAGTCTTCGACTTTGAGTCATAGCAACTCTTAGTTGCGGGTGAGATCAGCCAACGAAATCGAGTATGCATAATCCGGCGTGGTTCAAGATGCGTAAGGAACACAACTGTACCTTGATCAGTATGAGATTGATTAGGGCTCAACTACATTCAAGTCTGAAGTTAGATTGGTAGTAGGCTAGTGTTTGTAGCGGCTTAATGCAGTGTGGTGCTCAAATATAGACTAGGTCCCGAGGTTATCTGCATTTTTGGTTCTCTCGTTAACAAAATTTCTGGTGTCTGCGTTTTTTTTTCCCGCATTATATTTGTTTATATAATTGAAATATCACAGATTGTGCGTAAGTTCAATCAATTAGGAATCTAACCTTTGGTTGTTGATTATATTGATTTACACTTGAACATTGGTCTTTGATAGTGTTAAAGTTGTTTCACATAATAAACAGGCTCACGGATCATCTCGAGAAAGGTTTTCCTTTCTCATACTGACTTTTCATATTGAGGAACAAAAAGAAATAAGATTATATAATTCTGATCTATATCGTAACGATTTTAGGGCGGGAGATGTGCGATCATCTTCTTTTTCAAACCGGAGAGCGTATGAAGTCGATGGACCGAGGTAGAGCACTCATTGGGCTAGGGTGGCCACAGTTTTCTTTACCAACCCCGAGGAAACTCCGAATATGGTCCTAGATCGTTTATACATGTCTGCCCCCCTAATTACTAGACCGACCTGCGGTAATAATTCCATAAACACCTAGTGAAGATATGGAAAACAAATAAAGTATCCATATGTTCGGATCTGACAATACCATACCATAATCAAAAGGAAAACGGCCCGAAATACCATACTTAACATGAATCTAGCCACTGGATCCATTCTAAAAAGGGATAAATTAGCACTACTTGGTAAAATAGGTTCCTTTAGAATCAATTTTGAACCATCTGCTATAGGTTGTAACAATCCGAACTAACCCACTACATCAGGACCCTTTCGACGTTGAACGAAATCCATGACTTTCCGTTCAGCTAGCACTAAAAAGGTGACTCCTAGTATCCAAGACCACTTCCACAACTCCTTGCCAAGAATATTCTCTACAAACACATGGACATGATGCCATGACCTACCAGATAGACCAGATTCTACCTACTTTTCCTAAGCGTAGATCTAGAAAAAGACAAACCAAATGCAGTAGTTTCGTATTATAGGCTAGAATAAAACAAGAATACAGAATGAACTAAGCAAGCGTCCAATTTTCACTTGCGTCTAGGTGTCCTTATGGAGCAACTAAGTCAGCAAAACTAAGACTACCGAACAGCCGACCTTATGCACCTAAGAAACCTGACTGAACCTTTTCTGAATCACCATCTGATGCTTAGGAACCAGATAACCCATCATCCGCAAGATCTTCACATTCTCCATCTCCTGACCCACCTAATGTAGTATCCCTTTTCTAACTTCACGATGACGGACCTGATAGAACTGACATAGGTCAAACCATGAATTTAATCACTTCAACCATGATATCTAGCAAAGAATTATCATAACCAAGGTCACCAGACCAATTCCTATCATTAGTCAATAGTTCCTAGGGCTACTCCAATTCAAAGTATCGAAAGAATGCCATGACTTATACTTCCAGTTCCTTGATCTTCAGGTGGAGAATATCTTGGAATAAAAGCATATGAAAAGGGTGCTCCAGAAGGTATCATTTACTAAAGATCCCGCGGGTATCGGACCCCATGGAGAACTTCGGTTTTAGAGCCATATTTGAGAAAGAAAGATCGATGCTTAAGTGTTATCCCAACAATCCCAGAGAAGAAAAGGGAAAGGGGTGAGTCTAGGGGGAAACTACTCCGTTCTATAGCAAGTATAGGAAGCGGTTGCAGAGGAGAAAGAATTTCTTTGCCCATCGAACCGAGCCAAAAAATGGCAAGAAAGTTCTCCGCCGACCAAAAAGCAAATTCACATGGAGATCTAAATCAGAGGTGAGATTTTCCCAATAGTCATGAATGGTGGCTCCACTGGCTGACATCCGATCTAACCTAGCAAGCAACGAGCCGCTAAAAGCATCAAAAAAGTCCCTGATAAATGGGGCGAAAACTTGAACTACGATTTATTGATTACTTTTTGAAATATGGATACAAACTCTTGGATATACTTTTCTTGATATTGAGTCTGAATGTCTAGTTGATTCTCTCGAAAGTATATTGGAGTTTGTCCATACATATTTCTAAGAGAAATATTGAGTGTGTTTGTTAGACCCCCGCTTTTTCAATTGATATCTGAGAAGGCAAACACGTTTAAGACCTCATAAGTCTGTGTTTGTAGCGATCTGACTCTATGGACATAGGTGTTATCTCTACAAACGTACCACCAGTCTTCGATGGCTCAAATTAATTATTATGGAAAATTGTTATGCGTTCCTTTCTTCAAGCGCTTGATTTTAAATCATGGGTCTACGTTGTTAATGGCTATGATCCTTCAGTTGTTACAATAGGCGCTGTAAATGTTCCAATGGATATTGGTGATTCCGATGTTGTCGAGATTCTTGCTGCAAATCTAAATTATGATGGATTGAATGCAATATCATCCATGTCGTTACCCTATATTTTCAGCACCATGTGACTACGTGCATCTCTCTAAAGATGCTTGGGATATCTTAGAAATCGTATTTGAAGGGAATACCCGTGAAAAAGAAACTTGGCTTCAAAACCTAAATTCTGATTGGGAAAACCTTCATATGGAAGATGAAGATTCATTTTATGAGTTTAATCACAAATTGTTTGAAATTGTTAATGCATCTTTTGTGTTGGGTAAGACTATTCCTGAAAAGGACATTGTGATGAAAACTCTCAGATCTTTGCTATCTAGGTACGATTATAAGAAACATGCCATCGTAGAAGGAAATAACGTTGATGTGCTTTCCAAAAATACTCTGGTCGGGAAGTTAAATATCTTTAATCATGAGCATGTATCCAAATATGGAAAGGATAATGCTTTTAAAGAACACAAGAACACTAAATTACTTGATAAAAGTAAAAGTGTTGGCATTTCTGAAGATGATCCTTCTTAGACTGATTCATTAGATGAAGATATTGACAAGGCGGTCTCTTTGATCACAAGATAGTTTAGAGATCTTCTTTTAAAGAGAAGTAAATGATTCACTAGTGATAAACCTAAGTCATCATTTAAACCTCATGATCGTTTCCTCCTAAAAATAGGGATGCTTATGATACTGATGATGAGGATATGCCACGGTGCTTCAAGTGTAAAGGCTTTGGTCATTTTGCAAATGAGTGTCCAAATCGTAGAAAATACACTGGAAACAAAGGTCTTGCTGCAACTCTTGATGAAACGTCTGACCACTATGATTCTAGTGAAGGCAAAAAATCAATTGTTGTACTCTTCTATGAAAATATTGACTTTGATAATTGTAAAAATACGTTCATTAATCTTGATATTCTTCCGGGAGAAACTTCAACCATCTTGGAGGATAAAATGGATTTCTCTTTGTATGGAAACTTTATTTCTGATTTTTTAGGTTCTACCGTTTCTCTAGCAGCCTGAACAACGATGACATCTGAACCATCCTCCATATTGACATGTTTTTATTGTACTCTCAATGGTCATGAACTCCATAAGTGTTTCAAGTACAAACATAAGATAAGATATGTCAACAATCTTCGACGGAGAGATCGATTAGCAAACAATCTTAAACTTGTTCAGAAATCGTCTGAGGTATGTAAACTAAATCCCTCTCCAAAAAAAATTAATTTCTAAAGAACCAGTTAGACCTCTCCGGAAAATAAACAAGGTTCAAGCATTTTGTGGAAGATTTAGTTAGGAACTCTTTCCAAAAGCTTCATGGTGGGAAAATCATTCTTCACCCCAATACAACTTAATTGTGTTGGTCGTGCATCTTGTCTCAAGTGCCTGATTTCAAAAAAGACAAGAGTGATGCACATATAGGTCTTAAAAAGAAAAGAAAAAATCCTCCTTCTTTATTTGTTTTTCTTTGAGTTAAATAAAGATTGGTTGATCCTTTCATATCACAAATTGGTATTGAAACGGTCTTTATTTTTTTTCATCAAAAGAAGGGTTATTATCGAAAATTCTACCCTCTTTAGGGTTGAGAATTGAGCGTACGAGAATCCTTAGGATGTATAAAGGTTTTGTAACCCTACATTCCTTTTTCCCTTCTAAAAACCTTTTTCATCGCAAGTTTGCTTGTAGAGCGTGTTCTGTGACTTTCTCTCACAAACCCATTTTAATGGAGACTCCAAGCATCATGACTTTTGATGAAAAATATGTTAATATGATTGTTAATACGTCAATTATGAAGGAAAAAGATAAATTGGTATCTCCTTACCCTCAAATTTGAAAAGAAAAAAGGAGGAATATGAGAAAACCAAGAGTTGTTCCTTCAAATCTTCAGAAGTTTTATGGTGTTATGGAAGAGTTAAAGGAAATAAGAAAGGAGATACAACAAACAAAAGCTTTTATGTTTAGGAATCTTGAAATTCATAAGGCCCTGGTTTGGCATCAATTAAGAAGGTTCGTTGAAATTTACTCATAACTCCATGAACCTTATGTTCCAATGGTTGTTGACGACAAGGAGTTCGAGGACGATAAAGAATTTTTCAAAGGTCTTAATGTCTAGGAAACTTCTTATGGGAATTTATTCTTGTGTTTTAAGAAGGATAACTAGGATTTGGAATATCCATTATTGTGAGTACACGTAGGTATTTCCAACAATATTCATCTTGCGATGTTTTTAGATTTATTTATTTAAAGTTTATTTGGAAGATGATTTTGAAGTATTAATCTTTATGGTTTCATATATTGCAACTTGTTATGAGATATATATTTTTGCGTACGTGAACTATGATTGTACCATATGTGGTCAAAAGTTAAGTTTTTATATGTCATTATGCAAATATTGATAAAAGATTGAGTGAACTTTTGACAACAAAAGTTAAGCCTATTATGTTCTTATGCAAATATTGATGGAAGATAGGATGAACTTTTGTTCACAAATACTAAGTCTATTATATGTCTCTATGCAAATATTGATGAAAGATAGAATGAATCTTTGTTTATTCCGCAGTATTGGTCTTCCCTGATTCACATCTTTGTGTAAATATTGTGCGGTTCCGTAAGTCTTCTTATGTTGAGCACTTCCGATTAAACTAATCATGGGTTCTCTTGTGGTTAATTTAATTGAGTATTTTGGATACAAATTCATATTTCATGTGATTTGTTAATGTCCAAAGAAATCCTTCTTTTCTTGTGAAAGTAAGGTCGCTCTTGTTGTTCTTTCGGGAAGGACATTTTATGGGGGAGAGTTCTTATTTTAACTTGTGCTTAATTGCCATATCTTTGTGGGGAGTGCGGCCGTGGAATATTATAGGGGTTATCCTGTATCTTTATAAACTCCTTGATGAATTCATTTAGCTTTGGCTATATGATTGCATTTAAACAAGTTGATATGTTGTTCTCTTTTGGTCATGAAGTATCTCTATGAAAATTTCATTAGGTTCCCACTAGATTGCGTATCTTTTCCAATTTATATTGACAAAAAGGGGGAGAATTAATGTGTAGTTCACACTACAAATACATATGGTTTACAGATCATCATGTAAGGGAGAGTGGTTTTCATGTGAGATGAAAAGTATTGACTAAGGGGGAGTGATACATATCACCATAGCAATGTTGTCAAAGTTGTGATATAATTGAACTTTGATGATGTGTAATAATACTATGACACTGTATAACAATGATTGAGAGCTATTGTTTTCTCATTGTTATAATTATGGATCTTCAACAACGATGGTTCTAATTTGAACACATTTAGAATCCTTTGAGTAATTAGAAGTGACGAAGATTTCGAGTAATGTTGACGAACCAAGGAGATCAAGCATTTGGATGAGAATCTACAAAGTTTATTTATATTGTAATCCATAGGTATTGATAGTTTTGTCACTAAAATTGACAAGGGGGGAGATTTTTAGAGCACTGCTCGGTCGAAATCGAAAGTATTGCTATCTCAAGCTTGTTTGTCAAGTTTAGTTTCCAAAACTATAAGTCTTGAGTTCTAGTCTACTTATATCTAAGTATAGGATTAGGATAGTAAGTGTAGTTGAGCTTTAGACTCCATGTCATTCATCGAATGAAGACGAAAAACTACTCAATGGAACTTGTGGAACTTCATCAACAAATGTTATGTGGAGACTTGAACTCATCTATCACTCAAAAGTCAAATTCTATCTAATATATCTCCTATTTGAGAAAAAAAGTCGTATTGCTATATAGACTTCAATTATACACATTTGGTATTTCGAGCCGAGTTTATCTCGCTTATCTATTTCTCGAAATGAGTGTTGGTAAGATTTCACTTTAACCAAGTTCATATTTTATTCTTGACGAAAGTCAAAAGATGATCATGTGAAAATCGCCTAGTAACATCTTACATGATTTGTGTGAGACAGTCATTTGATGTAGACTCGGAACATTTCTTATTGATCATTCGATCACTTGAAAATTTATTTGAAGCTAATAGTTTGTGTGAGACAGCTATTGTCATCTTCCAAGAATGTTTCAATGATTGAAATGAGGGTTTAGAACATGTAACCATGTTTGGATATAAACATAGTGTGTATTCAAATTTCTGTAAAGTCCAAAACCGAGAACCATGGTATGCATACCCGTATGCGTACTGGCTGGTTATTGGAAGTCCGAGAACTAAGTATGCGTACCCGTACGCATACTGGAAGAAGTTCAAGTTTCATGAATTTATGCTGGAGTTTGAAAGTGTGAGGTGGTATGCGTACCCGTACGCATACTGGCGTAACCAAACTCAGTCCGGCTACTTAGGTATGCATACCTATTTGCATACTTAAATAGGTTATGTTCTAAATCGGTTTATTCATGAACTATTACATTTATAGAATAAGGAATGCAATCTTTTGCAAACCGTGGATATAATGCTCATCAAATGATTCGAGTGAATCAAAATCGATTTTGCTGCAATTGTGTCTTATATACTTCTATGAGAATATAAACAATTGAACAACTCTCTAACTAGTTTCATTTGAGTCATTTGAACTAGTTATGATAAAGATGAATAAGGTTGATATGAAAGTGCTCATATGGATAACCATTGGTTAACTATTGTTGAACCAACTAAGTGTACACGTTTAGGTATAGTTACCTTTATCTAGGGTTGCATAAGACCTGCCCATCATACCCAAACCCTCCCTACATGTACCCGCCCGTTGTGGTTGCGGGGTTGGTTATGAAAATAAAAACCCGCTATCTATGGGTGTGAGGTTGGTTTTAGCTAATACCCGCCCAAAAAACCCGCTAAATATACAAAATTGATAAAACTAATCCTAGTCGTCCATTATCAAAACGCTAGTGGTACTGGTAGATTGTAGATAAGATAAACTTGAAGATGATATAAGAGACATGAGTCACTTATTGTTGGTATGGAAACTTTTATTGTATGAGTTTTAATATGAACTTTAAAGTAGTCGTACTGTTTAAACTTGTTTTTATTGGACTAGTACTTGTTTAAGCTTAACAATGAAGATTTATGTAGTTATGTTTATGGTTTATTTTTTTAAGTTATCAAGAACTTAAGTAAGTAGTTTATTTAAACTTTAAAACATGTGTGTGAATGATTATTGAATATAAAGCGGGTTTAAACCCAAACCCTCCCGCTATTTGTGGTTGCGGGGTTGGTTATGAAAATAAAAACCTGCAGTCTTTAGGTGCGAGGTTGGTTTTAGCTAATACCCGCCAAAACCCCCCCATGTTCAGCCCTACCTTTATCTAAATGACGGTACATTTCATTTGTGTATAACAAGCTAAGTTCGATATAACGGTTGAAAGATATTAGCTTGAATCTAATCAGGTTTTAATCTAACAATGGATATTGAATACTTTGTTACCAAGGTAACATTGTTTGCAAACCCTGATTTGGAGACTATATAAAGGAAAACTCTAGCAACTAGGAAAACTAATGGCCACACCTCCTGTGTGATAGTAGTTGCGACTAGAGTCGATTATCCTAAAACTTAAGGTTTTTCACGAAACCCTGTAGGTAAACGACTTAAAAAATTCATTGGGATTGTGAAGCCAGACTCAACTATTTATCTTGCGTGTTCTGATCTTGCTGTTTTTTATCGTGATTGAGTACTATGTTCTTTAATATTTGATCGAGATTTATTCTCCGATAGGCAAGATCGAAAAGTAGTCACAAACATCTTCGTCACATCGTTTGTGATTCCACAATATCTTGTTTCGTTGATCGATTAAGATTATTGTGAGGTGATTGATATTTCTAGGGTAGTCTTGGGGAATATAAGTCCGGTATATCAATTGGTTCCTGTTAACCTTGATTTATCAAATGACGGAATAAAATTCGTACGTATATCTGTGGGAGACAGATATATCTATTCAATAGACTTTTATGTGTGAGACAGATTTTTTTATCAAGTAGAAACTCTTAGTTGTGGGTGAGATCAGCTAAGGGAATCAAGTGCGCAGAATCTGACGCGGTTCAAGAGGCGTAAGGAACGCAATTGTACCTTGATTAGTGTGAGATTGATTAGGGCTCAACTACATTCCATTCCGATGTTAGCTTGGTAGTAGGCTAGTGTCTGTAGCGGCTTAATACAGTATAGTGTTGAAATCTAGACCAGGTACCGGGGTTTTTCTGCATTTGCGGTTTCCTCGTTAACAAAATTTCTGGTGTCTGTGTTATTTTTTTCCCGCATTATATTTGTTTATATATATAACTTAAATATCACAGGTTTTGTGTAAGTTCAATCAATTAGGAATCCAACCTTTGGTTGTTGATTATATTGATTGACACTTGAAAATTGGTCTTTGGTACTTTTCACGTTGTTTCACATAATAATCAGGCTCACAGATTTCTATCTGTTTGATTTGTTGATTACTTTGTGAAACAGGGATACGAACTCTTGGATATAATTTTCTTGAGATTGAGTCTGACTGTCTAGTTGATTCTCTCGAAAGTATATTGGAGTTTGTCCGAACAGATTGCTAAGGGAAATATTTGGTGTGTTTGTTAGACCCAAGTTTATTCAATTATAATCCAATTTAATTATGCTTCCAAAACTACTTAACCATTGTTCTTGAGATAACCACTTGGGCACAACGTATAGTATACGGTTACACATTTTTTTTGTGATTCTAGGAAAACTTCTCACATGCTTACATGATTAATCTATATGGAGAAGTTAAGCTTGCTTGGTAACAATATAATTTGTAAATGTGAAACAAGTTCACTAACTAGCTTTGTTTGTAAGCTACCAAGCGATGCTCATAAATATAAATAAAGGGCTCCTTACAGACTATAATCTTAATCAATCAACTTTTATATCCAAGTTGCAATTCGAGTCGTCCTATAAAGAGCTAGGTTTCCTATGGAGAAAATGTATTAGATTATGAATTTGAAAGACTTCACTGAGGAATTCTTAAAGCCATCCCGATTATACTATCTTTTACCATATGGATCTTAGTTATCTGGATCTTGTTCTTACTGATTGTTGTAGTTTTCGAACTATTTGTCAACAAAAAGATAGATAGAAATTACAAAGTACTCTTCATCTCAAACTTTGTAATTCCAAAAGATATGTATTTAAAACAGTTTTCTTTTATTTTTTTTAGATTGTATGTTTGAGTTAAAATCGATTCATTATTTTATAACTTCAGGGAAGGGTAAAAAACAAATAACAATAAATCTAGTGGTCAAGATTATGTTTATATCCCTTGTTAGTATCGGTATCCCCTTTGGAAATTGTGGTTAAGTGTAGCTCAACACAAAAGTGAGAAGTAAATGTTGCATTTAGGAGTTAGGCATAGCTAGCAACTCATCTTTGCTCTATAAAGTGGTTTTCAGTTTCGTGCCTATATACTTCCCAGAATCCCAATTGTGGAAATTCATTTTATTCAACTAAAAAAAAACTTTTATGAAGAACAATGCATTAAAGCAACAGGGAAAAATTACTTTCACGTCAAAAAGTAATAAAGTTTTTGGACTTTAACTATTTGGATAACACAGAAGTCGAAAAGTCAGAAGTTAGTTTGGCTTGCAGAAAAATCAACTTCCATTTTACATGATTCATCACTGGAGGAGTTCATTCCTTTGGTCGTCTATTTGATGTCGGGTTGGCGGGTTCTATAGAAAAGCCATCTCAACATTTATGAAAAGACATGTTGCTGGAGCTAGGGGTATATATCGGGCCGGGCAGGCCAGCCCAAGACAGATTGTAGCACAGGCCGGGTCAGATGGGTTTGTAGTCCTTACTGCCCATTAAGTTTAACAGGCCAGGCCGGGACCAGTAGTAGCAAAAAATTAGTGCCCGTAGCCCGTCCATACCCGTAAAACAATACAGTCCAGTCAAATCGGGTCGGGCAGGCCTTGGGTCCAAGAGGCAATTCAAAAATAATGCAATTTAGTTTTTTTTTTCATCTCGAACTCGTTCAAATGATAGTAAGTCAAAATTTTCTTCGACCTCAATAAGTTATAAGTTTTCCAAACTAAAATTTAAAACCTAGTAAAATCCATCACACTTGTAGAAAATTTTATTTCATGTTATCGAAAAGTCAGGTCGGGTAAATAAACATGCTACCTGATAGGCAAACATACCGGGCTCCAATTTTTGAACAAATACCCGGGTTCCCTACTTATAATTATCCGGCAGGCCGGATAAGCCCGTGAAAGGCTGTCGGGTGCTCATGGGCTCCTTCGGACTTGGGAGGTACATCACAGGCCATAGGTTTTCTGGTATTTTGTACACCCCTAGCTGGAGCTTATGTGTCCAAATGAAAAGCAGATTGCAAGCTAATTTTTTTTTTTTGTAAAAACTTTTTTTAGAGTCCGACTTTGTGCACCTTTAACAATGGATCATATGCATTTATTAATAAGGAGAGGAGGAACGTCCACAAAGTCAGACTCCTCTTTTTATATATAAAAAAATGTAATTACAGACTGCTAATGAAAGATGAAGTGCATTGCTACTGGCCACTTGACTCTCCTCTGAACAAGCGTAGTTCAAATTAATCAGGTCTGACTGACGTCCTTTCGAATTACTAGTCAATAAAAGCAAAGTACAAGTGGAATAGTGGTATTGGTATTTGGTTTATACAATTAAAAATTACTTTTTGTTTCAAAAATTAATGCTTGTTCCTCAAATTTGAATAAGAATTTTTGGTGTTTCACTTTGGGAAATCTACAAAACGGTCACACATTTAAGACCCGATTTGCAAAAGGGTCATAGTGCTACGAACAATTAACAAAAAGGTCCTACTTTCGTTAGATTAGGAGTTAACCAGGTGGGTCCCGCGAAGTCAGAGTTAAATGGTAATGTCGGATTACCAATATATCCTTGACCTAACCAAACCCGATCTGTAACCGTAGATCGCTGACCTGTTAAATCTCGAGATTAATCTTTACGGCCAGGAGAAGATTTGTCCATAACAGATAAGGTTCTCTTCCTCTTCGTTGCAGTCTCTTTCATTCTAGGTTTTTTTTTTTCTCTCTTCGCGGCAAAAAAGGCGATCGATCAAAAATAGAGTGATTTAGATCAAAAATATAGTGATTTAGATCAATAAGAGTGAGGGTTTACTAATTTTTAGTAAGTGTATATATAATGATGAAGGTCAGTTAGTCATGGAAGCTGTTTGGTTACGTTAATGGTGGATATGAAGAGAACAGAGCTTCGAACGATTGTTCACTAACAAGATCGCCTTACAATGTACGCAAACATAATGAGGTTGGTAATCATAAACCCTTTTCCTGATTTTCAATTTTTTCTTTGTAAACCCTAATTTAGAGGAAATGGGAATTTAGGGATTTTTTTCTCATAAACCCTTATTAGGGAAGATTGGTCTAATAAATATTATGGGATGTTATATGATAAGGTTGTTATCTGATAAGGTTGATTTTTGTCTTTATGATGTGCAGGAAATATGTGAAGAACCCAGTGAGAAGTTTTAGGGTTGAACAATCTGATACAAACAAGGTTAGGTTTTTGGATAATGTTAGTGTCAATTGTGGTGGATTAAATGGTTTTAGTGATGTTGTTCATGATTCATATCAATTACCACCAATTAAGAAGGTTAACCTAACCTGGTTCAGTGAGACATACCTATTTTACATTGGTAGTAATGATGAATTTTATGAAATGTGGGATAAAGGAGTAGTTGAAGATGATGGGTATATTCATCTTTACATGAATACTACCCACAGGAAGGTTCCTCTTAGTGATGAGTTCCCTGAAAGTTCTGGTTTGTCAGTTGCACAGAGTTGTTATTCAACACCTCAGAAGGCTAAAACTACTTCATTTCTACATATTGAAAGAGATGTACCACCAGTCACTCTTGACCCATCAAGTTTCTTAACACCAAAGAAGAGATTGTTGTATAGTAAATCACCTGAGCTATTAAGGAGAAGTCCTAGGTTGGTGTCTAAGTCTATTGCTGCAGTCATTGGGAGTGGTAAGAAGTCCTTATTTGTCAATGTGGATGATAATGAGGTTGTAGATGGTGAAACATCAGTTGAAGCAACACTGTCACAGCTGGAGTATGACAACAATATACAACTGACAAATAATGATATAGATGTGTGTCATCCCATTGATGAATGTAGAAGCCCACATTGTGATGATGCAGAAATGGGAATTGAAGTATATACAGAATTTGTCAACAACTATTTTGGTGGAGTAGACTCTTTTGATTACTTACATCCACAACTGTATAAGAAAAAGAATGCAGGTAATCTTTGTATCTCACTATTTTTTTCATATAGATTCCTCTACTATGCATTTTAACTTGTCTCACTTTTGTTGTAGATGTAGCAAGTAATGTTATTGAGAATGATGACCCAAAAGGAAAGACAATAATTGTTCATGAAACATCTGATGCTGAAAGTGGGGAAAGCTCTACTAGCTCTGATTCTGAAGTTGAAGAAGGTGCTTTATCAGTCCAAGATGTTGCAGAGGTTGATGGGGAGAAAATAGTTTGGATCCATCAGTATGAGCAAGTTTGGGGGCCTCATGTAGAAGATGCTGAAAGAACATGTGACTTTGATGATGATACTGGTAATGCTGAACAATTTATAGATGTTGATACAATGTTTGTTGGGATGGAGTTTATGGATAGGAAAGATTTTAAGAATCACTTAAGGGGATATGCAGTCAAGAAAAAATTTCAGTACAGGTTGAGGCCCAATGATGCAGAAAGGATTAAGGTTAATTGCAAGTATAAAAAGTCTTAGAATTGTAAATTTTTTATATATGCAAGTGTTAGAAGTCATGAACCCACTTTCATTGTCAGAAAGATAAATTTGGAGCATACATGTGTCACAGAAGGTGTAACCAAAAACAAGACAGCTAATGCAGAATTTGTAGAACAATTTTTGTATGACAAGTTGAATAATGGAGATCCAATTCCAGTTCCATATACTATGCAAGATCAGTTCCACAGCTCTCATAATACCAGTGTTCCATATCATGTGGCTTGGAGAGCTAGAACTAAGACATTAGAAAGAGTAAATGGAAGTTATGATGATTCATATAAACTGGTTCCATCTTTTTGTGATATGGTGGAGAAAACCAATCCTGGTTCTCTAACAAATTACACATATGGAAGGTGAGTTATTCTCTTTGCAGTGAAGTAGTTTTTCTTAAAGTAGTAAACGCATTTTTGGATTTTGTTACTTAATTTCGTTTTTCAAAAGTGGGTGGAAGCACTTTTGAACGAAAAAGTTTTTCAAAGTTGGTGGAAGCACTTTTGAATGATAATGTTTTTCAAAGTTTTTCTAAAAAAAAGAGAACATTTTTCAAAGTTTGAATGACAACTTCAAAGTATGAGCTTTTGGAAAGTTGGAATTAGTGGGTGGAAGACTGGAATGTTGTTTCCCTTTCTTTTTTGTATGTTTAGTGTAGGATGGAGTGTCTCCCTTTTTCGTTTTTTTTGTTGGTTTTCTTTTGTTTTTTAAACATTAATGCATATAATTAGTGGCTTACATAATCTGTTTCATTTTTCTATTGCAGTGTTGATAACTGCTTTGAGTCCATGACAATTGCTTTTGCAGCATCACTAAAAGCATTTCATGATGGTTGTAGAAATGTTGTTGGATTTGATGCTTGCCATTTGACTGGAAAACATGGTGGGTGTCTGATGGCAGCAACTGCTTTGGATGCAGAAAATAGAGTAGTGCCATTAGGTATTATGGTAACTAGAAATGAAGTAGGTGAGAATTGGTACCTGTTTTTGAAATGGTTGAAGCCTTACATTATCAATCACCCTAGAGGAAAGTTAACTTTTATCTCAGACAGACAAAAAGGGTTGTTAGAGTCCATTTCTGCATTATTTCCAGATCATTTTCAAAGATACTGTTTTAGGTTGGTTTAACTTGGTTGAGCATTTATTTTGTTATTTCATTTGTAGTTGTTGGTAACTGATCTGATTAAGCATTCATTTTGTTATTTTGATTTGTACTTAATTGGTGGTAACTGATTTGATTAATTGGTGGTAACTAATTTGATTCTTATTGTTCATATGAAGACATATGTATGCAAATTTCAAGAAATATTACAAAGGTTCAAAGCTACATCAACTTGTCTGCAGTGCTGCCCTCTGTTACAAGGAAAGACATTGGAAGGTAATGATTGGTCTTTATTCCTTAATTTGTTTAATTTATTTTGTTTGTTGATATTATTTTGGTTACTAAGTCATTATGTTTGAATGACTAGGCAAATATGGATGACCTTTTGAAGTTGTCTCCATCTGCTGCTGAATATATGATGAGGGAAAAACCAGAACAGTGGTCTAGGGCCTTCTATGACCAATCCACTAGTTCTGAGCACACTAATAGTAACTTTTGTGAGTCCTTCAACAACATGGTTTTCCCAATGAGAGACAAGCCTATATGTACTCTTGGAATGATGTATGGTCAACTCATTATGGGTATGTTTTATAAAAGAAGAGCTGAGGCTGATAAGTTAGAGCTTGGACAGTTGGTGCCCAGTGTTTTGAAGATGATTAAGAAGATAGAAAATTGCACAACTCACTTGAGAGTTAATGGAGATGTCTATGGAAGGTTATATGAGGTGAGGAACATTGAAACAAATGCTCTGTTTCAAGTTGACATTGTTCAGAAGACTTGCAGTTGTGTTCAATGGCAACTTAGAGGAATCCCTTGCATACATGATGTATGTGTATTGATGGATATGAGAGTCAATTGGGCTGAGTGAGTTTTCATACCTTCTCTATACATTTTTTTTTAGATATCAATGCTCTGTTTATTATTGTTGATTGTGTGTTGAACTTATTGAATGCTCTGTTTAGTGATTTAATGCTTTTATGTTGTACTGGTGGTAGTTATTGTGACAAGTGTTATCTTGTTGATGCATTGAGAGCTACATATGCTCCTGAGATGGGTCTACTACTAGACAGAGAAGAGTGGGATGAGGTAATATACATGTGACTTGACTGTGCATGACCTTTTATGTAATTTACTTTATAGGGAATCTTTAACTTTATGAGGAAAATATATTTTTAATATTTAGGGTTTCCCCTTTCACTACTTATAACATCCTTATCCCTTTCTCTTTATCATTTCTTCGTCTCTTTCTATTTTTCTTCATCCTCTCTTAATTTCTTTCTCTGTATCATTGTGCATCCAGAAGACATGGTTGTTATAAGACCTCCAATTGACATCAGAAAACCAGGGAGGCCTTGCAAGAAAAGGAAAAGGGCTTATGATGAAGGTCACACTGAGAAGAAAGTTAGAAGTTGTACCAGATGCAAGTCAACTGGTCATAACATCAGAACATGTGCTGGTGCACCTGTGGGGTCTAATCCAAAAGCAAAGAGGCAGAGAACCATGGTTCAAGGTGGATCTCACTCCACTTCTTATCCAGATCCAGTTGAGCTTAGTACCAGCAGGAGGGCTAGAGGAGGAAAGAGAGGAGGAAGAGGAGGAAAGAGAGGAGCAGCTGCATCATCTTCTTCTGCTGCTGAAGCATCATCTCAACCAACAAATAATTCTGCTCCTGGTGCATCATCATCTTCAACTGCAGGTGGTAGAGGTTCAAGAGGTGGAAGAGGTGCAAGAGGTGGTAGAGGTGGAAGAAGTGGAAGAGGTGGAAGGTCTAGCAGTGGATTGCAAGTGCATCAAACACTGACACAGGACATTGCAGGTGTTGGTGGGGTGAGCCAAACACTGACACAAACTTTCACAGTTCCTAAACCAAAATCAAATGAGATGCATTCCAAATGGGCTACTGAATGAAGTGTTGCTGCTCAATGAGGTGTTGTTGTTAGCTTATGTGTAGGTCTAAGTTTTATGTTTTAACTCTACTTTTGTTAGCTTGTGTTACTGCTTCTGTTTGCAGCAGTTAGTTAACTTGGATTAAGACTTATGGTTGTGTTTATGCTATGTTAATATGAAGTTGGATTCAGTCTAATTTTCTTCTTTTATTCAAACTTTTGGTCATTACATTACATTTGAAGATCTCCAATTTGCTTGCATAAATCTGTCATCTGTTTTACATTGGATCTTGCAGCTTTGAAAATAGTATCAGACAACCATTGAAACTCAAGACAGTTGGAGCATTTGAGGTAAGCAATGTTATAGTTGTGTACATTTTTGCAAAACAAAAGCATCACAGTTCCCTTACACTTCTTTTTCTTGCAGGCTTGGTTCTTCCATGGACAGTTGTTGTGCATATGGTTCTTGTCACCACAAGCAAAGAAGGAATGGGGAGTTGGGAGATGAACTGGAATTGCTTTTTTTTTGGTTTGTGGCATCTGCAAACCACTCAAAGTATGAGCAGATGGAGTATCGCAAGAACTTCTCTCCAACATGATCATCAGTTTGAGCTTTCAACAACTTCCTCACTCCATTGCAAGGTACATTCTTACACCTTGAATGGATCCATGGACAATCAATTGGATCATGCATACCAATCTCACATAAACAACAAATGCTAGTGTTGCTGCTTGATATAACTACTGCACTGCTTGATGCCTCATCTGAACTGCAGGACCACTCAGTTTTGCCTCCACCCATTTGTTGTTTGAACATTATACCTTTGTTGTTTGTTGGAATGGATAATGCTTGTTGGAATGGATAATGCTAGTTGGAATGGAAAAATGAGTATACTTGTGTGCATGAATATAAAGAAAAGAAGAAATGAAATCAGACCGTTGGGAACGGTCTGATTTTCCAGTCACGGAAAACTAGGCCACGTCAGCAACTCGCCACGTCACCGACTAGCCACGTCACGGAGTCTCCACGTCAGCATGTCTCAGACTGGTTGGGTTAAATGGTTAACTGGGGTTTAAGACCTTCAGTTGAAATGAAGGGCATTTTGGAGAAATTTAACCCCATTTTTTTCCTCCACAGTTATCTCGGCCACATTGTGACCTTTTTGTAATTCCATTAACAAAAGTATGATCCTTTTGTAATTCAATTAACAAAAGTAGGACCTTTTTGTTAATGGCCCTTTCACTTTCTACATTTCATTTGTTTTAAAGGGGGTGGGGTGGGTATGTGCCTATGTGGTATGTCCATCACTCTGATCACCAGTACATTGTTTTGGAGACTGATGACAGTGTTACTGATAAGTCACAAATTTTTAATTTGTAGTTTGTATGAAACCGCATAAGCAAAAAGCTTTCCACTTTGATTGTAGCAAGAATTTTATGACTAGAACAGTGATACCTCCAAATATTGGACAATAAAACAGCAGAAAAAAATGAAATAACCTTTGTGCATTAGGCCTCATCGTGTGCTTCAAATCAATAAAAGTCAGGCATTTTCCTCTCCCATGCACTCCTGCACAGCTCAACTTCGTTTTTCCTCTCCCATGCACTCCTGCACAGCTCAACTTCTTGTGTTTCAGAACGAGCCTTTCCACTAGTTTGCTTTTTGGCCGGAGCCTTTTTCAGAGGCTCTGTCACCAAATTCATTTTCTTCATCTTACTTCTCTTCTTGTAGTTTTTCACTACCACCAGGGGAGGAGCCACTAGCTAGGGGGGTGCATTTATGCATAGTTGGGCTTGAAGCCCAATTTAATAAAAGAATTAAGGTTTGGGATCTAGCTGAGGAAGGTCTGCAACTCAGCTGGCTCCGCCCCTGATTACCACCGTCACCATCACCAGACTCACCACCAATGAATTTTGCTTTCAACGACTCTATTTCCTGTTCCATAATATCCGGTGCAAGTTCAAGAACTTGTAGTTGTTCACGCAGATTTTCATTCATGCACTTACCAATAGCAGTACAACTTTTTCTTGAAGGTGCAACATATCAACTTCTGGTTGTAATTTGGTAATCAGAGTACTCTCTTTCACTGCATCAAACAGTATGTCTAGATAGGAACACTTTCCAATCGAACTCATTTTGCTAAAGGCCTGGGTTGACAACTCAATGACTGGTACATCAACTAACATTGATAAGCTGCTGTAACCCAGTTACTAAGCCAATGCACCAGTGAGATCAGCCATATCAAAATTCAACTCCACCAAAGCATTATTACTATTATAACGTCTTACATCCAACAAAGTCTATTTCTCGAAAAAATAATGTGAGGGATTCCTATAACAGCCACAATTTTTTATGTCCACGGAAACATCAACTGGTACATCTAGACTTGCTAAGTCAGGGTTAGAAGTATACTTATCAACCATTAACAAAATTTAACACCATTATAGCATCTTACATCCAACAAAGTCGATTTTTCAAGAAGATAACGTTATCGATTCCTACAACAGCCACAATGTATGCCTAAAGGAAACATCAACTTATAAATCTAGACTTACTCAATCTGTAATGACTGACCAATCCAAGTGCCAACCTCCTACTCCTGCTCACCATATTCTTACTAATAAGTTTTAAAAACCTCTATTAGGAGTTGACTATTAAACTGAAGATAGAAACTGTGCACTGTGATAGTTAACACATATATAGACATCAAATACAATGGTTTGAAATAGAATAAACTGAAGTTTATTGATCCAGCTACTTCCCTAAACACACGTTACACACCAAACAGACAACATTAAGCAAAAAGAACAAAATATCATCTCCATATCCTTGGATCCTAAAGAAAATCTAGTGCACCTGAGGCATATATGTCATCATTGAGTTCTTGAATACGCACGCAAACAGGAAGATTAAAAATAGCTAAAAAAGAGACAAATGAGTACCGCAGTTTGAAATGCATAGCTCACTTTTGAGTGTCTATCCAAGAGGGCGCTGGAAGTACTGTTGGCATTGGTTTTAGCACAAACCGCAGGAACATCATCTACATTTCTGTTGAACAGGCAGAGCTCTTCAATGCTTCTGGTTTGGATATTGAATCCCCAAACACGATGCTCGAAACCAAGCAAAATAACATTAAGATTGACCGGACTGAAACTTAAAACTTGGATTATTTCAGTATTATCCTCTTCGCTCCGAGAATATATTTCTTCCAGTTGACCTCGTCGAGCACCCAAAGACTCACAGTCATTATCCTTCCTGCCATTCTAATTTTAGCATAACAGACCCGGCCTTCTGACTCCCCAAGAATACTATTAACGTCATTATCCTCAGACTCTGGCAAATTAATCAAACTACATCGATGTCCATCACTTCCACTGTTCTGATTGAGATTGTAAACTAACAATCTATTCCCCCCTTCGATCCAAAACAACGTAAAATTTAGGATAACGGCATTCTTCAAACTAAAATTCCCCCATTCAACATTTTCATCACTTGAAACTTCAAACCTTTCCCATACACCCAAAACAGAACAAAAAACATCCACATTAAGTTTCTTCGAGGGCGTAGCAAACAATGGGATACGTACAACCTTATAACAACTTGCGAAGGATGAGGGGTACTCAAAGAATATACCAGTAACATCAAATAGACTAGTCTGGGAAGGCGGTGAAGGAAGTGAAACCCATTTGTGAGTAAGTGGATTACAAACATGATACCTCGTCTGATAAGTTGAACTGGTTGAATGACAAAGAACCAGACCATTACTAGAACCCACCGCGTACACTTTTGCTCCTTGAAATGATTTCTCATTTACAAGAAACTTAAAAGAGAATAAATGTTCATTTCTAGACATAAACCCTGAATGTAATTCAGGATATGCACCTTCGATGCTCAACATCATAAATCGTGTGATAGTGTATCCATGGGAGAGAATTTTTATTGATTTGGTACCATTTGGTCATGAAATAAGGGTTTGAGAGGTTAGATAACCATACATTTGACATGCATTTGAACTTATAGATTGAAGTCAGAGGAAGATGAGTAAAGATCTCAATCAAGATATCCTCTGTTAGTGATGAACAAGTGAGAGAAGTTGAAGAAGAAGCCATAGTCAACAATTAAGATCGAAAATAACCCTAAAACGGGCAAATGTCAATTGAGCAGGGAATTATTTGAGCTTCCAATTTGGGTTTTCCACAAAATCAAGATAGAGATAGAGTGAGAGATCAGAGGTTATACAAAATACAGAATTATGAAAGTGGAAGAAAAGAGTGAGAACTTGAATAGGAAATCTAATTTAGGGTTTATATCTTCACTACCTTGAAATTGAGAGTATAAGCAACAATGAATTCAATATCTGAATAGAGTGAATAGCCATAATCTCCTCAAACAGATCTCACGGTTTTCATTCAGAGCAGCAGTGAAAAGGATGGAGTTGTTTAACAAGTTTAGAGAGTGAGAATTTTCGCCTTGGGGTTGGGGCTTCTCTACGCGGTTTCTACGGGATACTCCCTCCGTCTCACTATTAAATGACCTATTAAATGACTTATTTGATTTTAGATTTTGTCTCACTAATAAGGAACGGGCAATTGGGGGATATCCAAACTAATTGGGGGATATAGCTAGAGGACAAAATTGGTGTCCCAATAGCAATTTTGGGTGACCCCCTATGTAATTATTTTTTAATTCCTAATCTAGCCCTGACTAATCCTAATTAGTGAATAATTATAATTAGTAAAAATGTTAAGTATTTGGGGATAGATTAGTTTGATTTTTTATTTTAATTTGTGTGAGTGAGGAGTTGAAGTAGGGGAAAAATATTTGAGTGGAAATTTTTTTTTTTTGAAATGGAAAATGATTGTGATGAGTGAATTGCAGCTAAGAGGTTGAAAATTTGATTTTTTGTCTTTGAATCCACCATTGTTGTAGCTGAAAAAGCTCGGTGTCGGCATGGTATTCAACAAAAAACCCATCCCGGCATTGTTGGAAATGTGCATAAATTATTGCCACTATCCGGGGGGGTTCGGGGCCCTCTCGTTACGATTTTTTTCTGGTTTTGATCTTAAGAATGTTGATTTTTTTCTAGTTTTGAACAGGTACCGACATGGTAATCTAGTTTTCGAGCATGCCGGAACTACTTCTGGCATGGGTTTTGCTTAAATTTCTATGCCGGAACATGATGAAAAGTATCCAGAAATTTGATTTTTTTTTTCACTTGACTACCGGCATGGAAAGATTTATATCGAGCATGCCGGAACTCAATATCGGCATTGAATTTCATCACTTCCGGCATGGTCTTCATCATTTCCGACATGTTCTTCATCACTTCCGGCATGGTCTTCATCATTTCCGACATGTTCTTTATCACTTCCGGCGTGGTCTTCATCCTAAATAACCATGCCGGAACTCACTTCCGGCGTGGTATTCATCCTATAATTCTGTGCCGGTACATGATGAAAAGTATCCAGAAACTTGATTTTTTTTTTCACCTGACTACCGGCAAGGATATATTTATATCGAACATGCCGGTACTTAAAACCAGCGTGGTATTCATCCCAGATCGAATGTCGGTACTTAAAACCGGCGTGGTATTCATCCCAGATAGAATGCCGGTACTCTGTGTAACTCGACCGTTTCAGCTATGTTTGGCGATTCTAACCTAAACCCATTGTTATAAATCGATTAAAACAATCATAAATGATTTCAAAATCACTAACCTTCTCAAAGAAGCCATGACTGCGAGTGGTTGATCGTCCGAGTTCGCCGCGTCGTCCTCTTCTTCTTCTTCTTCTTCTTCATCTTCTTCAGCAATCACTAACCTTCTCAAAGAACAATGAAGAAGATGAAGAAAAAAAAAATCAAAACCCTAACTGTGCCGGCAATCAAATGAAATTGGGGGATAAACTTATTTGGTTTTTAGATTTAATTGTTTTAGGGGAAAGGGCATAACAGTCTTTTCATAAAGGTTTTTGATTAGGAAAGGGTATTTTGGTATTTTCATATTCAAAAGTTACCCCTTATCAGCCACCCCTGGTTGGGGGAAGTAATTCATATCCCCCAATTAGTTTGGATATCCCCCAATTGCGCGTTCCTAATAAGTGACCTATATCACTAAATAAGGAGATATTTCTAAAATTATCCTTTTAGTTAATTATAAAAAATATAAGAAATATACATAATTTGATAGACTTGTTTATATTCGTTATGTAGGTGTTTTAAAATATTTTTCAATGGAATGAAGTTTGCGAACATCCGTGGAGTAGTTTGAGAGATAAATCATTTCTAAATTTCACTAATTACTATCCATGAGGGGTATAATTGTAAAAAATTCTTAAAAGTACTTTTTTCCTTGCTTGCCCTAAAAATTGTGCAAACTTAAACTAGGTCACTTAATAGTGTGACGGAGGGAGTATCAAATACGTGAGAAAATGAAAAAAGGCTTGCCTGTTGGAGAAGCCTGTGGGACTAGGAGCCTATTTTTTTCCGTGACAACCCACCGTTTGTATCTAATTTATTTTATTTTGAAGGGGAAAAGGGGCTAAAGAGCCTATGAAAACAAATATATTAGAATATCTCATTAAAGTTTAGGGTTGAAGGAATTCAAACAGTAGATGACAACCATTTTGAAATATTCTCATACAAATCAAACTGACATAAATCATGAGCAATGAAATTTACGACATGGATAAATCTAACTTCTTCAAAATCGACTCTGGAATCTTTAAACTTCATAACAAGGGAGTGAATGCTCCATGGAATAAATATTCACAAAATTGGTTAAAAAGACCAAAATCAATAAATCCTGGGTGAAAAAGACATATGGATTTTGATATTGTTTAAATGGACAAAAATGTAAAAATAGCCAGGATGTAAACAGTTTCATCCTACCCATTTTCAAATACTTTTTCTTATTTTTAATTTACATCAGGATGCATCCAGTTTCATCCTCGCTATTTTTCAAGTTTAAGCCAAGATGAATCCAGTTTCATCCTTGCTATTTTTTTTGTGTCCATTTCACCCATAATAATTTTTACTCGTCCATTAGAACCATGTTTTAAAAATAATTGGACAAATGACCAATTTTCCGATAAATATTTCCCTGATGTCTTCAACAATCAATCATATATCAAATTCCTTTGGCGCATTGTTACAAACAGATTTTGCCTTTACCCATGGACAGTTGAACAGAAGATGAGTAATCGACTCCCCTTCTTGTATGAATTTCAAAATTGAATCCGATGATATTTAGAAGATGGCTTCTAGATTAAGGTCCTGCCATTTTGGTTTATCTTCTCCTTCTTTAAAACTAAAATCTCCCAAGAGAGTATAATATGGACATAACATTGTCATAACGATCACCATTAATAGCCATGGATTTTCAAGAGAAAAGAAAATCCCGTCATGTTGAAGTGAACCGCACCCGGTAGTAGATTTGACACAATTGCAACAAACGAATGAAACTCCCTTGAGACTATAAAATACTACTTTGGAAGCATACAGAGAGTAATCTTGTCTTGATGAATAACTCATAAGAACAGTTAGACATACAAAAATAAAACTCAAAGAAAATCGGTTAATACCGCGATTTGATTTATTGATACTAAATAATAGAAATTTATATATTAAATACTAAATACTGCCCAGATCTTTAGGTACGAAGAAGATCTGGGAAGGAAACCATGGATTTCACTGAAGATTTGATCTAAGAATCGATTTTCTAGAGAAGGATGGAGAAGAAGGAGAATTAAAAGGAAAAAACAGTTATGCAGAGCGTTTTCCCCTGAAGCTGTATATGAGCTAATCATTTGTATCTAATTTATTGAGCAATCCTCATAGAGATCTTGAGGTTTCTATTTTTCCTCACAGATGGATAAGGTTTAAATCTTGCTAAGTTGACGGACAAAATAGTTTGTCCGTTAATATTTTTTAAGTTTCGTTTTTCCGTTCCAATTTTTACCCTCTAACCATTGTTAGTAGAAGACAGATGTAGTTAATCCCATTCGTAATACTGGTAGTTTTAATAATTCAATATGGGTATTATGTATGGAAGTTAAGTTTCGTACTAACTTATTAGCCTTTGTTTACCTAGGTATGAACTCTTCTTCTCCTCCTATGTTTTCTTGTTTTTTCGTCAATTATTCCACTACCATCGTTTCTTCTTATTCTTATAGTGCCCTACCATTCAGAACTTATTTTTCTCCAAAACCAGTCAAAGTTCACAACCTAATGCTTTCTGAATGCATGATTGTTGACAAACAAATAGATCTCTAAGAGAAACTATGGGTTCTAGTAAGTAAATCAACTATGGGTTCTAGTAAGTAAATCAATCATAGCCCGCATTTTTAATTTCCATTTAAGTGTTGTAGGATCAGAATATCGCCACAACAATACTCTTGTGAAATTTATAACGACATTTCTGCGAGCTCCTCAACAACACATTGCAAATGCCGTAAATTAATGATGTAATAGACAACGACAGCATAAAACATGAGAAAGATGTGATGATTTTACGGTTGTAGAGAAATCTCGAGAGAACAAGGCACGAGCTCGAGAGAATATTGAGAAATCTTGCGAGAGTGTGGAAAGGGATCCTAAAATAGGGAAAGTGTGAGTTGTCATCCATTATGTAAACATCTATATAAAGAGGAGAGCAGGAAAGAGAAAAAGGGGAAGACAATTTTAGTAAGAGAGGGAGAGAGATATTTTGCAGAGAGATATTTTTAAAGAGAAAATGTATTTTTCTTTATCATCTTCTTCCCTAAAACTAGATCTAGAACTCCATTAATGGAGATTATCAATGTAAATCAAATGTAAATTTAAACAATCATAGTGAAGAATCATGGATGTAGATCAAATTGATCGAACCATGTAAAAATTAGTGTGTCCATTTACAATTTTAGTATTTTAATCATCATTTTCATATCAAATGAGTTTAGATCAAGAAATTATTATCAAGAAATTATAAGGGGTGTGTTGTGGGAATTCCTGCAACTACATTTTGGCGCTAGAAACAGGGACGCGAGGAAAGGATTTGTCTCATCTTTAAATGGTTTGAGAAAGTTTCAAAGACATAGTAGGTTATTGTGAATAACAAATCGGATTGGATCTAAAGATTTCAAGGGCAAAAACTGAAGTTTGATGAGGACTTGTATCCACAGACAACAAACAACATGAGGAACCACAAGAAATCACTATGTAAATATAAGAAGATTTGGAACAACTAGTTTAGAGTTCACGGAACAAAGAAGAAATACTCATCAATAACTAATTCAGTTGAATAAACTTTTCTTCTTCATTTAATCTTGCAGATCAGGAAATCGTTTAAGAAATTTTTTGAGAAATTTTTTTTTCATAACCACAAAGTTCTGTTCTTCATAAAATTTTGATTACCCTCTAAAATTTTGAACTAAAACAAATTTTCCTCATAGATTTACAACCATGAAACCTAGTTTTAAAAACCCATTCAATTGATTTTAAAAACATTGAGTACCTAAAAACGTTCAGATAATTTGGGATTTTTCCTGTGAGAAGAATTTACCCAATTATTATCTAAAACATGTTTGTATCTCACCCATTTGATTTGTTAGCTTATAGCAAACCAAGGTGAAAAATAATTTGGTCATATACGCGAAGAACACCAAGAGAAAAGGAACAAGAAGCAGTACATTACAAGAAGAAGAAAAACAGTTCTGCAAAGACGGGAGCACATCAAAGAATAGGGAAATGCGAAAAGATCATCTCAATCAACACGGGGACTTTCAATGGCCAATCAACAAGGAAGGTGAAATAGGAGCAAGGAGAATTATCTACAAACCCATCAAGAGATAGTAGATGGCGAAGAGGAAAGTTCCAGCGAAGTTCAATCGTGATAGAAGAACATAGGCGAATCTCTACTTCATCAGAAATTCCAGTGAACATCAACTCGAGTGATTACTTATCGAACATCTACAGTGGCAAACCGATTGGGAGTAATAATCTCAAGTTGAAAGAACCGTGAGCTATGAAAATACAGCGTCAAAATCCAGCGAAGAGGGTTTTACTTCATCAGATAACTAGGGAAGAAGTGCGTCTGCGAAGAAGAAGGACGGATATTTTGGTTCTATTCGTATGAGCAGTCAAAGGTAGAGGATGAAGAAGTTCTGCGAAATTCACAGAATAAGGAAGCAGCGCCATAACCGCAGGCAGAAAACATGATATAATACAATGATGAAGATTGTCACATATTCATCTTCCAAGTTTGATTTTTTTTTTTTTGCAGGTTTAAAGGGGCGAAGGATGGGATTAATCTAAACACAAAGAAATTCGCAGCAAACATCGAAGAACAACCATTGTCATAAGGAAAAGGGTGGAATTATTAAAGGTCACCGCAGAAATTATTTTGTCACCAACTAGCTCAACAAAGATAATAGCCTTAATTTATCCAATGAAGCCTGGAAACCATTATTAGATCACCGCGGATGAATCGGAACCATTGGCCACGAGCAACACAATCAAAAAATAAAATGATAATTAGAATGAAGGAAGACAGCAAAGTATTGTTCCGTAGAACTTCAACATCAAGTTTACTTCGCAGAAAGTTATAGTAGATAATGGAAAAGTTTCTACCAAGTTTACTTTACAGAACATCAACAGTAAATCACTTTGGAAAAAAGAACCAGAACCCAAGTTTTGCTTCGTCAAACTTCACCCAACCAAGAAGCAAGCTCACTTCGTCAAACAACAAATGAATCCAGCAAATTATAGCAGCAATCAACAAAAGTAGAAGTTTTGTGAAGCTAACTTCTCCTAGGGAAGTAACCAAGAGGATCTCGCAACCATCAGTGAAGTACAAGTAAAGAATACACATATGAAGGTTCCAGCGAAGAAATCAATAGGAAAAGAAGAAGCAAAGACGAAGACAAAATTTATACAAAGAGCGATTAAAAAAGGTTAAGTTATTAGAATTATACCCCTCAATCACAAAAAGAATCTAGTACAGATGGTCAGTGGCGAAAATAAGGAGTTTAGTATCGCAGGTTCGAATCCCATGACAAGCATATTTTTTTACTCATTTTTTGAACTTCAAGGGGCGAAGAAATGGAGTAATATATCAGAACTATGCCTTTATTTCACAAGCAACAAGTAGCCCAGATGGTCAGAGAAGGAGTATGCAAACTAGAGGCCTTGGGTTTGAATCTCCCTCCTCACAAAGAATTTTTTGCTTCGCAAAGGTTTATATCATAGGCATTTCTTTGGCAGTCTGAACAAACAATTCACAGACGTTCAATTTACTTTTATTTCGCAAAGAAGAGAGTTAGTGATTATTTCTCAGAGATATCTAGCAAAGAAATGACAGAAATGAAAGAATAAAGAAACGCGAATAAAATTTCGCAGAGACATAATAATGGGACGAACCTTTATGGCGTACACCCTAGTTCGCGAATAAAATTTCGCAAGAGGCAAATATAAGACCTAATGTGCGTCATATTAGGTGGGTATCTCTTTGCATGACTCAGGGATAAGGTTATACCGCTACTGGAACCTGAGTCATGGAGATGTTGGGGTTAAATAAAACCTATCCAGGAGAGATACCTTGGATTTCTAACTATATAAGGTTATACCCTGGTTGGACGACCGAGGGTATCTTCTAAGGAGTGCAGATTATGACCAAGGCGCCGAGGTACACGGTTGAGCCAAGGGTGCCCGGGGCGTACGAAACTACCCTAGCCATTCTTGGCAAGTCTTGGCTATGATGCACTCGGCCCGAAGAAAACCCCACTTAGGGTGCAGTCTCGTAACTATAAGCCATATAGGTATAAAGGATAAGAGGCTGCGAAAACAATTGGTTGTTGTTAAGACCGGATGAGAGGAGCTAGTCTTGTATGGCTGATGTGCCCTCCTTGAAGGGGAAACTAGGGGGGAGATAAGGGCGACACCCTCCATTAGGGAGCTGATAAGTGTCTAAAGACGACAATGTCATGAGGATTTACGTTCGTAAGAATATTTAGGCCTGTCATATTATCGCGTGACAAATATTATACAGAGGCAAAAGCCAAGAGAAAAAGATAAGATGAGATCAATGGGTTTTTACATGAAAGTGTAAAGACGTCTTGCGATTTCATCGCAAGACGACAATATCATGGGGCTTTGTCTTCACAAGAAAACTTAGGCATGTCATATTGTCGCAGAGAAATTGACAAAATGAGGATAAGGCAAGATCAATGGGTCTTTACATGCGAATGTAAGGACGTCCTGCGATTTTGTCGCAAATACAAAAATTGGAAAAATAAGACCTTTAACTAGGAAGGAAAAATAAGACTAATAGAATAATCTCAAACATTAACTATTTTCTTTTAAAAACGCAGGAAAGATTTGTTCATCCCAAGAGAGATAGCAAGTACTATTTAGAATATCTTAGAAGTACTATTCAGAATCTCTCAGAAGTATTATTCATAATTTCTCAGAAGTATTATTCTAAGTCTCTCAAAAGGATTATTTGCATTTTCGCAGCACTATTCATAATTTCGCAGTACTATTCACATCATTATTCGCGAAACTATTTCAGGAGCACTATTCATAATTTCGCAGGGTTATTCAGAATCTCGCAGATTATTCAGAATCTCGCAGACACATTTAGAATCTCGCAGACACATTCAGAATCTCGCAGGAGATGTGATTATTTCGCAAAATATGATTATTTTCTTAAAGAGATTATCGCATGAGGCAGAGGCAATATAAGAATAAAGAAACAAATCGTTCATTTAACATTTTCTAAAGGATTCTACCTTCATAGATAAAGAATAAAGGCAACTATGGATTAGCAAGCAAACATTTTATGTTCTTTATCTTCTCGGCAAGAATCATTTCCAAAATGGACAAGAATATTCACCAAAAATGAAGTAATAATTTCGCATGAATTGAGGCAATACTTATGACTTTCATTCAATGACGGATACTTCTTATATTTTGAGGATTGATTACTTCTTATATTTCTTTAAGGATATTTCATAATTCGTATACTTCAAGAGTTGATACTTCTTATTTACTTCGCAAAGATCTAGAACTTCACAAAAGAATAGAGGCAAGTACATACTTTTCAAGTCCAATATTCTTTCCCTCGTTCCGTCATCAGCAAAGATCAAAGACTACTACAACAACAGATTTTTTCTTAAAGATTGCTTTTCAAGCAATATTCAAGAAAAAAGAGGCAAGATGTAGGATCAGAATATCGCCACAGCAATACTCTTGTGAAATTTATAACGACATTTCTGCGATCTCTTCAACAACACATTGCAAATGCCGCAAATTAATGATGTAATAGACAACGACAACATAAAACACGAGAAAGATGTGAAGATTTTCCGGTTGTATAGAAATCTCGAGAGAACAAGGCAGGAGCTCGAGAGAATATGGAGAAAGCTTGCGAGAGTGTGGAAAGGGATCCTAAAATAGGGGAAGTGTGAGTTGTCATCCATTATGTAAACACCTATATAAAGAGGAGAGCAGGAAAGAGAAAAATGGGGAGACAATTTTAGTAAGAGAGAGAGATATTTTGCAGAGAGATATTTTTAGAGAGAAAATGTATTTTTCTTTAACATCTTCTTCCCTAAAACTAGACCTAGAACTCCATTAATAGATATTATCAATGTAAATCAAATGTAAATTTAAACAATCATAGTGAAGAATCATGGATGTAGATCAAATTGATCGAACCATGTAAAAATATGTGTGTCCATTTACAATTTTAGTATTTTAATCATCATTTTCATATCAAATGATTTTAGATCAAGAAATTATTATCAAGGTATTATAAGGGGTGTGTTGTGGGAAATCCTGCAACTACAAGTGTTCAATGAAGAGTTAGTGTTGGCAATTTTGTTTTTTCTATTAAGTTTTAAATATTTATTTTTATTCTATTGTGTTTATAGTTTGATTATTTTTTTTGATCGGTAAAGAACTTGGTCCTAGAGAGTTTCGGTATATGGTTTGAATTTACACAAAATTGGTTAAAAAGTCCAAAATTAACAATTCTTGGGTGAAAAGGACATTTAGAATTTGATATTGTTTAAATGGACAAAAATGTAAAAATAGCCAGGATGTAAACAGATTCATCCTACCAATTTTCAAATATTTTTTCTAATTTTTAATTTACATCAGGATGCATCCAGTTTCATCCTTGTTATTTTTTAAGTTTAAGTCGGGATGAATCCAGTTTCATCCTTGCTATTATTATTATTATTTTTTTGTTTTGACACATACCTTGCTATTCTTTTGGTGTCTATTTCACCCATACTAATTTTTACTCGTCCATTTAAACCATGTTTAAAAAATATTTGGACAAATGACCCATTTTACGTTGAATTTATAGTTGTTATTTTTGTTTGATGATTTTAGGATATGGGTTCTCGATTTTATTTGTTCAACAAAATGGTTTAAACTTTTTTTAATGATTTTTTGGGTACTTCATAAGAAAAGTTAGGGCTTCCTTTAGGAATTTTTGGTTCATGGAATTGCTGATTTGGTGTGTTCGTTTTTAGTTATATGATTACGGATTGAATAACTTGGAGAAAGAACAAACGATCTGATTAGTGGTCAAAAAGGAAATTTGGAGAGGAATCTGCAATGACGTGGACATAATAAGGAAATCTTATGTCTGGGAAATTGGTTGTGGTAAGTCTGTGCATATTTGGAAAGATAATTGGATTCCAAATATGCACAGACCTCCCTCAACACAATTTTACTCTTCAAATATGGTTCATGTTAGTCAGTTAATTGACCAGGACATGAAGTGCTGGAAATTGGATACCATTAATGATTTATTTGATAGAGATATTGTGACAGAAATTTTAAAGATTAGAATTCCTTTTAATGGAGAAGATAAGCTAAGTTGGGAACCAAGCAGTAATGGGAAGTTTACAGTGAAATCTTCTTATAAAGTGATTTTGAATGACATGCTTTTACTCAAACCCAACAAAAATGATATGAGTATAAACTGGAGTTCCTTCTGGAAACATAAACTTCCACCTAGAATACAACATTTCATGTGGAAATTTTTGCATAATTGTTTGCCAACCAAATATAAGCTTGCTAGAATTACCAAGTATCAGTGCAATCTTTGTCCTATGTGTAATCAGAATATAGAAACTACACACATATGTTTGTCTCATGTAGTACTACTAGGGATATATGGAATAAAGTTGATCCAACTTTGTTAAACCTTCTCTTATCTACTGATTTACATCAATGGGTATCTCAATTTTTTCCAACAGGTAATAGCTCTTCAGTGCTGGACTTTCAAAAGTATGAAACAGTTTCTTTTTGTATGTGGTCTATTTGGAAGTCAAGATGTGTCAAATTCTTTGATGTTGTTAATCCCAATATTGAAGCTGTAGCTAATGCAATTTCCATGCAGATGAATGATTGGAGAAATTCTACTTCCACTCTTTCCAATAATAATTAATTAACTAGATAGATTCAGCATCACTGGACACCACCATCTAATGACATGTTAAAGATAAACTTTGATGCATCTTTTGTAGACAGTTTTAGCTGCTCTAGATGGGCCCTAATGTCTAGAAATTTTGCAGGAGACTGCGATGGATTGCGAGGAAGTGAATATCGTGCAATAGACCCCGAGCAAGCTGAAGCACAAGATCCGTTGAATGCATTTTTATGGACAAAGAAGAAAGGATAGACAAGGGTGCCTTGGAAGGAGACTGTCTGAATGTGATCAATGCAGTAAATGGTTCATATACAGCAGTGAAATGGACATCTCAAAACTTAATAAATGATGCAATAGACATCCTAAAAACTTTTTCAGTTTGGTTATGCACACATGTGCACAGGGATGCAAATCATTTGGCTGACAGTATAGCTAAGTTTGCAAGATCCTAATCTATTTGTTGTTAGTACTATTTAAGTTTCCCTGATTGGATACAAACCTTGATCCATCAGGACAACACTCTCATGTAATTTTTAATTCAATCTATCTAATTTTCCTATTTAAAAAAAGAAAAAGAAAAAAAGATTGGTGGTCAAAAATAGTACATTCGAGTTGCCCCTATTCCAAATCAGTTAAAGCTTTCTCTTAACAAAGCTATGATGGATCCAGTTTTCATGGACTGCTAAAAGGACTCGGATAGAAGTATGTTTAACAACTGAAGAGAAAACTTCATTATAATCCACACCTTCCATTTGTGTATATTTCTTATCCACTAACCTTGCTTTGTATCGGGCACCACTGATGATACCCTTGGAATCTGGAATTCCATCCTTTACCGTATAGATACACTTGCACCCCATCTTCTTTCGACCCTTAGGCAACTTAACAAGTTCTGAAGTACGGTTCTTGTGAATAGACTTCATCTCATCATTCATGGTTTTTTCCTACTCAATGGCATGAGTATTACTCATTGCCTCCTCAAAGGCAAACGACTCATCCTCAAAAACTGATAATGTGTAAGACGCATACTCATCAAAACCATAACGTACTGGTGCACGTCTCTCACGTTGAGACGTCAAGGGCGGAATATTATCAACTTGTTGTTGTGTTGATTCCTCGCTTGGAGCCTCAAACTCAACTTCATCTTATACAAGAGTTTCTTTTTCTTCTTCTATAGTAGATGAACTAGGAAGGCTTTGCTCCACATGCATCGAATCATCTTCAACACCGCTGCTACTCTCACTTTCAATTTGAGAGTCCCAACCTGTGAACTTCTTTGAATCAAGCATCGCTTTCTCATTAAAGGTCACATCATGACTAATTATGAACTTATTCAATTTTGGACACCATAGACGATTTCCTTTCACACGTAATGGATAACCTAAGAAAATTGCTTTCTTAGCCCTAACACTCAACTTATCTTCTTTAACATGAAAATAGGCTGAACAACCAAACACCTTCAAATTAAAATATTTCACGGGATTACCAGTCCATAGATCTATAGGTGACTTACACTTAATAGATGTTGATGGTGATCGATTCAATAAATAGCACGTCGTATTAACTGCTTCAGTCCACCAAATCTTGTCTAAACTTGCGTTTGACAGCATGCACCGTGCTTGATGTCGGAAAACCGACTTTGTTTTACTGCAAGTGCACGGAGTCTAAATTGTAGACAACAAAAAATGTGGTTCGTTCCCATAAGGAGTGTAAACTACTTTTAACTAATACAACTAATTTTCTAATCAAAATCAATTCAAGAGGGAGTTTTCTGAATTTTATACTAAGAAATCACCAAATAAATTGGATGCAAACTGAATTATTAAAGTGACAAGTAAGATGAGAAAAGATTAAGGTTCTAGGAATCCATCATAGGCTAGGTTTTGCTAATGTTCTTTCACAAGAGTCTCTATTTTACTCATGTAAAGTTGCAACACCTGGCTACTTAAACATGAAAGATATGTCGCTAAGAATTCTTGATAATCGACTATAAGAACTGTTTGATCTCGACCTAAAATTAGAATCCCTAATCACTTTGTATACATGGCATACAAAGTAGAAGAGTATTCATAAATCTAATATTAATCATATCACAATAGGATTGTCTATAACTTCCCTATGTAGTATATTTGGCATAAAACATGAAAAGGTTTATAAAACAACAACCAATATGAGATACTCAAACATAACAATAATCTTTTGATTAAAGAACCTCCTGTTCATGAATATAACTAATCTAGCCTACAAGTTCATCCTTTCACCCTAACAACAGTTTAGCAAATGATGGCTTTCTCAAAAACCATAGAAATGGATATAGAAAACAATAAACTCATAGTATCCAAAAAACAAGTAGAAATGCTCAAACCCTATTTATTCCCTGGATACCGCCTCCCCTCTGAAGTCCATCTCACTGGATATTTATGAACACCAATTCGTAATTAATCCTGGCCCTTCTCAAAGTACGACCATCAACCAATTCGTCCCTGAACAGCTAGAATATCTTGGTTCACCGGCAGCAGCAACAGTTCAACCCCCATCCGGCTAACCAACACAGCACCTTCTTCCAGACTAACCACACACCCATCTCCATCTTCTGTCCACCAATCATAAATACAACCACAACATCAGCATCAACATCAACACATAATCCATCTCCATTCACCTCCAAGTCACTGTGTACCAACGAAATGCCAAGCTCCCAAAATCCATATGTAATTCCATTCAACCACAGCAGACTCCAAGTCATCACCTCCCCTGGAAATTCAAATCACCGGACCATCTCCATTTACTTCCTGAAATACTGCTATTTCAGCTTCCATTAGCCAAAACCAGAATTAGGATAAGATCCATCTCAATCTAGATTGCAGTCAGCTCAGATTACCACCATCTTTATTTTCGTCTACCATCTGTGTAAACAGTTAGAAGCAAAGATTGGGTCCCTTTTTTTATTCTCTACTGAATTCTTCATAACTGGCACTGTCAATTGAAGCTTAAAATTGGGTAAAGAAATATGTGGAGGAGAAATTAGAAAGAAATTAACACGTCTCTTTTCCTCTTCAGCCACTCGTGGGCCGGGCTTGTTTGAACAAGCATGGATAATTCTTGTCCTCCATAGTATGCGGGAGATGATTTAGTGGTGCTGATATATAGCAATACCAGGCCAGCCACATTCAAGGTTCTCTTGATCTCAGAAAAGATGAGTACTGTTTTCGAAGATGTTGTTTAAGCTCCTACTTTAGCCATTAATCTTCAAGGTGAACGGATTCACTTAGATTTCCTGCAAAAGGCTTAAAACAATATTATTAGAGAACTATCGAGACATAGCTAGTATAAATGTGGGTATAAAAGTGCCGCACTTGCTTATTTATCAGTGCTCTCTCAAGTAATGTTCGATTTATTCTCTCCGCTACTTCATTGTGCTTGGTGTACCTTTGACTTTGAAGTGCCTAACGATACCTTGTTCCTCACAAAACTCCTTTAGTGGGTCTTCGATGTATTCACCACCATTATTGGAACGTATCTTCTAAACTATATGACCAAGTTGTTTCTCTACCATGGTCTTGCACTTCTTAAACACCTCAGTGACTTCATTCTTATGCTTCATGGTGTGAAGCCAAACTCTCTTCGAAAAGTCATCGATAAAGGTAACAAGCCACCTAGCACCTCCCTTAGAAGTTGTACGAGATGGACCCCAAACATCCGAATGGATGTAATCTAACATACCCTACGTATGGTGTACAACGGTACTAAAACTGCTCCTACATTGCTTCCTGAAGACACAATGCTCACAAAAATAAAGCTTGCAAGTATTTTCACCACCAAGCAAGCCTTTACTACTCAACACGAACATACCTTTCTCACTCATATGCCCAAGACACATATGCCATAAATGTGTTGACTCTACATGTTTCTCATATGTTAGAGTACTGCTCAGTCGAACTCGCGAGCGTTGCTATCTCAAGCTTGTTTGTCAAGTTTAGTTATCAAAACTATAAGTCTTGATTTCTATTCTACTTATAGCTATGTCTCGGATTGGGATAAAATGTGTAGTTGAGCTTTAGACTTCATAGCATTCATCGATTGAAGACGAAGAACTAATAAGGGGATCTTGTGGAACTTCATAAACAAAAGGTATGTGGAGACTTGAACTCATTTATCACTCAGAAATATATTTCTATTATATCTCCTATTGAGACAAAAAGTCGTATAACTATATAAAATTTATTTTATACACATTTTATATTTCGAGCTGAGTTTGACTCGCTTACATATTTCACGAAATATATGTTGGTAAACTTTCGCTTTAACCAAGTTCATCTTTTATTCTTAAAGAAAGTCAAAAGATGATCATGTGAAAATCACCCGGTAACATCTTACAGGATTTGTGTGAGACAGTCATTTGATGTAGACTCGGAATGTTTCGTATTGATTATTTGATCACTTGAAAATTGCTATGAAGCTAATAGTTTGTGTGGGAAAGCTATTCCCGTCTTCCAAGAATGTTTCAATGATTGAAATAGAGTTTAGGATAATTAACCTTTGATTGGATATAACACAGTATGCATACTGTTGCAAATATACTCCAAGTCCGGGAACCATAGTATGCATACATGTATGCGTAATGGTTTGATAGTTGAAGTCCGGGAACTATAATATGCATACCCGTATGCGTATTGGCGTAACAGTTCAAGTTCGGGAATTCAATTGAGTTTGGTCATGTACCACAGTATGCGTACCTGTCCACATACTGGCGAACCTAGACCAAGTCCGGCTACTTAGGTATGTGCCTAGTTCGCAATTCGGGATACGGAAAATGTACGGAACGGCAAACGTACGTGTATTATTCATTTTGGTGAAATGAAAATTCGGTCCACTATTCGGTCAACGATTTGTGATACGGAGATAGTTCGGAACGGCATACATACGTGTATAATTCATTTTAGGAATGTAAGTTCGGCACCCAAAATACGGTATGTGTTAACTTATAAAAACATATATATTTAGCATAACTTCTAAGGTAGGCAGTAGCATTTAATGTGTAAAATGAATATGTAGAAAATATGTACTAAAGAATCATCAAATAACCCACAGATCAGTGTTATATTCACCTAATATGAATTTAGTGGTCATGAGTTCGACCCCTTGTAGCAACGATTTTTAACAAAAAAAATATTCAAACCAAGGCAGACAAAGTCTGCATGTGTCAGTCATTTCTTGTCCCCACTAAATCCATGACATGTACACGAATTATTGGGTACGTACAATTTGGAAATCGTAAAGGTCGCGCATGATTCGGTTCACTCAAAAAAACCGTGAATATAGGTCGGATTTGCATGCGGACGCGAACAGTACGGGTAAAGTTCGGATTCATAACTATTCGTGAATTATACGCGAATAGTTCTCCGAACTTCTAACTAGGAGTATGTGTACCCATTTGCATACTTGAGTGTGTTAAGTTCAAAAATCGGTTTATTCGTGAACAAAGACATTTAAATAATAAGGAATGCAATCTTTTGCAAACTGTGGCTATAATTTTCATGAATTGATTCAAGTGAATCAAAACTGATTTTGCTTCAGTTATATCTTGTATACTTCTATGAGAATATAAACAATTTAACAACTCCATAACTAGTTTCATTTGAGTCATTTGAACTAGTTGTGATAACGATGAATAAGGTTGATATGGAAGTGTTTATATGACTAACTTCGGTTAAATATTGTTGAGCCAACCAAGTGTACATGTTTAGGTACGGTTACCTATATATAAATGAAGGTACATTTTACATGTATGTAACAAGATAAGACAATCTAACGGTTGAAAGATATTAGCTTGAATCCAATCAGATTTTCATCTAACGGTGAATATTGAATGCTTGGTTACCAAGGTAACTTTTGCAAACCCTGATTTGAAGACTATATAAGGGAGAACTCTAGTAACTTGGAAACCTAATAACCACACCTTATATGTGTTACTAGTTGCGACTAAAGTCGATTCTCCCCCTAGGTTTTTCCTAAAACCATTATACGTTAACGACTTAAAGACTTCATTAGGATTCTGAAGCTAGACCCAACTATTTTCTATATAGTTGCGTGTTATGATCTAACTTTGTTCTATAGTATTGAATACTATCTTCTCTAAGATTTGCTCGAGATTTAATCTCCGATAGGTAAGATAAAAAGTAATCACAAAGCTCTGCGTCTCATTCTTTGTGATTCCACAATATCTTTTTCGCTTCCATACTATTAATATTATTGTGAGGTAATTGATATTTCTAGGTTATTCTTCGGGAATATAAGTCTGGATTATCAATTGGTTCCCGTTCACCTTGATTTATCAAAAGACGGAACAAAAACTCGTAGGTATTTTGATGGGAGATAGATTTATCTATTCAATAGACTTTTTTGTGTGAGACTGATTGGTTTATCCAGTCTTCGACTTTGGGTCATAGCAACTCTTGGTTGTGGGTGAGATCATCTAAGGGAATCAAGTGCGTAAGGAATACGATAGTACCTTAATTAGTGTGAGATTGGTTAGTTCTCAACTACATTCCAGTCTGAAGTTAACTTATAGAAGGTTATAGTCTGTAGCGGCATATTATGGAATGGTGTTCAAAACTGGACTAGGTCTCGGGGTTTTTCTGCATTTTCAGTTTCCTCGTTAACAAAACTTCTGGTGTATGTGTTATTTCTTTTCCGCGTTATATTTTCTATATAATTGAAATATCACAGGTTGTGCGTAGTTCAATCAATTAGATAATCCAACCTTTGGTTGTTGATATAAATTGGTTAACACTTGAACATCGGTCCTTGGTACCGTTCAAGTTGTTTCTAATATTAATCCATCTCACGGATTTCTATCTGTTCCATTGCAGATTGATTTTAGAAACTGAGATATAACTCTTGTATATATTTTCCTTGATTGAGTCTAACTATCTAGTTGATTCTCTTGGATTATATTGGAGTTAGTCCATACATATTGCCTAAACGAAATATTGGGTGTGGTTATTAGACCCTCTATTTTTCATCATCAATTGATTGAGAAACCATAGTTCCACCACAAACTATATCTCATTGTAAGAAATATAAATTAACATGTCTTTCACCGGTCATCTTCAAACTACCATTGTAGAATACCTTCAAGAATCCAAATTCAGCAACATACTTGTATCCTAGAGACTCAAGTACTCTAACGAAATAAAACTCTTTCTCAAATCTGGAACATGTCTAACCTATGAAAGTGTTGTGATAACACCATGCGAACGAACCTGTACCATACCAACTCCAATTTTTTTTTGCAGGAATTAGAATTACCCATCGTAACAGTACCACCATTCACCTCTATGTAAGTAGTGAAATAATCCTTCGAAGGATACATATGATACGAAGCACCGGGATCAAGAATCCAACCATCATTTAGATAACTCTTTGATGTAATAGTTAACACATCCTCATCAAAACCACACATTGGGTATTCTAAAATTTCACTGCCTTCAGCAACCGAAGCAACAATATTATTCGAATCTGATTTCTCATGTTTCTCATCTCTTGCCTTAAGCTTGAGACAAGCATCCCTAATATGACTTGGTTTACGACAATAATAACACTCAATATCGTTCCTTTTGGAACAATTATTTGACTTCCACTTATTATTATTATTATTATTATTATTATGAAAATAGGCCGCATTGGGCATATTTATTATTATCATTATTTCCTCTATTAACAAACAATCCCTCGATTTGTGCTTCACCGCTGAACTCTTGCTTCCTTAAATCCTTAGCTTATAAAGCAGATACCACATCATCGAAAACAAACTTATCCTCATCTTCGTCATCTTCATCGGTTTTCCCACTCAACAAATATTCAACGAAAGCATCATACAACGGAGGAAAAGAATATAATTATATCATGTATTTATCCGTATCAGATATAGTGACACTGATATTAGACAAATAAGAATAGGTATTATTAAACTCATTAATATGATCAATCATAGACTTACCCAAAGACATCCAAAAGGCATGGAGTCTACGCTTCAAGTAAAATTCTGAAGTCAAATCCTTTTGAAAGTAAATATTTTCTAACTTATCCCACAACACCTTTGCAGAGGTTTAACTTGAAAAATTATGAGTGATATCCATTGAAAAACATAAATGAATAGTTGAACAAGCCTCCAAATCAAGGTCATCCCACTTCTCATCGCTCAAATTCTTTGGTAACGTTACTGGCTTCTCCTTGATTTCTTTGGTTTGTTTCATTCTAAGAAGAATATATTTTCCATCAGTTTTCCATGATGTGAAATTATTCTTCCCATTAAACTTAATAATATCAAATCCATGCACCTTCGAAAATCCACTTAATGTAGAACTATACATATTCACTTCTAACTATGATCCTCTCCACGCTTACCCACTTGTTAGGATTAAGACCTTAGAATTAACCACCATAAGACACTAGTTATTTGGATCACGTAGAACTAAAGAAAACTGAAAACAAGATGCAAGAAACAGAAATAAAGGCACAAGATTTAACGTGGTTCGGAAATATGCCTATGTCCACAAACGGCTACAATCAACTCTTATTATAGAACATATTTACAAAGAATTAAACCTTAATGATTGATGAATCAATCAACAAACTATGACCAGCAAAGTGTTGTTCACAAAGCCCAAATAATTCTCTATGAACAAAATGTTTTAAACCCTAAAATTCTCTAGGTATGAGAACTCTTCTCTAAATTGTATTGTGTATGCGTTTCCCTAAGACTTGTACGCCTATTTATATAGGTTACAAACTTGTCTTCCAAGTATATGAGTTATACTAGGAAACCTAGAGTTTAACTAAATCAGGAAACCTTGAGTTTAACCAAAATAGGAATCTCTAGTTATATTAAAAATCAGGAAACACCTAGACAATTCTAGAATACTCTAGAACCTTCCTAAAACATCGACAACTTATAACATATGTTATTTATTTTCCTCATTATATATTATATAATTGAAATATCATAGGTTGTGCATAGTTCAATCAATTGAGAAATACGACCTTGCTTGTTGGATAAAAATTGATTGACACTCGGACATTGGCCTTTGGTATGGTCCAAGTTATTCTCATACCAATCAGTTCATGGATTTCATCCTGTTGATTTGTAGATTGATTTGAGAAAGAGATATAACTCCTTGATATCTTTCCTTGATTGAGTCTGAATGTCTAGTTGATTCTCTTGAAATTATATTGGATTTTAGTCCATATAGATTGCCGAACGAATTATTGGGTGGTTATTATACCCTCTCTTTTTCAATAGGCACATATGGACACTGATGAGAGTTAACACCAGGAGAAAAAAGACCCGAAAGATGCTTATGCTTTCTCTATTTACTTGAAACAACAAACAAAAAAGTATAGATCCTGGGACTCTTTGACGTACCAAAAGCAAGTAAATCTTACACTGATTATGCGGGCGTGTTCATGATGTAATATTTGGTCACAACCAAAGAAAACAACTCAAATAAAGTAGTTTGGATGATTGAGTGTGTGACTATCTTATAGTAATTAGCTTCTAGCTACTTAATGTTTAACCACTGAGTCAACAACACTGACATAAACTAGGGAAAACATATTCATGGAATAATAACCTTGCCCGCATCAACAACAAAAATTATAAATAATCTCAAAATAAATAATGGGTTATCATCAAAACCTCAAAATATATAATTTACTAGCACATTATGTCTATGTGAACGACTTCAAGCACTGGTACAAAGGGAAACAAAGACCAACTAAGACAATCAATCTTATAAATTAATAGACAAAGAAAAGTGTTTCTCAACAAAATTGTTACTCTTTAAAAATAGAAATATTACTTCATTGCCTATCAATTTCCTATCTTTGTGAGAAATAAACCCATTTTATAAAGAAATTTAATCATAATTCGTAATAACCGACAACAACGATGAAAAGACGAGGGTAACCAAATATACCACAATCTTTAAAATATCCACCTATAAGTCCTCTTACCGAGAGTGATTGTCTATGGACAAAGTGGAGACAATACGACAATCGGTATTCACATTTTGTAGATCGTATATGGATACGAGATCGAGGCAATACAAAAATCAAAGTGTGATTACTTGATAATAGGTTCGGACTTAACCAAACTCTATAGGATCACTATCAAGTAATACGGAGTTAACGTTTGTGTAATTTACTTTAAATTATAGTAACAAAAATTATAATTGCGGAAAGGAAAAGTAAACGACACATCTAGATTTTGTTAACGAGAAAATCGCAAATGCAGAATAACCCCGGGACCTAGTCCAGAATTGAATACTCTCATAATTAAGCCGCTATACAAAATCTAAACCAACTTTGTATAGTTGAGACCAAGCAACTAACCCTAATTCAATTATTTTTTTCAGTATCCATGCTCTTACGACATTCGATAAGTCACAAACTGGAATAATTCCTTTGGATCGTATTCTAAACAGTCAAGGAACAATAAATTTGTTTGATAATAACTCTATTGATTCTTTAAGATAAGATATCTCAAGTCGTATGCAAAGGCTCTTACGTTTAAACTAATAAACTCCTTTGTCTGGTTAGATCAATCCAATTAGGTGTTACCAATCTCACGTAACTAATCAATCGAATAAATCCGTTTCTAAATGGATCCAAGCCGATCAAGGTTTGTGCTACAAAAAGATATGAGAAACCAAAAAAAAATCTTCTTCGTTGTCAAATCTTCTTCAATCTTCAATTAAACCTGCACAACACCGCTTGAATCTCTTGTGATCAATCACGCACATCACGGAGTCTGTTAGAAATGGACTATCACAAGATGTCTTTAGATCTACAAACAGTTCTAAAGATCCCGTCAACACTTCAATTTAGTTTGAGTGAATCTTATATCATAAGAGAAGATTCTCAATAATAAACAAACTAGGTGCAATCAAAGTTCAACAACCGTTAGTCAATTAAATCAAATCGAAAACTAATAAAACTGCAAGTTTCTAGTTTCCCACCAACGGTACTCTTAGAGCTTCTTGATCCCACGAGCGGTCGTAAGAGATTTAGCCTAATTAGGGTAATTTTCTCTCCGGATAGAAGGCTCCACCAAAAACAACAAGAAGATGAAGTTTGCTTGGCTCTTAGGATAGTTTTCTAGAAATGAAAACTTGGGTATTTATATACCAAGGATGTTTGGACACCAAGGAATTTCCAAAACCGAAAATATTCTCAAGATACGCACTATGCCCAAATCGGTTTTCATAATTCCTGGAAATGCTTTGTCCAATATTTCCGAAATCTCTCAATAGAAAATATCCAATTCGTAAATGCACATTACTAATTTTTATTCTCTAGAGATATGAATTTAATTGCTGGAAATTAAAGCATATAAAACTAACAACCTTAATTAAAAGATTCTTAATTTATTTGGGACTGAGATCTCCTTGAGTAATTAAGGAATGTCTTTAAACAATAAAAGATAAGAGTTATTGATCGTTTTCAAAGTATGTTGACATCTTTTGTTTGTAAATCATATTTTATATTTATAATCTTGGAATCGATTATACCAGACTTCCAAACAAGTTTAGAATTGGTTCACCTATATTCCAAGATAACTATGTGATTGATCAAATATCAAATCACAATCATGGGTTCAATCGGTAAAACCAATCACTAGAATCGGTTATATATACCTTCATATGGATTACTTGTGATTGGACACACAAGTTACAAGGACCGGTTCCATCAGTTACCAGGATCGGTTACGTCTATTACCAGGACCAGTTACCATATACTTATGTTATTGCTTGTGATCGGTTACACAAGTCACTAGGATCCGTTACACAATTACCAGGACCGATTACACCAATTACAAGGATCGATTACATAACTCTTTTGTCATCGGTCACACCAATTACTAGGATCAGTCACACCAATTATAAAAATCGATCATACCATCTCAGGTGATTACTTAGGATCGGTTACACTAATTAATCAAAACTAGTCATACCAAATCATAAGCTAGGCATTGTGATTGGTTATACCAAGATGCATAACAAGTTATGATCGGTTCGACTAACTAACTAACACATATTGGTAATCCAAAGATATGCAATGAATAACACCAATAAGCCTAGCGATTTCCCTTTCTATTCATAAAACAAGTTCATGAACGTACTTACTTTAAACATGTAAATATTATTTTCTAGGATGAAATCTTCACCTTTACCCATACACATAATCACAATAACATTCATAAGATTATATCGATGTTATATCTACGAGGTTCAAAAGATAAGCGTTATATTTCGTAATCTAATTCCTTAATACTATGTTCATATGATCATGTGTCACTACTAGAGTAGAATATTCATTCACAGCTTCGCAGTTATGTTTTCAATATAGCACGACTTGAAATATACGCACGTTCTTCAGGTCTTCGAGTAATACTTGTATGTCTCGTATTCCTATACTTTGCAGTCTAACCTATACGAAGTTGACTATAGTACATAATCAAGCGACACTTAGATGAGTTTTGATTCACTAAAATATGACAACCAAACTTGACATACCAATGCTTGGTGGGTTCAACCGAGCTATGCTCTAACAAAAGAGAATTTTCTAGTCAACAAGCACATCTCTAGTAGTCTCATAAAGTAAAATCGTGTTTCAAACCGACAAAAGAAACAAACAAGCTTATACAACCATCAATGTTTATAACAATGAAGAAAATAGTGGCACATTAGATAATCCTCCTACCTGATATCACAACCATGGGTTATTATCCAAACCAATACCAACCCTGAAAACAAATTCGAAAATTTCACGATTGTTTCTCAAAATTGGATACCGTTTTAAGATTTCTCATGAATTATGACATTTGGAATCACTTCTTGTCGTATATAAGATAGAAATAAATTAGTCAAAAAAGAAAAGAAAAGAGAGAACAAGATTATGATACTAAAAATTCCAAATTCATATAAATATATACAACTTTCATGGAGTTGTAAGTGTACCATCAACATAAAACGAAGTATCAAATATGGTCTCCTTGTAGCCATTGTAAAACAAAAGTTTATGCAATTCAAAATTGGGCTCAGTTCAATAAATTAACAAAATTACAACCTAAAATCCAAAATATACGATCCCAATCAACACTTAGAAACAATAACTAAAAGCATAAAATGTATAATCATATGATAGGAATAGAAAATTAAATATCTCTATCTTGCTTCCGTATTCCCATCTATCAAGCTCTGCTAGGTTTTTCAGCGAAAAAGACAAGAATATGAGGAAAATCGAGGAAGAAAAAAGTTGTAGACTGGATAGGGAAGTGGGTATGGGTTTAGATAAACTGGTATAGTATAGCTTACCCATGCCAAGTTTTGTCAAAGTTAACCACTCAAGGAGGAACTACAAAGTAATTTTACATTGATTTTTAGTGAACCAGGAGAACCTATTTGACTCTGTTCGTCAACTATGGTTGACTGAAACATTGTCCTTTTGTAAGACTTGGCCAAATTCTATTGCTCTATTACTTTTGGGTGCCTATACGTGGGGTGGACAATTTGGGGTTGAATACCAAGTTTATTTCCCGCTCTTTTTAAGGAATTCAAAATTCAAATTAAGCCGTACATTTCTATCAGATTTAGCTTTCCACGTACGTGTAGAATATCATCTTATTTAATGTTTTCTACTAGTTCTTCTTCCGAGTCCAAACAAGACTAGAAGAAGAAGACGAAGAGAAATTAAGAGAAAAAGAAAGTTACCCAGAAATGACAAAAACTGAACTAGAAAAGATTTCTTCTTCTTCTTCTTCTTCTTCTTCTTCAAAATTCAACTGGAAATATCAACACAAAGTTCAGATTTGCTATCACCAGTCAAAAGGATTCCAGCAACACACTCATATTTGGTATGTATCTACCATTTAAGATTTTGATTATATATAGATCTGTTGTTATTTTGATTGATTAATTAGTTGGATTGATTGATTTGCAGAATCGAAACACATTTTTCATGAAGGGAGTAACCAAGGGTTTCGTTGGACGTTTTTCATGCCTTTGATTGAACTACATGACCGTACTAAGGGTTTGGTTTGATTGGACATATTTCTATGGATGATACTTGAGTCATTTCAATTGAGGTTACCTATTTGATGAAATAACTAGAAGAATAGAAAGTCTCAACAATGAAACAATGCGGCAATAATCCACAGAAGACACCAACTGCGAAGCCAAAGCTTACCAAAACCAAGGCGATTAACCGTAATTAAGCAGGCAGAGTAGATGATAATTTGGATTGAAAAAGGTATATTGTCAAGTCACATAAAGGGGATTACTAATAATACTATATTACTGCTACAACAGTGGGCGTCGACCTTTTTATAAGTCTGAGACATTCACAGATTTTTCATGTTTTGTCAAACTGAACATGAGAGTATGTAAAATCTTAAAGTCTTCTTGTCCGTAATAATATGACAACTTTTCTAATATTTATCTCGGTCTCAATGACCCGATCAATGGATCACTTTTTTTTTCCTAGGTACCTAACACTTACCGTATCTGTTTCACTCTAACCCCTGATTTTTTTATTTTTTTTTGTCAATCAACAAATTTCAATTCATTCAAATCAAAATAGTGATTACATGTTCGCTTACAAGATCAACAAGAACATCAAAACACATGAAAAAATATCAAGATAATCAAAACTTTAATACAAATAAGGATATCAACTACAAGTAGATCACAAAAAGAAAGAACAATAAACCTCAGAAATACCCGATTTTTTTTTATGTATAAGGGAGAGATGATGATATATTCCAGAAATAATTCCGACCATCTGATTTGATTGTATTCATCCTTGATAAGAGATGCTAACCCCTAATTAATTAGCAATTTTGTGAGTGATAAAAATTCAAAACGACAAAGACTCGTGCGTTTATCGGCTAGACAAAATATCCATGATGTCCATTATCCGGTCAATAATACGTGTTAATAATGCAAGATTTGGAAAAATGCTTACACGGTTTTATTATAAGGTTTCACTTTGGTATTAAATACTCGGCGTGCTTAAGCAGTCTTTCTTGTTTTTCTTTAACAATCTTATTATAGGGGCGGCATGGTTTATTAGAGGGGCGGCATTCTAATAGGACAAAAAGGGTCATTACATGATCATTCAAGGTGCCCCTTATAAAAAAAAACTGGAAATGACAATTTAACCCTCATTATTGATAACCTAATTTAGTGATGATAATCAAGTTTAGTGTTAATGATTAATTTCACTTATATTAACTCAAAATCAAAACAAAATCATATTTTTAGAGTTAAAAAAAAAGTTCAAAGGAGAAGAAAAAGAAAAACTTTTGTGATATTTGTGAAACCCTAGATTTTGATTCGCTCAACCAAAATGAGTGATTCCAGTGACACGGTATACTTATTAGTTCCCATTAGATTTTTCTCGCTCAAAATTATCTAAAGTACGTAACAAAATCAAAACTTTTAAATTTTCAGAAGAATTTACGGTTGAAATTGTGCTCGTAACCAATCGTAACTCTTAGTTACGGTTCGTAAGTTATCGAATACCAACTGTAACTGGTTAAATTTGGGGAAGATCCAATTGTAAAACTAGTTACGGTTGGTAATTAAATTTGGACAACAACCGTAACTAAATTACGGTTGGTAACTAATGAATCGAGATCAACCGTAACTACCCTACGGTTGCTAAAAGTGATGCAATTACAAACCTTAAAAAGAAAATGAAAGTTACAGGACAAATTACGGTTGGTAACTTAAGTAACGATACCAACCGTAAGCTATTTACGGTTGCAAAATAAATAAATAAATGTAACTGAACATTGTATATCAAAATCAAGAACTTACGGTTGGTATTTGGTGCGTGTCGCAGGTGCACTCAAATTAAATTACTTATTTCCACACAATTAACTGGTAATAAAATGGAAGAAAGGATCGTTCCCACGAAGAGCAGGGAGATTTAGTTGTCAAAAGTGTCAAAATGGGGGGGTTTTGTTTTTGATTTTAGAACAAAGTAAATAACAAAGCAATTGAAAATAATAAAGTTGCAAGCAATGGAGAGAAATATGATCAGGGAATCCTTCTTCGTTACTAAACCGTCATCAAGTTATTATATTCATCCATTAATACAATTAATCACAAATTATTACCAACAGTGGAATAACAGCTAGCTCAGTGCTATCCCCTAAATTCCTTATATCACTGAGTACGGAAGCTCTCCAATACCAGATTCTATTCGTCTAAAACACCTAGTAGTAGCTCACTCAAGGTGTAATTTCTCCGAATTATTTATCTTTTGTGAATTATAGATTGATCCAAGTAGTTAGACTCTTAGCTCAAGGTCCACTTTCTAGTGTTGTTTATACACACAATCGCTACACAGAATCCCTCTGCAAGTTCTTGTGTTCTCTACTTTTGTATGAATTATTCGACTATTACTTATCTCCTAACTCAATACTAGCATTTGATTGAATCAACAAATTAGTTCAGTTGGCCACCTAAACAATCTATCAATTAATCATAAAAATTCTAATTAGTAAAAACAATCAATAATCATGTGAAGAACTTCAAAATAAATTTATATAATAACTCAAATCATTGTCTAGAACTTAGAATTCATCCCCAATCACTAAGAAGTTTAGATACTCATGGTACTAACAAAACACATGAGTTTCATATAATAAAATGGTAAAGAAATAGTTACGGTGATGAATTGCTCCAAAACCCTAGTTTCTCTCCCTTGTGTTCTTCTCTCCAAAACTTGATTAAAGATTGTAAGATTGATGTCCCAAAAATATTAGAAGTTCTCTTATATAGGTGTCCCACTTGTAGTTGTGCCCGTGCATCAAATCCCGTGCAAAAACGGTTGCCAAATACTAGCCAAATTCCAAAATTGGCTGCTGCCAAAGTCTAGCCGTGCAAAGAATTGTAAATAGGCTTGCGCAAGTGGCAGAGGCCCAGCCCATTAACTGTTTTCTTAACAGAAATTGACCTGTCTGTTAGCTAAAACTAACAGTGCAATTCTTCTTCTCATATACGGATGGGAAATCCCAACCGATTGTTCTCCTAGATGTTTTGTTCTTTTTTTTTTTTCTATCACGGCCGGGATATCCCAACCGAGATTTCACTTGTGTTTTACGGCCGAAACTTCTAGCTCACTACCGTGGTTTGCTCTCCCGGAAACTCGAACTCGTGTTCTCGAGCTCAACTGCATCTAAACTGCCATACTCTGCCTGTCGTCCTCTTCAGTTCAACTTCATCTTTTGAGCTCTACAACTCGAGCTTCATATCGGTCTTCTCAGCAGTCATCAACGTCAGCCATTCTTCATCAGGTCTCACTGCCAATGGCAGTAGATCGACTCTCTCCTTCTAACATAAACACGGACAAGCAAGCTCATCTCCATCTCCGAGCTGTACTCGAACTGTACCTTCCCTGTCATGATTTGCAGCGGCAACAATCTTACTCTCGGGTTCAACTCCTACGCACACAGATTCCTTCATCCAATCTAGCAACACCCATTCATCCCATCATCAATTCTGCAGAGAAACTAAAGCTCAGCAAACTCTCCCGGAAGTCCATCTATTAACAATAATGGCAGTGACAAACTTTCTCCGTTATCTTCTCGGATACTCTCACCTTAACTCAGATCTATTCTCTGTTGTTCACATCATTACCAACAACTCAAACTTATAGCAGCATCACAGACTCCTCCATGCAATCGAGCAACACCACCGATCATCATCCCATTCCAAAACAACCAACTTCCTAGTCTGCATTCATACTTCAATCACACCGTTACTGGAAGCAACTACCATCACTATACTCTTCATGCTGTTGGAATATTTTTAATTGCGCTGCGAAGGGGGTCCTGAAGGCAGTATTTCACATACCTGTTGCAATTGCCAATTCGTTGGAAGGGTAGAAATATTTGTCTAAAAGAAATCACCAGAGCCTTGAAAGTTTTTGAGTACAACCACAGTCTGTTTGTGTTTCATCTCCATTGCAGCCCAGAATTTCCAACACATGCCACTTCCAAGCTCCAGCTCGAGCTCACTGCCAATTCCTTCTCCATCGACATTCCATTTTTACCAGCACAGCGAACTCCATCGTTGCTACTCTTTGTAGCTCCATTCATCTTCGAACATCACCACAGCCAACTCCAAAACTCCACAGCTTAAGTCGATCACCATCTCCCTGTATATCTCCACACATCTTCATTTCCGATCAATCACCGAGCATGGATGCTATTTTGCATGGGAAGAAGATATAGGTGCCCTGAGTAATTCTAGCGGGTGCTTTTAACATCATTTGAATTCTGGTTTCCCCCAGTAAAATACGTGACTGTAATCAGCAGTTCCTTTGTAAATGTGTGTGCCCCTTAGTAAAGTGGACACCCCTTAGCAATTTTGTGCGCGCATCTTCGCTTGCTTCAAATGCATCTAGATTCTTCATAATACGTCGAATTGACTCCATTCTTTCGCCGTTGGCTTCGTATTTTCATCCTCTTCGAGATGATATTAAGAACTCCCTGATTTGAATTAGTTACACTTGGTCTTTGTCCCTTCTCCGCTTGCATCTAACTTCTTTTATTGCACAATTAAGTGCCAATTCATTTCTTTTTGGATGATTCACCTAGCAAAACACAAATAAAAGAAAGCAAACGTAATATACAATAATTTGCAAGAAACTAAGGAATTACTAGCATGAATTCGACCCAATATATATGAAAAATATGCACTTAACAGTATTTGAGTTGCAATAAACCGTAACATCAACCAAATCTATAGTTACGGTTCCAATTGGAGTTATTACCAACCGTAACTCACATGCAACACAGAAATTTCAATTTTAATTTTGATCGAAAACCCTAATTTTTGATACAAAACTAACTTAAATCCTACACAATAAACTAAACCCTAACTGGGTTTTCCAAACGTTTTTCAAATCGCCAATTAATCTAAGACAATGAATTTTTCATTTTTGATGGAGTTCATGGTTGATGGAGAAGAAGAAAAGATGAAAAAAAAAACTGATTTGATTTTGGTTGTTTAAGGTGAAAAGGATAATTTAGTCAATTTACATCCCCTTTAGGACATCCCCTAACCAACTAGAGGGACATTACTATCACAATGCCATCCCTCTAATAAACCATGCCGCCCCTATAACAAGCTTGTTCTTTAATCACATTCTATTTTCTAAACTAATATTGAGCTGGTGAATAGAAAGAAAATCTCTTTTCCTTAATCCACGTGTGAGCTGAAATACATGATTTTTACGTGTTAACTATTGCTATGGTAAGGGATATTTTTGTAAAACAACTCTTGACTTTATCTTCCTAAATCCTAATGGAGACATATTTGCTTTATTTTTCCTTTTAGACAGTTCTTCTCTTCCTCCTCTTCTCTCAACCTCTTCGGCTCTTCTTCTCTCAAATCTGCTTGACAAAAGTGATATTGCGAAGGAATTATTAGTGACAAGATATTGTGATGGAAGGGCATTTGTGGTTTTACGTTTTGGATTATCAAATCAAAAATAAATCCCACAACTTTTAAAAAGAAGACATTTTTCTCATGGAAATTCCAATATCACACCATCCGTTATCTCTGGTGAAAGCAATCAACATGGAGGTTCAGATGTACTTTTAGCCTAATAAAATTCTATAAATTTATCAAATAAGTATTTTCAAGCTTGAGGAAATAGTTAGTTGTAGTTAAAAAAAAATATGCTCGACGAATATTAGAAGAACTTAAAAGAGATAGAGAGAAATAAAATCAATAATCAGATGTTTGAGTTTTCTCACCGTGACAATGACAATCGGAAATCCCAATGTGCAAAAACGAATTTGATACTGTTTGTTATGAACTATGCTTATAGTGAACAGAGTTGTATTTATCTCTTTGATATGGGGTTTACTACATAAGAATCGGTAACAAATATTGACTATACTGCCTACAAAAAAATCGGTAACTACTTGACTGAACTGCCTATAAAAAAGGGATCAACTTGAATCTTGACTAACTATAACACAAAATGGAAATCGTGTCCCATTTTCAGCATAAATAAAAAAAAATCGTGAGAAAATGGGTAATGTTTTAGTAAGGTTATAAATGTAATACTAAATAAAATAAAAGTCTGAAAAACCCTTGTATTTGGTTATAAATACATAATTACCTACATATTTGTGCAAACACGTATTTTAATTTTCTTCACGGCTAAACACGAATTTGAAGAATGTGTGTTGTGTAATCACTCAATTTTTATTTATCAAATAGGTATTGTTTCTTTTGTATTTAATAATCTTCTTTTTCTCCATCAGTTCTTCTTCATTTCATTCCCTGTAAAAAAATTGAAATTTGTTAATAGAATTTTGTTTGTAAATCTGTGGAATGGTTTGCTCATATTAATTTTCCTTTTCAATTTCATGAAATTTCCAGTTCAATTTGTGAAATTATAATATTTTTTTGTGTATTCGTTTTTGGGTTTTTTAATATGGATCGAATATGGGAAATTGGGTCGGATTAAGTGAGGTCCATATTCAAATAGTTCACCTTGTTTACCCGTTTCTCTGCTACTGTTTACAGACCGAATCAATTTAGTGGATGATTTGATGAACTTTGAACTTACAATATGTTTATTTGATTTTAGTTGGAAGAAGTTTGTGAATAATTTGATTGATTGCCTCTAGTTAAACCTCAATTTCAGGAAATCAAAATCAATTTTGTCTTCAGTTACCTCTCGAATGAAATGATGCTTGATAGGTATGTGTTTCATGCGATTGTGAAAAACTGGATTCTTCGCCATTGCTATCGCAGACTTATTGTCGCAAAATATTTGAGTTGCTTGATTTTGCCTCTCACCCATATCTCCAAATACTCTTTGTAGCCATGTTGCTTGGCGTGCAGATTCTGCTGCTGAACTATACTCAGCTTCTATAGATGATAGTGCTACCGTTTCTTGCTTCTTGGAGGTCCAGGAAAATATCCCATAACCAATTGAGAATGCATAGCCTGATGTGCTTTTCATGTCATTGACTGAACCAGCCCAGTCGCTATCCGTGTATCCAACTAATTTTGTGTTTGTAGTTGGCTTGTACCATATGCCGTAATCTTTTGTTCCTTGAAAATACCTTAGTATTCGTTTTGCTTCTCCAAAATGTATTTGTGTTGGGTTTAGCATGAACCTTGAGAGTAAACTTGTTGAATACATGATATCCGGTCTTGTTGTTGTAAGGTATAAAAGACTTCCAATAAGGCTTATATAAACTGATGCATCTTCCTTTGCTAACCCATCTTCCCTTCTTAATTTCTCGTTAGGTACTAATGGTGTAGCTACAGTCTTGCATCCAACCATCTTGAACCTTTTTAGTAGGTTATCGATGTATTTCTTCTAACATATAAAAATGCCTTCTTCTTTTTGACTCATTTCAATCCCGAGAAAATAATGCATTAACCCGAGGTCTCTCATCTCAAATGTATACATCATATCTGCCTTGAACTCTTGAAGTAGAGACTTGTTTTACCCTGTGTAGATAAGATCATCTATATACATCGAAACAATAATAGAACCTGCATATGTACTATTGATTTATAGAGTTGGTTCATTTGGACTCCTCCTTAATCCGGAATCAGTGAAGTATTTGTCAATCCAACTTTTTAATTAAAACAAAGAATTGTGATGGTCCCTGCGGATGCTAACGCAATGTGATTTATGCCAAGTGCTCTGATACCACTGTAAGTTTATAGAGGAGATTAAGGGAGAATTCGGATGGATACTTTTTGTATAGGTTTGAGTATACTTGAGTGTAGTATATCTCAAGACTCTCTGCAGATTTTGATAACATAAAGAAGCTGAACTTTGGAAACTACTTTTTAGTGCTCAGATTGATACTAAAAATGATTACAGGAAGGTGGCTTTTATAGCCTTACAACTGACCTCTTCTAGGGTCTTCTAACTTAGTATGAATACAAAAAAAAACTGTAGAATGTTTGGCCATCACTCCAAGTAAGCTACATTAATTACTTGGGGAACCAAACTTCTTGAGTTCACATTATCTATTACTTGGTGACCAAACTTCTAGAGTTCACACTGTACCTAGATTGTTTACATTTACATTTCAGTAAGATGTAAAGTGTTAAAATGCATTACTTTTAACACTCCTCCTTAATGCATTTTTGTCCAACTCTGAGTAAACTTCTCATGTACTCGAATTTGGGTCTTGGTAACGCCTTTGTGAATATGTCTTCCATTTGTTCCTCAGTATTGCAGTATTTAACTTTAATTTGTTTATCTTCAGTTACCTCTTGAATCAAATGATGCTTGATAGTTATGTGTTTCGTGCGATTGAGAAAAACTGGATTCTTCGTCATTGCTATCGCAGACTTATTGTCGCAAAATATTTGAATTGCTTGATTTTGGTTCTCACCCATATCTCAAAATACTATTCGTAGCCATGTTGCTTGGAGTGTTGATTCTGCAAGTGCTACCATTTCTTGCTTCTTAGAGGCCTAGGAAAATATCACAGAACCAATTTAGAATGCATAGCCTGATGTGATTTTCATGTCACGACTGAACCAGCCCAGTCGCTATCCGTGTACCAAACTAATTTTGTTTCTGTAGTTGGCTTGTACCATAGACCGTAATCTTTTGTTCCTTGCAAATACCTTAGTATTCGTTTTGCTGCTCCAAAATGTATTTGTGTTGGGTTTTGCATGAACCTTGAAAGTAAAGTTGTTGAATACATGATATATGGTCTTGTTGCTGTAAGGTATAAAAGACTTCCAATAAGGCTTCTATAAACTGATGCATCTTCCTTTGCTGACCCATCTTGCTTTCTTAATTTCTCGTTAAGTACTAATGGTGTAGCTACAGTATTGCATCCAACCATCATGAACCTTTTTAGTAGGTTTTCGATGTATTTCTTCTGACATATAAAAATGCCTTCTTCTTCTTGACTCATTTCGATCCCGAGAAAATAATGCATTAACCCAAGGTCGCTCATCTCAAATGTATTCATCATATCTTACTTGAACTTTTGAAGTAGAGATTTGTTGTTCCATGTGTATATAAGATCATGTAAATACATCGAAACAATAATAAAACATGCATATGTACTCTTGATGTATAGAGATGGTTCATTTGGACTCCTCCTGAATCCTGAATCAGTGAAGTATTTGTTAATCCGACTACTTCATTAAAACAAAGAATTGCGATGGTCCCTGCGGATGCTAACGCAATGTGATTTCTGCCCAGTGCTCTGATACCACTGTAAGTTTATAGAGGAAATTAAGGAAGAATTATGATGAATAGTTTTTGTATAGGTTTGAGTAGACTTGGGCGTAGTATATCTAAAGACTCTCTGCAGATTTTGAAAACATAAAGAAGCTGAACTTTAGAAACTATTTTTTAGTGCTTAGATTGATACTAAAAATGATTACAGGAAGGTGGCTTTTATGGCCTTACAACTGACGTCTTCTAAGGTCTTCCAACATAGTATGAATACAAAGAAACTAAAGATAGTTTGACTGTAAAATGTTTGGCCATCACTCCAAGTAAGCAACAGTAATTACTTGGGGACCAAAATTCTTGAGTTCACATTGTCTATTACTTGGTGACCAAACTTCTAGAGTTCACACTGTACCTATATTGTTTACATTTACATTTTAGTGAATTTTAAACTGTTAAAATGCATTACTTTGAACACTCTTCCTTAATGCATTTTTCTCCAACTCCGAGTAAATTTATTATGTACTCGAATTTGGGTTTTGGTAACTCCTTTGTGAATATGTCTGCCATTTGTTCCTCAGTATTACAGTATATAAATTTAATTTGTTTGTCTTCAGTTACCTCTCGAATGAAATGATGATTGATAGGTATGTGTTTCTTGTGATTGTGAAAAACTAGATTCTTTGTCATTGCTATCGCAGACTTATTGTCGCAAAATATTTGAGTTGCTTGATTTTGCTTCTCACCCATATCTCCAAATACTCTTCGTAGCCATGTTGGTTGGTTTCCTGATTCTGCTGCTGAAATATACTCAGCTTCTATAGATGATAGTGCAACCGTTTTTTGCTTCTTAGAGGCCCAAGAAAATATCCCAAAACTAATTGAGAATGCATAGCCTTATGTGCTTTTCATGTCATCGACTAAACCAGCCCAGTCGCTATCCGTGTACCGAACTAATTTTGTGTCCGTAGTTGGATTTTGCCATATGCCCTAATCTTTTTTTCCTTTCAAATACCTTAGTATTCGTTTTGCTGGTCCAAAATGTATTTGTGTTGGGTTTTGCATGAACCTTGAAAGTAAACTTGTTGAATACATGATATCCGGTCTTGTTGGTGTAAGGTATAAAAGACTTCCAATAAGGCTTATATAAACTGATGCATCTGCCTTTGCTGACCTATCTTCCTTTATAAATTTCTCGTTAGGTACTAATGGTGTAGCTACAGTCTTGCATCCGACCATCTTGAACCTTTTTAGTAGGTTATCGATGTATTTCTTCTAACATATAAAAATGCCTTCTTCTTCTTGACTCATTTCAATCCCGAGAAAATAATGCATTAACCCGAGGTATCTCATCTCAAATGTATTCATCATATCTGCCTTGAACTCTTGAAGTAGAGACTCGTTTTTCCCTGTGTATATAAGATCATCTACATACATCGAAACAATAATAGAACCTGCATTTGTACTATTGATGTATAGAGTTGGTTCATTTGGACTCCCCCTGAATCCGGAATCAGTGAAGTATTTTTCAATCTGACTGTTTAATTAAAACAAAGCATTGCGATGGTCCCTGCGGATGCTAACGCAATGTAATTTTTTCCCAGTGCTTTGATACCACTGTAAGTTTATAGAGGAGATTAAGGGAGAATTCTTATGGATACTTTTTTGTATAGGTTTGAGTAGACTTGAGTGTAGTATATCTCAAGAGTCTCTGCAGATTTTGAGCACATAAAGAAGATGAACTTTAGAAACTAGTTTTTAGTGCTTAGATTGATACTAATAATGATTACAGATAGGTGGATTTTATATCCTTAGAACTGACCTCTTTTGGGGTCTTCTAACTTAGTATGAATACAAAGAAACTAAAGATAGTTTGACTGTAGAATGTTTGTCCATCACTCCAAGTATGCTACAGTAATTACTTGGGGACCAAACTTCTTGAGTTCACATTGTCTAATACTTGGTGACCAAACTTCTAGAGTTCACACTGTACCTAGATTGTTTACATTTACATTTTATTAAATTTTAAACTGTAAACTGTTAAAATGCATGACTTTTAACACTCCTACTTAATGCATTTTTGTCCAACTCCGAGTAAACTTCTCATGTACTCAAATTTGGGTCTTGGTAAGGCCTTTGTGAATATGTCTGCCATTTGTTCCTCAGTATTGCAGTAAATAACTTTAATTTGTTTGTCTTCAGTAACCTCTCGATTGAAATGATGCTTGATAGTATGTGTTTCGTGCGATTGTGAAAAACTGGATTCTTCGTCATTGGTATCGCAGACTTATTATCGCAAAATATTTGAGTTGCTTGATTTTGCTTCTCACCCATATCTCCGAATACTCTTCGTATCCATGTTGGTTGGCGTGCTGATTCTGCTGCTGAAATATACTCAGCTTCTGTAGATGATAGTGCTATCATTTCTTGCTTCTTGGAGGCCCAGAAAAATATCCCAGAACCAATTAAGAATTCATAGCCTGATGTGCTTTTCATGTCACGACTGAACCAGCCCAGTCGCTTTTAGTGTACCAAACTAATTTTGTTTCTGATTTTGGCTTGTACCATAGACCGTAATCTTTTATTCCTTGCAAATACCTTATTATTCGTTTTGCTTCTCCAAAATGTATTTTTGTTGGGTTTTGAATGAACGTTGAAAGTAAACTTGTTGAATACATGATATATGGTCTTGTTGTTGTAAGGTACAAAAGACTTCCAATAAGGCTTCTATAAACTGATTCATCTCCCTTTGCTGACCCATCTTGCTTTCTTAATTTCTCGTTAGGTACTAATGGTGTAGCTACAGTCTTGCATTCAACCATCATGAACCTTTTTAGTAGGTTTTCGATGTATTTTTTCTGAAATATAAAAATTCCTTCTTCTTCTTGACTCATTTTGATCCCGAGAAAATAATGCATTAACCCAAGGTCGCTCATCTCAAATGTATTCATCATATCTTCCTTGAACTTTTGAAGTAGAGATTTGTTGTTCCATGTGTATATAAGATCATGTAAATACATCGAAACAATAATAAAACATGCATCTGTATTCTTGATGTATAGAGATGGTTCATTTGGACTCCTCCTGAATCCGGAATCAGTGAAGTATTTGTTAATCCGACTACTTCATTAAAACAAAGCATTGCGATGGTCCCTGCGGATGCTAACGCAATGTGATTTCTGCCCAATGCTCTGATACCACTGTAAGTTTATAGAGGAAATTAAGGAAGAATTATGATGAATAGTTTTTGTATAGGTTTGAGTAGACTTGGGCGTAGTATATCTAAAGACTCTCTGCAGATTTTGAAAACATAAAGAAGCTGAACTTTAGAAACTAGTTTTTAGTGCTTAGATTGATACTAAAAATGATTACAGGAAGGTGGCTTTTATGGCCTTACAACTGACGTCTTCTAAGGTCTTCCAACATAGTATGAATACAAAGAAACTAAAGATAGTTTGACTGTAAAATGTTTGGCCATCACTCCAAGTAAGCAACAGTAATTACTTGGGGACCAAAATTCTTGAGTTCACATTGTCTATTACTTGGTGACCAAACTTCTAGAGTTCACACTGTACCTAGATTGTTTACATTTACATTTTAGTGAATTTTAAACTGTTAAAATGCATTACTTTTAACACTCTTCCTTAATGCATTTTTCTCCAACTCCGAGTAAATTTCTCATGTACTCAAATTTGGGTTTTGGTAACTCCTTTGTGAATATGTCTGCCATTTTTTCCTTAGTATTACAGTATATAAATTTAATTTGTTTGTCTTCAGTTACCTCTCGAATGAAATGATGATTGATAGGTATGTGTTTCGTGTGATTGTGAAAAACTGGATTCTTTGTCATTGCTATCGCAGACTTATTGTCGCAAAATATTTGAGTTGCTTGATTTTGCTTCTCACCCATATCTCCAAATACTCTTCGTAGCCATGTTAGTTGGTGTCCTGATTCTGCTGCTAAAATATACTCAGCTTCTATAGATGATAGTGCAACCGTTTTTTGCTTCTTAGAGGCCCAAGAAAATATCCCAGAACCAATTGAGAATGCATATCCTTATGTGCTTTTCATGTCATCGACTAAACCAGCCCAGTCGCTATCCGTGTACCGAACTAATTTTGTGTTTGTAGTTGGCTTGTGCCATATGCCCTAATCTTTTGTTCCTTGCAAATACCTTAGTATTCGTTTTGCTGCTCCAAAATGTATTTGTGTTGGGTTTTGCATGAACCTTGAAAGTAAACTTGTTGAATACATGATATCCGGTCTTGTTGGTGTAATGTATAAAAGACTTCCAATAAGGCTTATATAAACTGATGCATCTTCCTTTGCTGACCTATCTTCCTTTCTTAATTTCTCGTTAGGTACTAATGGTGTAGCTACAGTCTTGAATCCAACCATCTTGAACCTTTTTAGTAGGTTATCGATGTATTTCTTCTAACATATAAAAATGCCTTCTTCTTCTTGACTCATTTCAATCCCGAGAAAATAATTCATTAACCCGAGGTATCTCATCTCAAATGTATTCATCATATCTTCCTTGAACTCTTGAAGTAGAGACTCGTTTTTCCCTGTGTAGATAAGATCATCTACATACATCGAAACAATAATAGAACCTGCATTTGTACTATTGATGTATAGAGTTGGTTCATTTGGACTCCCCCTGAATCCGGAATCAGTGAAGTATTTTTCAATCTGACTGTTTAATTAAAACAAAGCATTGCGATGGTCCCTGCGGATGCTAACGCAATGTAATTTTTGCCCAGTGCTCTGATACCACTGTAAGTTTATAGAGGAGATTAAGGGAGAATTCTTATGGATACTTTTATGTATAGGTTTGAGTAGACTTGAATGTAGTATATCTCAAGGCTCTCTGCAGATTTTGAAAATATAAAGAAGCCGAACTTCAGAAACTAGTTTTTAGTGCTCAGATTAATACTAAAAATGATTACAAGATGGTGGCTTTTATAGCCTTACAACTGACCTCTTCTAGGGTCTTCTAACTTAGTATGAATACAAAAAAAAAACTAAAGATAGTTTGACTGTAGAATGTTTGGCCATCACTCCAAGTAAGCTACATTAATTACTTGGGGAACCAAAATTCTTGAGTTCACATTGTCTATTACTTGGTGACCAAACTTCTAGAGTTCACACTGTACCTAGATTGTTTACATTTACATTTCAGTAAGCTGTAAACTGATAAAACGCATTACTTTTAACACTCCTCCTTAATGCATTTTTGTCCAACTCTGAGTAAACTTCTCATGTACTCGAATTTGGGTCTTGGTAATGCCTTTGTGAATATGTCTGCCATTTGTTCCTCAGTATTGCAGTATTTAACTTCAATTTGTTTATCTTCAGTTACCTCTCGAATCAAATGATGCTTGATAGTTATGTGTTTCATGCGATTGTGAAAAACTGGATTCTTAGTCATTGCTATCGCAGACTTATTGTCGCAAAATATTTGAGTTGTTTGATTTTGGTTCTCACCCATATCTCCAAATACTATTCGTATCCATGTTGCTTGGCGTGCTGATTCTGCTAGTGCTACCATTTCTTGCTTTTTAGAGGCCTAGTAAAATATCCCATAACCAATTTAGAATGCATAGATTGATGTGATTTTCATGTCATCGACTGAACCAGCCCAGTCGCTATCCGTTACCCAACTAATTTTGTGTCTGTAGTTTGCTTGTACCATATGACGTATTTATTTTGCTGCTCCAAAATGTATTTGTGTTGGGTTTTGCATGAACCTTGAAAGTAAAGTTGTTGAATATATGATATCTTGTCTTGTTGCTGTAAGGTATAAAAGACTTCCAATAAGGCTTCTATAAACTGATGCATCTTCCTTTGCTGACCCATCTTCCTTTCTTAATTTATCGTTGGGTACTAATGGTGTAGCTACAGTCTTGCATCCAACCATCTTGAACCTTTTTAGCAGGTTTTCGATGTATTTGTTCTGGCATATAAAAATGCCTTCTTCTTCTTGACTCATTTCGATCCCGAGAAAATAATGCATTAACCCGAGGTCGCTCATCTCAAATGTATTCATCATATCTTCCTTGAACTATTGAAGTAGAGACTCGTTGTTCCCCGTGTAGATAAGATCAGATACATACATCGAAACAATAATAGAACCTGCATCTGTACTCTTGATGTATAGAGTTGGTTCATGTGGACTCCTCCTGAATCCGGAATCAGTGAAGTATTTGTCAATCCAAATGTTTAATTAAAACAAAGAAATGCGATGGCCCCTGCGGAAGCTAACGCAATGTGATTTCTTCCCAGTGCTCTGATACCACTATAAGTTTATAAAGGAGATTAAGGGAGAATTCTGATGGATAGTTTTTGTATAGGTTTGAGTATACTTGAGTGTAGTATATCTCTAGACTCTCTGCAGATTTTGAAAACATAAAGAAGCTGAACTTTAGAAGCTAGTTTTTAGTGCTTAGACTGATACTAAAAACGATTATAGGAAGGTGGATTTTATAGCCTTACAACTGACCTCTTCTAGGGCCTTCTAACTTAGTATGAATACAAAGAATCTAAAGATAGTTTGACTGTAGAATTTTTGGCCATCACTCCATGTAAGCTACAGTAATTACTTGGGGACCAAACGTCTTGAGTTCACATTGTCTATTAGTTGGTGACCAAACTTATAGAGTTCACACTACTGTACCTAGATTTTTTACATTTACGTTTCAGTAAATTATAAACTATAAATTGTTAAAATGCATTACTTTTAACACTCCTCCTTAATGCATTTTTGTCCAACTCCGAGTAAACTTCTCATGTACTCGAATTTTGGTCTTGGTAACGCCTTTGTGAATATGTCTGCCATTTGTTCCTCAATATTGCAATAGATAACTTTAATTTGTTTGTCTTCAGTTACCAATCAAATGAAATGATGCTTGATAGGTATGTGTTTCGTGCGATTGTGAAAAAATGGATTCTTCGTCATTGGTATCGCAGACTTATTGCCGCATAATATATTAGTTGTTTGATTTTGCTTCTCACTCATGTCTCCAAATACTCTTCATAGCAATGTTGCTTGGCGTGTTTATTCTGCTGCTGAAATATACTCAACTTTTGTAGATGATAGTGCTACTGTTTCTTGCTTCTTGGAGGTCCAGGAAAATAAACCAGAACCAATTGAGAATACATAGCATGATGTGATTTTCATGTCATCGAATGAACTAGCCCGGTCGTTATCCGTGTACCCAACTAATTTTGTGTCTGTAGTTGGCTTGTACCATATTTCATAATCTTTTGTTCCTTGCAAATACCTTAGTATTCGTTTTGCTGCTCCAAAATGTATTTGTGTTGGGTTTTGCATGAACCTTGAAAGTAAACTTGTTGAATACATGATATCCGGTCTTGTTGTTGTAAGGTATAAAAGACTTCCAATAAGGCTTCTATGAACTGATGCATCTGCCTTTGCTGACCCATCTTGCTTTCTTAATTTCTCGTTAGGTACTAATGGTGTAGCTACAGTCTTGCATCCAACCATCTTGAACATTTTTAGTATGTTTTCTATCTATTTCTTTTGACATATAAAAATGCCTTCTTTTTCTTGACTCATTTCGATTCCGAGAAAATAATGCATTATCCCAAGGTCGCTCATCTCAAATGTATTCATCATATCTTCCTTGAACTTTTGAAGTAGAGACTCGTTGTTCCCTGTGTAGATAAGACCATCTAAATACATCGAAATAATAATAAAACCTACATCTGTACTCTTGATGTATAGAGTTGGTTCATTTGGACTCCTCCTGAATTCGGAATCAGTGAAGTATTTGTCAATCCGACTGTTTAATTAAAACAAAGCATTGCGATGGTCCTAGCGGATGCTAACGCAATGTGATTTCTACCCAGTGATCTGATACCACTGTAAGTTTATAGAGGAGATTAAGGGAAAATTTTGATGGATAGTTTTTGTATAGGTTTGAGTAGACTTGAGTGTAGTATATCTCAAGAGTCTCTGCGGATTTTGAAAACATAAAGGAGATGAACTTTAGAAACTAGTTTTTAGTGCTCATGTAGTTGCAGGAAATCCTACAACACATCCCTCACAAGAATTCATAAGTTTCAACACATTTCTTAAGATCAATACCGACACTTTTTATTGATTGAATCTGTAAATTTTACAAGAAGGAAATGAAATCAAGAATACAACACTATTTTGGACTTTCTCTCTACTCAAAACTTTCTCAACACTTCAAAAAATTATCTCTCTCTACCTTATGCCTATTCATCTCTTTATATATGGTATTCTATAGTGGATGACAGCTAAGTTGACCTTTATTTTCGGATCTGACTCGCGATATTTCGCAAGCTTACAAATGTTAATTTTTCAAACATCCTAAATTTCGCTAGATGATAACACTTTTCTCATGTTTACGCTGTCGTCATCTGTTATGTCATTTCTGAGATTACTCTGTGACGTCTTCACAATGTTGTAGATGAAGATTTCACAAATGTGTTGTTGTTGCGATATTATGATCCTACATCTTGCCTCTTCTCATGTCTTCTATGCGAAGGGGAGAATGTCATGAGAATTTGTACATCAGAATCCCGTAGTTGTTCATTTTCCTATATTCTTCTCCCGACAAGGTTCCGTGAATTAAGTATGACCGCCTACACGTGTCAAATGATCCTCTACTCACCGGCACGTTCATTGTCATCCAGTCATCATCCTTTTTTATATTTAAGGAGAGATCTAGTAGAGAGATAATTTTCTTCTTTTATTTCTCTGTCTTCCTCATCTCTACGCTCTTTGTAAGGCCTCATTGTCTGCAATTTTCTTCTCTTGAAGATTCATCTGCTACTGCTTTCATGGAGTCATCAAGGTAGATATTCTTCCGATTTTGCTGAAACCGATTATTTATTGAAGTTATCTTATCCGACTTTATTCGACTCTATGTAATTCCCATAATGTTTCTGTTTCATCAGAATCACCTCTAACACCATATTTTTTGTCCAAAACCCTAATGCTTCCAAAGATTCGCAGCCCAAAGTCGTTGTAAACAAAAGAAAGTATGCTCATCGCAAGGTAGTAAGAAACACTTATTCTTTTAATAACAATATTGTTGCCTCAGTTTCTTATCTGGATTGTGATTCGCAGGGTGATGGAGATGCCAACAAGCCTCCCAAGAAATCTTGCCATCTTAAGACCATTGAAACTTCTGTTCAATTTTCTTCACTTATCCCTTCAAAATCTCCTGCGATATCTTCGCAAACTGAATCCTTACTTCCCATTCGCGAAAATGTTGCCTCAGATTTCACTCCTTCAACTAATCTTCTTGTGGATGATACCCTTCTTATTAACCCTTCTGCGAATGAAACCATTTTTTCTCCTGTTCTTAATGCTTCTCAAGTCGACTCCTCTTTAATCTCAATTACTAATCCTCCTCAAACCTCACCTTCAAATGATACATCTATCGCAAAGAATGATTCAATTCTTCCATCTTCTATCGTCATCACTTCTTCATCTGAATCTCTTCCCTTTTGTAAAAACCCTATGGAAGGAATATATATATATGGAAGGAATATATATATATATTTCTTTTAAAGTGTTATCTGATGTTCTGGATGATGTTAAGAAGTCTCCTACTGATCCTATCAAGTTTGGTGTCTGCGAGATTTGAGTAAATATTTTGGCTCTGATAGAAGTGTTTCACAAATAGCTCCAGAGAAACATGTCGAAGTCTTGAATAAGAATCTCCAAATGATGACCTTCGAATGTAATGCTCTTCGCCTAGAAAACCAAAAACTCTAGAATGTCTCGTTGGATCGTGATAATCTTCGCAAGAAAAATAACAAACTAAAAGGTATAATTTTTCTTATCTTCGCCCTTAATTTATCCTTTTTTAGCACTTTTGTCTTTTTTGTATTCAATTTCTTAAAATCCTTTGTTCGCCCTTTAAGTCTTAAACCAGGAACGAATAATGGAGAGATATCAATTTGAATCCATCGCGGAAGAGGCTCGTATGGATAAAGATATTTGGATGGATCAATATAACTGACTAGTTCTTTAAGCAATGAAGTATGTTGCCTCTCTTATTCTTTGACTAAGGCTAATCTGAAGATGGAAACTTTATCAGATGAGAATAAAATTTTATCTCAAGAGAAGAGAATTCTTTCAAACAAGGTGGCGATCTCTTCGCAACAACTTAGCATGCTTTAAAAAGTATGTGATGACCAAGAGAAATCTCTTCGCTCATTGAAGAGAGAACTTAAGGAAGTAATAGAGTCATATATTGCTGGAAAAAAATACACTCATCCAGGGTAGAATAGCTTTAAGTGTAAAGGAAAATCAACTTAAATAAAAATACTCCAAACTAGAAGAATCTTTTTCCTCGCTTGCGAAGGAGAATGCTTTTCTTATTTATAAAGAGAAAAACCTTCATTCTCGCCTACAAGGTTTAGTCAGAGATAAATTTGATGATGCGATGGACCGCTGGGAAGATAATTGTTTGGCTCTAATTCACTGTCTTGTTTCGCAAAAGGAAGGTAGTCATAAAAATTTGACTGCCTCAACCGTCTTTTATCTTTGTTAAGTCTCTGTGTAATATTTACTTGCGAATTCTTCGTATTAATGAACTTTTTGTATTCTATGTTTTCGCAGAGTCTGAGAAAAATCTTCATTCCTCCGTTTCTGTCTTGGTGTCTAAATATGCAAAAATTCGCAAAGAGAATGCATTACTTGCTTCTTCCTTTGCTCACTCTCGCAGCCGAGCAGAAAGAAGGTTTTATTATCTTTCCTAATTCAAGGATATTCAAGATACAAATCATCAGAAGGCATTTCTTTGTCAAGTCCATCTCAAAGATAAAGTTCTGGTGAATGACATCTTGCTGTCCAAGTCTATTTCTCATGTATCAGTCGAACCTTTAGAAGTAGATGATGATGAAATTCCTCTTCCTGCTGACAACGATTTTGACTATGAAAGTGGTAAAAAAGCTTATTCTCAAGAAGATTTTTCCAATGAAGAAGAAATCCCTCTTAAAGAAACAACTGTTGCTGATGTTCCAGATGAGGAAGAATCTAGAATGAATAAATCAACTGTTGATGATGTCCCAAATGAAGAGGAAGCTAGAGTACACAAGAATAAGGAGAATACTGGCGAAAATGATAAATCTGGCGAAGAACGTCCATTATCTCCTTCTGGCGAAACTAACACTAAAGTCTGAGCTTTAGTTTTAATTTCTTGAATTACTTCTTCTTCTTCTCTTCTTGTGAATGATGTATTTCAGTCAACGTTTGAGATTCATTTGCTCTTTTAGTATTTTGTATGCTTGCGAGAAAGATAATGACATTTGGTTTATTAATTCCCAAACTTGCCTCTCATTATCTTTCTTGTGATGAACAAATTTTTCATGCATAAAGAATAGTTAGTTTTTATAAATTTTTTGTTTTGTCATGTTGTCTTATTTTGCCTTCCTAATTAAAGGTCTTATTTTGCCACCTCTTGTCATTGCGACAAAATCGCAGGACGTTCTTACATTTTCATGTAAGAACCCATTGATCTTGCCTTAACTCTTTATTTTTTATTAAAATTGTTGTTGCGACAATATGACAAGCCTAAATTTCTTACGAAGCTAAAGCCCCGTGACATTGGCGTCTTGCGATGAAATCGCAGAACGTCCTTACACTTTCATGTACTGACCCATTGATCTCGTCTTATATTTTTCTGTTGGCTTATTTCCTCTTTATAATTATTTCACAAATATGACAAGTCTTGATACTCCCATGAGTAAAAAGCCTTATGACATTTGCGTCTTATGACACTTATCATCTCCCTAATGGAGGGTGCCTCCATTATCTTCCCCCTGGTTTCCCCTTCAAGGAGGCGTACTTCTACCATACAAGGCTAGCTCCTCCCATCCAGTCTTGAAAACAACCAGTTGTTTTCGCAGCCTCTTATCCCTTTTGCCTATATGGCTTATGGTTATGAGACTTCACCCTAAGTGGGGTTTTCTTCAGGTCGAGTGCATCATATCCAAGACTTTTCAAGAATGGAAAGGTACGCTCCAGACGCCCCGGGCACTCTTGACTCAACCGTGTACCTCGGCTCCTTGGTCATATGCTGCACTCCTTAGGGGAGTCCTTATTACCCTAGTCGCCCAACTCAAGTCATATGCTTAAGTTGAGAATCCAAGGTGCCTCTCCTGGATGGGTTTTTATTGACCCCAAATCTCCATGACTTAGGTTCCAGTAGCGATGTAACCTTTTCGCTGAGCCATGCAACAAATACCCCCTTCTATGACGCACTTTAAGTCTTACATTTGCCTCTTGTGAAATTTTGATTTCGCGAACTAGGGTGCACGCCATAGTAGGTTCGTCCCATTCTAATATGTCATTAATCTCTGCGAAATTTTCGCACATTGTCATTTTGTTTTGGATGTTTGCAATTTTGGAACTTCTCTTTCATAAGATTTTCGCAAATATTCCTTTTGTTTCAATCATACATTGCTTTGCAATCTACCTTTTCTCAAAATATTTTATTGGTAATACTTCTTTAGATATAATATGTTCCACGGTCTCCCAAGTCTTTGACCCACATCTCTACCCTCTGGGTCCATCAATTTATATTCCCCTATTCCAACTATCTCTTTAATTATATAAGGTCAGTCCCATTTTCTTGCAAGTTTTCCGCCATTTTCTCGCTGATATATTGGTGTTTATCGCAACACCAAATCCCCTGGTTGAAATTCACGTTTTTTGACACGTTTATTATACTCTCAGGCTAATCTTCGCTGGTAATTTTCCATATGTTGTAGTGCTTTTTCTCTCTTTTCTTCCAATTCATCAAGTTTGGTTAAAATCATTCCTGCACTAAGGTTTTTCTCCAAGCTTCTCTTTTTGTTGTGGGAATAACAACTTCTGTTGGTAGCATAGTTTCAACTCCATATGTTAAACAAAAAGGTGACATTCTAGTAGCTTCTCGCCTAGTTGTGTTGTAATCCCATACTAAATTATGCACATGTTCGCACCATGCTCTATTATGTCCTTCTAATTTCATCTTCAATATATCTGCAATTGTCTTATTTGTTGCTTCTGCTTGTCCATTATCCTGTGGATATAGCGGGGTTGATTTTCCACACTTTATCTTAAATGCATTGAGTAGCATTTCTATGTTCTTCCCTTCAAACTGTTTCCCATTATCAGATACTAATTATGCTGGAATTCCAAATCTGCAAATGATATTTTCAAATATGAACGTGAATATGTCTTTGTCGTGAATATGTTGTACTACTTTCACTTCTTCCCATTTTGTGAAATAATCTATAGCAACAATTAAATATATCCTTTGTCCAGATCATGGTAAAACGGTCCCACAGTGTCTAAACCCCACTTTCCAAAGGGCCAAACACTTGTTGAAGATGTTAACGGTGCTCCAGGTGCATGTATTTTCTTTCCATGTCGCTGACAATCTTCGCAACGCCTTGATATTTGTTTCGCATCTTCATGCATATATGGACAATAATAACCTTTCATTTTCATTCTGTATGCCAGGGATCTTCCTCCACTATGATTGCTAGCATCCCCACTATGTAACATCTTTAATATTTCTTCTCCCTCTTTTCGTGTTAAACATCTGAGTGATGGTCCATTAAAGGATCTTCTATACAACACCCTCTTAGCTCATAATTTGTCGCACAACTTTTTTGTTTGTGTACCTCCAATATATTTATTGGTGTTTCTCCTTTTGCTAAATATGCATGAAGTTATGCTCTCCAATCTTCGGCATTGGGTATTTGTGCTTCTTCTTCACCTTCTATTATCATAACATCTACTTCCTCCTCTTCTTATTTGTTTACAGATGGTGATAGGAGCATCTTTATTTTTATGCATCTCGCAGCCGGATCTGTCATCATACTTGAAATGAAAGCATAAGCATCTGCAAGTCTATTGTCTTTCCTTGATATGTGTCTCCACTTAATTTTTGGAATTTTCGCTGACAATTCTTCAACAAGTTTCTTATATTTTTTCAAGGATGGTTCATTTGTAGTGTATTCTCCTTTTATTTGGCGAATAAATAGCTGTGAATCACTGATAATTCTCATATTCTCCAATTTCATTACTATTGCGAATTTTAGACCATGCACCACAGCTTCGTATTCTGTTTTATTATTAGTGGATGCGAGTTCTAGTATGAAGGAAAAAGTCATTTTGTTTCCTTCTGGCGAAATCAGGACAATTCCAACTTCATTACCTTCCCCATTTGATGACCCATATACCAATATTTCTCATCTATCAGGTTCTGTCAACAGATCTCTTGGATTCCCATGTTCTTCCTCCACGTCCATCATTTCCTTCACTGCTTCATCATCTTCTAGAGGAAATTCTGCTAAGAATTCTGCAATAACTTGTGACTTTAGTGAAGATAATATTTCATACTTGATTTCGAAATGTCCTACTTGTGCATTCCATCTCTCCACCCTGCCTGACATTTTTGAATTCTTCATCACTGATTCAATTGGTACCTTTGTCAACACCCTCACTTTGTGTGCTTGAAAATATATGCGAAGTTTAAACGTTGCATAAACTAATGCCATAATTAGTTTTTCGATTTTTGAATAATTTTTTTCTGCGGGATTGAAAGTTTTACTGATTTAGTAAATAGGTTTTTCAACTCCTGCGTCAATTCGCAATAGCACTGCACTTAATGCATGCGAAGTTGTCTCAAGATAAATTAATAGTTCTTCTCATGTTTCTGCCTTTTGTAAAATTGATATATTCATCAGATGTTCTTTTATTCCTTGGAAAGCTTTATCGCATTCATATGTCCATCTGAACTTTGTCCCCTTTTTGAGTATGTTGAAGAAATGCTTACATTTGTCTGAAGATCGCGAACTAAATCTTCCCAGCGAAGCCAATAGTTCGTTTAATTTTTGTACATATTTCACCGTCGCTGGTGTTGGCATATCGCGAACTGCTTGAACCTTCTCTGGATCAACATGTATTCCTTATTTTGATACAATATAGCCTAAAACATTTCCTGACGCAACCCCAAAAATACACTTCTCTGGATTTATCTTGATGTTAAAATGCCGCATCTGCTCAAAAATCTCCTTCAAACCATGCACGTGATCTTTAGCTTCTTTACTTTTTATTAACATATCATCCACATACACCTCTAATGTTTTATGTATCCACTTCACAAACACTTTCTCCACCATCCTTTGATATGTTGCACCAGCATTTCGCAGACCAAATGGCATTTTTGTATAACAATATAACCCTCTCGGAGCGAAAAAAGCAGTATGCTTTTGATCTTCTTCAGTGAGAGGAATTTTATTATAGACTTTTTATCTATCTAGAGAAGATATTCTATCATTTCCCGCTGCTGATTCGACCATTTATGGAATATCCGGTAATGGAAAGCTGTCTTTCGGACAAGCTTTGTTCAGATCAGTAAAGTCTATACAGATTCTTATCCCCTTATTTTTCTTTGGAACCACAACTATGTTAGCTATCCACTCTGGGTATTTAGCTTGTCTTATAATTCCGGCCTCAAGTATCTTCTGTAACTCTTCTTCTATTTGGGGGTGATATGCTATCGCGATTTTTCTTATTATTTGTTTGAAGGGTCTTTCACTTTTGTCAATCTCCAACCTATGACACGCCACATATGGATCTATTCCAGGCATCTCATCCATGTTCCATGCGAAAATATCTTTGTATTCTCGCAAAAGACTAATAGTTTTTTCTTCTTCATCTGCCTCCATTTTGGTCCAAATTCTTAGTATTTTGGGTTCTTCTTTAGTTACAACATTCACTTCCTTTGTTAGTTCTGCTGCAGTGTAACTGGCCTTAGGTTCTCTCATAGGTGTTGGTTCTTTTATTATTTTCGAAGATTCATTTCCTAGTTTCGGAATTTCGCTGGGTATCCCTTTTCCTTCCTCTTCTTTTATCATGTAAATTCTGAATTCTTCTTCTTTCTTCGCTTCTCTTGCTATCTTCCTGCGATTTTTTCGCTTCTTTGCACATCCTTCATAATGCTTCACTTCAATTTGATAACATAATTTTGCGCTATCAACATCCCCTCTGATTTCACCAATCCCACTCGGCATGGGAAATTTAATGCATTGAGCAATGTCGACGCTACGGCTTTAATTGCGTGTATCCATGGTCTTCCAAGTAACATATTATACGGTGATTCCATATCCACCACACATAGCGTCACCTATGTTTCAATCTCTCATAGAGAAATTCGCACCACTATTTCTCCTTTAGGTTTTGTTGTTGATTTTCCAAATCCATGGATATGATATGTTGAACAAGACATTTCTTCATCTTTGTATTCTATTCTTTTATATGCATGATAAAACATTATATCCACCGAACTTCCCGTATCCACCATAGTTCTGTTCACTGCCCATTCTTCCATGTTTTTTGTAGATTTCCATTTTTATTTCCGAGTGGCTACTGTGATTACAAAAGGAGATGTGTGGTTCAAATTTTCTCTTGGTATCTCTGCTGCTGTCAATGTAATTTTCTGCTTTTCCCAATCCTTCAAGGGTGATACCTTTTCCACCGTCATAATCTTTTTTCCTTCAAAATCTCGTTTATGTATTTTTCCTTTGATGTTATCATGGAACTTATTAATCATTGTTTTGAGATTATGTTTCTCTCCATCCTTCTGTTATCTTCATTGGTTTTAATTATCTTTTTCTTAACTGGTTTGCTGATTTGTTCCATCATCTTCTTGGTTTGAACAGTCTTAATAACAATCTTTTAATCTTGTTTTTTCAGCAAATTTTGACCTTCAGCCCCTCCTTCTAGCGTCATTATGTAGTTGCAGGAAATCCTGCAATACATCCCTCACAAGAATTCATAACTATCAACACATTTCTTAATATCAATAACGACACTTTTTATTGATTGAATCTGTAAATTTTACAAGAAGGAAATTAAATCAAGAATACAACACCATTTTGGACTTTCTCTCTCCTGAAAACTTTCTCAACACTTCAAAAATTATCTCTCTCCACCTTATGCCTATTCATCTCTTTATATAGGGTATTCTATAGTGGATGACAGCTAAGTTGACCTTTATTTTCGGATCTGTCTCGCGATATTTCACAAGCTTACAAATGTTAATTTCGCAAACATCCTAAATTTCGCTAGATCATCAAACTTTTCTCATGTTTACGCTGTCGTGATCTGTTATCTCATTTCTGAGATTACTCTGCGACGTCTTCGCAATGTTGTAGATGAAGATTTCATAAATGTGTTGTTGTTACGATATTCTGATCCTACAGCTCAGATTGATACTAAAAACGATTACAGGAAAGTGGATTTTATAGCGTTACAACTGACCTCTTCTAGGGTCTTCTAGCTTAGTATGAATACAAAGAAACTAAAGATAGTTTGACTGTAGAATGTTTGGCCATCACTCCAAGTAAGCTACATTAATTACTTGGGGACCAAACTTCTTGAGTTCACATTGTCTATTACTTGGTGACCAAACTTCTAGAGTTTACACTGTACCTAGATTGTTTACATTTACATTTCAGCAAATTGTAAACCGTAAACTGTTAAAATGAATTACTTTTAACACTCCTCCTTAATGCATTTTTGTCCAACTCCGAGTAAAATTCTCATGTACTCGAATTTGGGTCTTGGTAACGCCTTTGTGAATATGTCTGCCATTTGTTCCTCAGTATTGCAGTAGATAACTTTAATTTGTTTGTCTTCAGTTACCTCTCGAATGAAATAATGCTTGATAGGTATGTGTTTCGTGCGATTGTGAAAAATTGGATTCTTCGTTGTTGTTATCGCAGACTTATTGTCGCAAAATATTTGAGTTGCTTGATTTTCCTTCTCACCTATATCTCCAAATACTCTTCGTAGCCATGTTGCTTGGTGTGCTAATTCTGCTGCAGAAATATACTCAGCTTCTGTAGATGATAGTACTACCGTTTCTTGCTTCTTGGAGGCCCTGGAAAATATCCCAAAACCAATTGAGAATGCTTAGCCTGATGTGATTTTCATATCATCGACTGAACCAGCCCAGTCGTTATCCGTGTACCCAACTAATTTTGTGTCTGTAGTTGACTTGTACCATATGCTGTAATCTTTTGTTCCTTGCAAATACCTTAGTATTCGTTTTGCTGCTCACAAAACTTTAGTTGTCGTTGTAGTCAATATATTTGATATTTGATTTCTTTAGTCATTCAATATGTGAGTTTTTTTTTAGTCTCCCTGTCTCATATTTAAAGAGTTTGCAGTCGACCGTTCTTTAGCTCCTCAAGGAGTGAGAGTTTGTCGAGTATCTTGAATTCACTGACTAATGATAAATTTTATTTATTACATAAGGAATACCTATTCAGACGCAGTCTCAATGTGCAGAGAAAATTTTCAGTACCACAATGCTATGAATCCAGTCCTCCACATCACCGATGCGGAATACTATCGTCTCTACTAAGATCGTCTTCCTTGGCAGTTACAGGACTACATAATATTCGAAGGCAACAACCCAACAAGTGTAGCATGAACCCAAAACACTTCTGCAGATTATATGGTTGTATTCTGCTTTAGTTTTTGGTTCTGTTAGGAAGGAAATCTTAGTCTAAGTATGTATGTAAAATTTAAAGAAAAGGCATAAGCTTTGTGACAATAGCTTTCACTTCGAATGGCCAGTTCCTATTCAGACAAGTTGTACATTCACTCCTGAAATGTCCTTGCAGTTCCATAAGAAAAAAAAAAAAAAAAAAAAAAAGGCAGATGAAGTTGTTGAATCTGGACACCTTTTTCTTCGTTTCCATAGATTGTAGTTTCTCTTATTCGGTTACTAGTGGATTTCCCGTGCCATAATGGCATGGGGGCGGAAGGGGCGCTGGTGATCTAATGCCTTCATCACTGTATCGGGGTCAATATTTAACAGTAGTAACATCTTCCAATTCTTTTTGACTCTTATCTCTTCACCAAAGCAAGATGTCAATCATACTTGTAACTATGATCAACAAAAAGGTACACATACCAATATACTACCCAAATGGGGGTTTACTGCTCCAACTTACGCTTGGCACCAACCGACCCGGGACTGGAGTTTCCCATCCAACTACCTTACTTACCTGGTTAAAACCTACATCGCCCCTGGCCTGTAACCTGTCATATGATGGGTCAGCCACAACATTCGTCCCAACTCAATAATAACATATCCGAATTTAATCCAATCACCCTTGACCATTATGTTACAGTTCAAGTCAAACAATTGTAAAGAACAAATAGAAGGCAAAATCACATTCATGTTTACGTGCAAGTCATAAGTACTAACTATATGTTTTATGTATGATTTTTGTTCATATCTTCTCTAAATCAGCAAAACTAACAAAATTACATAAGCCATACACACTTCTGATAAATATGTGAAAGAATGTAGCATTTTGCGGAATATAGACTAAAAATCAACTTCCTAGAAGCCAAGACATCTAATACTATAACAAATGAAGAAGCATGAATTTTGTAGCAGAATCTCCACATAAAAAATGCGTTTTCCCAGCTGCAGAAATGGAAAAATCTTCTTCATGTATGATGCTTTCAAGACCGGGTGTATGAGACTGGACAATAGTCACAGTAGCATCAACTTTCAAAAGAAGCAATGACATGTAAGCCAACTACAACTGCCCTCTTTCCCGTCACTCTTATACCACTACGACTTAGGTGTTCAAGACATGCCTATAAAAAACACAACATCTTTTAAAAGAACACTAATCGAAAATCTAAATAAAGAATTAGATCAACACGATGTTTACATTCTTCAAATAACACAATAACCTAAGATTTTGAATTAAAAATGAGTACAAACTAAAATGGTAATCAATTTGGCATTACACAAACATGTAATGTTCACAAACGTAATCTTTCTATACTACAACTAAGGATGAAATCCAAAAATCATACCCAACTGAAATTCAACTGTCAATTCTTACAATCTGGATTTTATTTAAAAAAGTTATTAATGGAAATTGATATGGCCTAGTAAATTAGTTTAGGGTCATAAATTGATCTATGATGAGTAAAACTAAACATAATGACATCACTTTCTTGGCTCTACTACAGTTCTTCGTTTTCAAAATACCCAAGAGCCAAGATCAAAATTGCAGGATAAATCAAAATCACAAAAGTAAGATTCATTAACATGAATTACCAATTGCCAATAGCCCAAAATTTTAAAATGAAAGCTCGAAACTTGAAAGGAAAACAAAAAATCAATGGACAGACAAAGTGGGTACTAAACCATATGAGGAACAACAGCTAGAACTAAAACCCCTAGATGCGAGAAAAATTAGTAACCCAAAAACAGAACTCAATTGTTGTTGTTTGGGGTTACCTTCTCCGATCACCAAAATCTAATTTTGTACTTTAAGAGGGAGCCGATTGTAAACTAACACATAAATATCAACATTTATAAAGAAATATCAAAACTTACCATTACTTGGTCCGGCTCTGTGCTCATTATTAGTTGCAATAAATACTCATATTCTTCGCATTGCATAAGCTTTACGCCATTTTTCAAGGATCTCCTGTTTTTGATTTTCACTCATTGAACTTTGTCTATCCCTTTTTGCAATACGAAGCATCTCTAATTGAAGATCTCTCTGTTGGAGCTCAATTCTGGGGCTTTGGCGGGGAATAGAACTTGCTGCACATGTAAAACAACACCATTATAAGCTTATATTCTTAGTTTCTTACTCATGGAATAAACATTTACTAAAAATATATCATTGAATTCAGTAAACTTACAACTGGATTCATGGTCATTTGGTTGGCGATTTGCTGCACTAATTCTTGCGCGATAAGCAGCACAACATCGTTCATTATGATCCTGTTTTTTTCCGGTATCACTCTCGGTTAGCTCTCGAACTCGAGGTACATCACTAAGTCTCGAACTTGGACGTGGATGAGAACTCGATGAATCCATCCCCAATGGTAATGGAAGATGTTGATGCAGTTGAATAATGAATTCACTTAGACATTTACACAAACAAGTGATGTCCACAAACTTAACCTACCATCAATTCTATCCAACCAATTCAATATTATCATTTCAACCCAATTCAATCATTTCAATCAATTCAATACAATACAATTTCTAATTGATGACAGTAAATACGGTGCTAAACTGTTGGAAGGTATTTTCATGGTGGTGGTGTAGAAGGAAGAGAATGAAGTTGGTGGTTCAATCGATTAGGCATTTACAGAAAAATACAAACAATTAATGTTGAAAACGTTACATTACCTGAAGAGAAGAACATGAGTTTAATAACCATACCAATTCTAAAGTGAGTCAACCAATTCACCCAATTTCAAATTTAGGGTTATAGAGATGATGATTGAATATTCAATCAAATCAAAACTTTGGACCCTAAACTCGAAACTGAGTAAAGGTTATTCGATATTTAGAGATTTAGAGTGGAAATTGATGAAGATGAACAAAGAGTTAGATTGAGAAGGTAGGTTATAGTGATTTGTAGAAGAAGGCAGAAGATGGAATTGGTAGTAGTGGTGGTGTTTCAATCGATTGAGAAGTGCAGGTGGAGATAGTTATATAAACCGTCAGTTTTTGTGGAGGTGATGACATCCGACATTGGTAGTAGTGGTGGTGACGGTGGTGTGGAAGGTTGAAGGAGGTGGAGGGGGAGATCGAGATTCACAGTGAGAAGGAAACTGAACTTTTCTTCTTAGGTTAATTCGTTTACAAAACTACCCTTATATCTTTCTTGTTATTAACAATCATGGAGGGGCAATGTTGTTATTTCAATTAGGACACCAAAAATCTGGTTACCAACACCAAACAAATCATTTTGCTTTATATATATATATTAGGATATGACCCGTGTCGTAACAGCCCGGGTTTTAGTTAGTTATTCAAACAAAAATTTCATGAGTTTTATTTCTTGTAAACCTTGAACTCCATATTCGGAGAGATCCCAGCTATTTGGTGGTTGATTTTTACTAATGACCATGTTGTTGGTGAGTGATCCCAGCTATGGTTATAGATCTTCTACGGCCTAACTACCTTATCTTTCATGTTGTGTTTTTTTTTTTTACTCAACTTTCATGTTGTGTTAACAAATCTCAAATATACTGTCCCCCGAGTTTTTCCATATTCACCGAACAATATGGTGATCCCGAAAGGCCAAGGTATATACTTCACCTCATAAAAAGTTAGCGGAATAATCAAGCATGCTGAGATACTTTTTTTTTTTTAATTTAAAAAAAGGTGGTTGTTCAACTGACTCGGCTCACCAGGTTGAGTTGGAATAGGGGCACCTCGACTCGTGATCCTTCCACTGTCAAGAGTGGGATACTATAAGATATGATATGTGTAACGGAATACAAAAACGGAAGGTAACAATCTAAGCAAAAGAGGTCTAAGAAACTAAAATATGATTCAAGTTGGCGCTCAAAGAATCACAACAATGGCAAATTGTTGAATTATAAAGCCTCGATGTTATATATATAGGGGCATAGGGTGTACTAATTTGCTTTGTACCTATCAAATATGGGTATACTCCCAAAAAAATGCAGTCGTGCAGTTTATGACCAACAGTTATACCATAGGTTCACCGAGCAAAGACATCCTAGTTATCTCGTCCATATTACCGTGGTTTAAGCCGGAGGTATTGCCCACCCAATTAATTTTTTACCATAGTGGTTTCTGCTGCACGCCCAACATCTAACGTAGTCAACACTAAAGGGAGTATGCTATCCAAAAATGGACATAAGCGGAAAATCAACAACTGGTAGTAGGTAGCCAATTGAGGCAAACAAAGAAATGTGGAATAAAAATCACAAAAAAGTGACTCCACCAAGATTTATGACTCATACATGATTCGGCACGAAAAAAACGCATATCTGTGCACCCAGAGTCGAGCCTTATCTAACTCTGATAGCATCCCATCATGTGGTAATGAAATGGATAATCGGCGTATCAATTTTATTAATTCTATATAAATTTAGTGGACTGATTTCGAACCCGTAGACTCATATATAAAGTTCAGTACATATCCTGTTATATGTGAAAGACCAAATCCCCCATCAGACATGTCTTTTAACGTGATGATCTGTCAGGTGAGTTGTTACAGCTGAAAAGATGTGTTGTTTTTCCATAATGCAACATGTTAATGGAATTTGAAATTTGAAATCATTTTTCATTTGAAGGAAAAGTTTGCCTAACTGTTCAAAACATAATACATTTGTAGCTTTTTGTTGATTACTATGAGACGCAGAGAAGACAATAAAAATTTAGACCAATAAACGTGAACTAATAAAAATGAAATAGAATGTTTGTGCATAACTGTTTTCGGTTGTGCAGAGTGCAATGTCCACTTAATCGGGGACTACTTTGTGCGCATGGTATTCTTATCATTTTAATGTTTTTAATCCACAGTGTTGGTGCTTACATTTCTTGCTAAATCAACAATTAAAATTGTCTAAACATAACTCAAGTGCAGTTCAGTGAATAGTACCGTGAACTCTGAAATAATCGGACATAAAGGTCTTCCAAGACAACCATTCACAAATTAACATATAATAAAGTTTGATTCGTTACTTTCGGCAGTCATAGAGAAATCTGTCTGTGGCTCCAATGAGTTATACGCATGAAATGGATGCTTCGTACTCTAATGGCTGAACACAAGCAATGCAAGAATTTAAGGTCGAAATTTAGGAGGACATTAATCAACATACTGCAAAGGAAAAAATAAAAATAAAGAATACTTCACTAATCAACTGCAGTGGGAGGCCGACGACCATAATGGGGAATAAACAAATGTCTTTTGTTTCCAGTGTCGTTATAAAACTAAAATAAATAATAATATTGTCGAAGAATACAAATGTATTTTTTGAAGGATTGTAAAAGAGCAAGCATACCAATTACAAAGAGTAAATGAATACCTTCTTCTAGCTACCTGAAACCTTAATTGAATGATAACGGTGGGAAACAGATACATGTAAGATTAAAACCATCCAAAACTGGGTTCCAAAACTTATTCAACAACAACACGTAGTAAACGTGTACCTTAACCTCTACTATATGCGCTTCAACCTCCTCGATTTCAGATGTAGTCACATTATTCACAGTTGATGAAAAAATCATTATCATTAGCTAAGTTTGATACCGATACCAAACCACAGTCTAAACAAAAATACCAAAAAAAAAGGTTAATTTCAACAGTAGCACTGCACTTCAAATGATCGAAGCATCAAATGAAAAATTATTGAAAGAAAAAAGAACTTAAAACAAAACCTTGGAATCCAAATCTAGAGAATAACACTAAATCAAACAAAAAGAATAATTAAAAAAAAAATAACAAAGAAAAAACATCCAAACTGAAACTTACAGTGGTTTAGAAACATACCGAGGCGAGAACCCTTTGGAAAATAACCTCTTTTGGGGTTTATGTAGTCGAAGGGATTGATAGTAGAAATTAGAGAGCTATTAACGGGGAATTGTTTCCTTTTCATAACGCATGAAAAATTGATGGAGAGGGCGAAGTAAAACCTATTCTTACAAAGGTAATCTATGGTAAGTAACATAAGGGAATTGAAGGGAGAAATAACTCATTTGGTATGTTAGATCCGGGCATAAAAATGGGAAGTTTGATCACGGTGTGGAGGAGAAAAAATGGAAGGTAGAAAATGGTGGTAATAATTATGTATATAACGGAAGAGGCGAGTTAGCGGAAGAAGCGATCTGGGACGTCGGATGAGCCCTTAAAAAAGGGGTTCACTCTCAGCCACGATTTATCTTTTGCACTTCCAGAGGAATGACAGCCGTCGATCAGAGAAAAAAAGCTTATTCATATCCGCCGGATTGGACAAAAACCATTTTTTTTTGTAAGATAGATATAAAGAACCAAGCAGACTTGAGTGAGGGGGATGAGAACGACGCAATCCAGATCCAAAAATAAAGGTTGACTTAGCTGTCATCCACCATGTAATATCCTATATAAAAAACCAAGCAGACTTGAGTGAGGGGGGATGAGAAAGAAAGGAGAAGAGAGAAAGTTTAAAATAATTCTTATTTTCTTGCATTCTTATCATTCTTGTAAAATTCATAAAAGAAGCTAATAAAAACTTTGTGATTATTCTTGAAGTTTGGGTGAATCTTTGTGAAATCTCATTAGGGTATGATTGTAGAGAATCCTGCAATTACATAATGGTGCTTGAAACAGGGAGTATTATGACAAGAATTTGAAGAAAAAAATTAACCTGTGTGAAGATTGTTATTGTGATTTGAAAAAGTTTGGAATAACTAGTGAAGAATTTGTGTAGTTTTTAACGGATTATTAAAGTCAAAAAGATGATGAAACAAGGCAGTAAACCGATTAAGGAAAAGATAATTAAAGCCAGAGAAGACAGTAGGAGATTGGAGTGTAGCTTAATAAAAAAACAATGATTAATGAATTCCATGAAAATATCAAAGGAAGAATACATAAACGAGATTTTGAAGGAAAGAAAATCATGACGGTGGAAAAGGTGTCACCATTGAAGGACTGGGAAAAGCAGAAAATTGCATTCACAGCGGCAGAGATACCAAGAGAAAATTTAAGGCACACAACTCTGTTGGTAATCACAATAACTGCAGCGAGAAAATAGATGGATGAATCAGCGAAATCTATAGAAGAATGGGCGATGAACTGAACTTTAATAGATATAGGAAGTTCGGTTGACATAATGTTCTACCATGCATTCAAAGGAATGGCATACAAAAATAAAGTGATGACTTGTTCAAAATATCATATCCACCGCTTTGGAAAATTTACAACAAAACCTAAAGGAGAAATCATGGTGCGAATATTGCTAGGAGAAATTGAAACACAAGTGACATTATGTGTGGTGGATATGGAGTCAACTTACAACATGTTAATGGGAAGGCCGTGGATACATGAGATTAAAATCGTAGCATCAACATTGCATCAAATTTCCTATGCCAAGTGGAGTAGGTGAAATCAAAGGAGATGTTAACGGTGCGAAAATGTGTTATCAAGTAGAAGTGGAAAGTTATGAAGGACTTGCAAAGAGGCAAAAAATTCGCTGGAAAATGGCGAAGGAGGCAAGGAAAGAAGAAGAATTTAGAGTTTACATGATAAAAGCATAGGAAGGAAAAGTATTACCAAGTGAAATCTCGGAAGAAGGAGACAAACCGATAAAAACAATAAAAGAACCAACACCAATAGGAGAACAAAATGCGATCTACACTATAGCAGAACCAACAAAAGAAGTAAATGTTGGAACTGAAGAAGAACCAAAGATGCTAAGGATTGGAACCAAAATGGAAACATATTAGGAAGAAAGAACAATCAATCTCTTACGAAAATATGAAGACATATTCGCATGGAGCATGGAGGAGATGCCTGGAATAGATCCTTCTGTTGCGTGTCATCATTTGTAAATTAACAAAAGTGCAAGACCATTCAAGCAGAGAATAAGGAAAATAGCAACAACATATCATCCCCAAATAGAAGAAGAATTACAGAAGATGCTTGACGCAGGAATTATACGACAAGAAAAATACCCGGAGTGGATAGCGAATATGGTCGTAGTGCCTAAGAAAAACAAAGGGATAATAATCTGCATAAATTTCAGTGATATAAACAAAGCTTGTCCAAAGGACAGTTTTCCATTACCAGATATTCCACAAATGGTTGAATAAGCGTCAGGAAATGATAAAATATCTTCTTTAGATGTATATAAAGGTTACAATCAAATCCCTCTTGCTGAAGAAGACCAAGAACACACTGCCTTTTTCGCACCCAGAGGATTATATTGTTACACGAAAATGCCATTTGGTTTGCGAAATGCTGGAGAGACATATTATAGGATGGTAGAGAAGGTGTTTGCGAAATGAATACATAAGATATTAGAACTGTATGTGGACGACATATTGGTGAAAAGTAAGGAAGATAAAGATCATGTGCAGGATTTGAAGGAAATTTTTGAGAAGATGCGGCAATTTAACATCAAGGTAAATCCGGAAAAATGCATTTTCAGTGTTGCATCGGGAAATTTTTAGGATACATCGTGTCAAAAGAAGGAATACAAGTTGATCCATAAAAAGTACAAGCAGTCCGCGACATGCCAACGCCAGCAACGGTGAACGACGTACAGAAATTAAACGGGCTCTTGGCTTCCCTAGGAAGATTCATTTCACGATCATCAGACAAACGCAAGCATTTCTTCAACATACTCAAGAAGGGAACGAAGTTTAGATGGACAGATTAATGCGAGAAAGCGCTGCAAGGAATAAAATATAATTTGATGAATATATCCATCTTACAAAAAGCAGAGCCAGGGGAAGAATTGTTAATCTATCTTGCGACAACTTTGCATGCATTGAGTGCCGTGTTGTTACGAATAGAAGCAGGGGTAGAAATGATGATCTATTACATCAGCAAGACATTCAACGCGACAGAGAAAAACTATTCAAAGATTGAAAAACTAATATTGTCATTAGTTTACGCAACATTTAAGCTTCGCATATATTTTCATGCTCATAAAATAAGGGTATTGACAAAGGTGCCAATTGAATTAGTAATGAAAAATTCAAAAAGATCACAAGTGGGACATTTTGAGATCAAGTATGAAATACTATCTTTGCCGAAGTCACAAGTTGTTGCAGATTTCTTAGCAGAGTTTCCATTAGAAGAAGATGAAGTTATGGAGGAGATGATGGATATAGAAGAATAACATGGGAATCCAAGAGACCTGCTGACAGAGCCCAATATATAGGAAATATTGGTGGATGTATCATCAAATGGGGAAGGTAACGGAGTGGGAATTGTCCTAATTTCGCCAAAAGGAACGAAAATGGCTTTTTCCTTCAGGTTGGAGTTCGCATCCACTAATAATGAAACGGAGTATGAAGCATTGGTACATGCCTTAAGACTCGTAATAGAAATGAAATTAGAAAGCGCAAGAATCACCATTGACTTGCAGCTAGTCATTCGCCAAATAAAAGGAGAATACACTACGAATGAACCATCATTGAAGAAATACAAGAAGCTTGTTGAGGAATTGTCAGCAAAAATACCAAAAATAAAATGGAGACACATATCAAAGAAGGATAACAGACTAGCAGACGCCTTTGCTTTTATCCCAAGTATGATGGTAGATCCAACTGCAAGGGGCATAAAGATACAGACACTTCTTTCGCATTCAATTAACAAAGAAGGGGAGGAAGAGGCAGATGTGATGATAATAGAAGATGGGGAAGAGGATCAGGTGAACAATTTCGCAGATTGGAGAATCGAACTTCATGCATATCTAGAGAAAGGAGAAATACCAAGAAATAGTTTGGAGGCACATAAATTAAAGAGTCATGCGACAAATTATGAACTTATAGACGGGGGATTATATCGAAGATCATTTAACGGACCATCACTTAGATGCTTGACACGAAAAGAAAAAGAAGTATTGAAAGCATTACATTGTGGGGATGATGGTAGCCATAGCGGAGGAAGATATTTGGCATACAAAACGAAAATGCAAGGATATTATTGGTCGTACATGCATGAGGATGCGAAAGAAGTATCAAGGCGCTGCGAAGAATGTCAGCGGCACAGTAAGAGGATACATGCACCTGGAGTACCTTTATCATCTTCATCAAGTGTGTGGCCCTTTGGGAAATGGGGTCTAGACATTGTGGGAACATTTTTACCAAGATCTGGACAAAGAAGATATTTAATTGTCACGACAGATTATTTCACAAAATGGGCTGAAGTAAAGGCAGTACATCATATTCGCGATAAAGACGTCTTCACATTTATATTCGAAAATATCATTTGTAGATTTGGATTTCCTGCACAATTTGTGTCTGATAATGGAAAACAGTTCGAAGGGCATAACATAGAAATGTTACTTAATGCATTTAAGATAAAATGTGGGAAATCCACCCCTTTATATCCGCAAAGCAATAGGAAAGCAGAAGCAACAAATAAGACAATTGCAGATATATTGAAGAAGAAGCCAGAGGGGCATAATAAAGAATGGTGCGAACAGGTGCATAATATGCAGTATAGGCTTATGACACATCTAGGAGAGAAGCTACAGGAATGTCATCTTTCTGTTTAACATATGGGGTTGAAGCGGTGCTACCAACTAAGGTCATTATTCCCACAACAAAAAGAGAATCATGGGAGAAAAATCTAAGTGCGGATATGATTTTAACAAAGCTTGATGAATTAGAAGAAAAGATAGAAATGGCTCTACATGAGAACTATCAGCGAAGATTAGCTCGAGAATACAATAAGCATGTTAAAATAAGAGACTTTCAGCAGGTGATTTGGTGCTGCGGGAAATACTAGTGTATCAGAAAGAAAATGACGGAAAACTAAAAAAGAAATGGGACGGACCATACACCATTAAAGAAATAGTTGGAATAGGGGAATATAAACTGATGGATCGTGAGGGAAATAATACTGGTCGCAAGCCTGATCGACCATGGAATAAACTATATATAAAGAAATATTATCCATAAAGGGTCTAGCAAATGAAAACATGCGATAATTTCGCAGAAATTATGATTTTTACAAAAGAAAATCAAAGTTGAATGACCAAATAATGAAAGAGGCATCCAACTATGACGTACACCCTGGTTGGGCAAATGTAAGACCTAAAGTGTGTCATATGAGGGGAAAACCTATTGCATGGCTCAAGGGAAGGCTATACCACCACCGGAACTTAGTCATGGAGATTTGGGGTCATAAAGCCCATCCAGGAGAGGCGCCTTGGATTTTCAGCCTGAGATTATGACTTAGGTTGGACGACTAAGGTGAGAAGGTCTCTCCTAAGGAGTGTAGAACTCTATCAAGGCGCCGAGGTACACGGTTGAGCCAAGAGTGCCTTTGGCGTCTGGAGCGTACCTGACCATTCTTGGAAAGTCTTGACTATTATGCACTCGGTCCGAAGAAAACCCCACTTAGGGTGCGGTCTTGTAACCATGAGGCATATCGACGAAGGGATAAGAGGCCGCGAAAACAACTGGTTGTTGTTAAGACCGGATGAGAGGATCCAACCTTGTATGGTAGAGGTATGACTCCTTGAAGGGGCAACCAGGGGTATGATAAAGACGGCACCCTCCATTATGGAGCTGATAAGTGTCAAAGACGCAAATGTCATGAGGCTTTTTACTCACTGGAGTATCAAGGCTTGTCATATTTGTGTAATGATCCTGCAGAGGCAATAATACAAGAGAAAGATAAGACGATATCAATGGGTCGGTGCACGAAAGTGTAAATACGTCCTGCGATTTCGTCGCAAGACAACAATGTCATGGGGCTTTATGTTCGCAAGAATATTTAGGCCTGTCATATTGTCGCATAAAACATATCTTGCTGAGGCAATAAGATAAGAAAAGGTTAAGACAAGATCAATGGGTCATTACATGAAAGTGTAAAGACGGTCTGCGATTTTTTCGCAAAAATAAGGGGTGGAAAAATAAGACCTTTAACTAGGAAGGTACAACAAGACCACATGAAACAAAAATAAATTTATAAACATTAACTATTTAATATTATGCAGGTAAAAGACACATTTCTTCCAAGAAATATAATGAGAGGAAAGTATGGGAATTAATAAAGAAGATGCATTATCTTTCTCACCAATAAGTGGGGTACCAAAAAAGTAAATGAATTTCAAGATTCATTGAAGTACATCATTCGTAAGAGTAATAAAGAGGAAATAAAACAACTCAAGAAGCTAAAGTTAGGTTGCTAAAGGAATTTCAGACTTCAACATTAGCTTCGCAAGGATGGGTTGATGGAAGATCTTCCCCATTTTTCTCATTTTTGCGCGTGCGAGTCTTCTTCTTCTCCTGATTCATTCCAGCTTCTTCTCCATCTTGATTACCGCCAATATTTACTTCCTTAAGGGATCCGTATACTCCATGATTCTCAAGAATAGTTTTATCATCACTTTCGAGTTCGTAATCACTCTCAGGTTCGCGAGGAACCTCATCAGCATCTACTTCAAGAGGTGAAACTGTTGTAGGAGGAAGTGTGTGATCTAATAAGATGCTATTTACAAAGACTTCAGCTTTGAGGTGAACTTGGCGAAGAAGTGCTCTTTGAAAATTTCTGCTCTCAATATCCTTGAGATGTTGAAGGTAGTCATATCTTCTTTCTGCACAATCGCGAGAGCATGCAAGAACAGTAGAAAGCATCGCATTCTCCTTGCGAATCTTGGCTATTTTAGATTCCAAATAAGAAATAGAAGGGTGAAGACTTATTTCAGACTCTGCGATAAACAAAGACACAAAAGTTTATTAAAGCGAAATTTTTGTGTGAAGAATATTGAAAAAATAATTAAGTAAGAAAGGGTGGTTGAGGCAGCCAGATTCTTATGACTACCTTCCTTCTGTGAAATAAGATATTGAGTTAAAGCCAAGTTACTATTCTCCAAGTGGTTCATTGCATCGTCAAAATTCGCCCCAACCAAACCTTTCAGGAGAGATCACAGATTCTTATCATTAGAAATAATTAAAGCATTTTCCTTCACTAGGGAAGCATATGAATCTTCTAATTGAGTGTGTTATTCTTTAACTTGATTCTCCTTTATACTCAAAGCTATCCTACCTTGGATGAGTTTATTCTTCTCAGCAGTAGACGACTCAGTTACTTCCTTAAGTTCACTTTTCAACTAGCGAAGAGATCGCTCATGATCATCACATATTTTTTGGCGTATGCTAAGTTATTGCGAAGATATCGCCATTTTGTTTAGGAGAATTCGTTTCTTTCGGGATAGGGTTTCATTTTCATCTACCAAAGTTTCAATCTCCAAGTTAGCTTTAGTTAATGAATAAGAGAGGCGAGATATTTCGCTACTTAATGTTTCCTGGTTTTGAACTAGTTGAGTGTTCTCATTGGTAAGGTCTTCAATTTGGTCAACATAATACAATTGAAGATTTAATAGTCTTTGATTGGAGAGGCTTCTTAGTGGGTTTATTACTATCTTCAGCATCCTGCGAACATCAACTCTGATAAGAAACATAGGCAACAATATTGTTATTAAATAAGTAATGTTTCTTACTACCTTTCTATTCGCAGACTTCCTTTTGACTGCAACAACTTTGTGTTGTGAGCTTTTGGAAACTTTAGGGTTCGAGACTGTGAATTTGGTGTTAGAGGTGCTTTTACTGAAATAGAGTTAGTATGGGAATTACATAAAATAATAAAATTAATTAGGGAAATCAACAAAATAAGATCAATTCTAGCAAAATCAGAGAAGAAAAGTTAAACTAACCTTGATGTCTCCATGAAAGCAGCAGCAGGTAGATAAACTCGTGAAAATCAAAGATGAAGAAAATTACAGAGGATGAAGATTTACAGATAGTTTAGAAGTGAGGAAGACGAAGTAAAAGAAAAAAATTATTTTTCCACTAGTTTTCTCCTTAAATAGACAAAAAGAGATGACCGGTTGAAATTGAACGTGCTGGTAAACAAGGGGAATAATAAACACGTGTCGACGATTACGCCTGATTCACAGAATAGGTTGTCGGTTAAGAAAAATATGGAAAGATGAATAGATGCGGCGTTATGAAGTAGAGGTTCTCATATCATTCTCTTCTTCGCAGATAAGACATGAGAAGAGGCAAGATGTAGGAACAGAATCTCGCAACAACAATGCCCCAGCGAAGATTTAACCAAAAAATATATACGAAGACCATCACAGACTATTTGAAGAGTGATGTAGCAAGTGACATCATCCTAATCTCGAGGAAAGTATGAAGACCTTGCGAGATTGAAGAGCATATGCGAAGAAAAACCTTGTAAGTTTGCGAGAATGGCGCAAGCCAGATCCGAAAATAAAGGTTGACTTAGCTGTCATCCACCATGTAATACCCTATATAAAGAACCAAGCAGACTTGAGTGAGGGGGATGAGAAAGAAAGGAGGAGAGAGAAAGTTTAGAATAATTCGTATTTCCTTACATTCTTATCATTCTTGTAAAATTCATAAAAAAAGCTAATAAAAACTTTGTGATTATTCTTGAAGTTCGGGTGAATCTTTGTGAAATCTCGTTAGGGTGTGATTGTAGGGAATCCTGCGATTACATTTAGTATTTTGGAGTTTGTTAGTACACTACATAATGGTTTGCCGTGATTTGAGTCTGCGAGTTTAGCATTTTCCAATATAATTTTATTTTATGAATATCTTTACACTTAACATTAGTTCTTTAATACACTGGCTTCGTATAGCAAATGTAGAGTTCAATGTACGTATTGATCAGAATCCCATTATTGGCAAACAACTAATGCGAATCGTTGATGCACAAACAATTGAAGCGGGGTACAACTGCATGAGTGGATAGGGCCTATACATGACCCTGCTAAATATATGCCAATGTGTGTTTAGTTATTTCTGTAATGGCTTTGGGATTTGTAAAGTCATATTTCTGCCAATGTAATTTCATTACGGTTCATTCTAAATTAAAAGACGCAATGATTTTCTCTTTTTTTTTTCTCAAATGTTCTCTCCGATAATCCTTAGTGAAATAACATTAAGCTTCTTTTAATTTTTTGGCGATGGATCTTTCCACAAAGCTTATTCCACTTTATTAGAACTCCATATTTATTTTTGCCAAATAATATGGCCTTGTTTGGTAAAATTTATGATTATCTATTTATGATTATAGATAATCATAAATTGATAAATGATTATGATATAATCATTTTTAAAATAAATTTTTCCAAACACTTTTTTCAAATAATTGATTATCATAGAACGATGATTTCAAAAAGGAGAAGAAAAAATAATGATCTACGATGTTTTTTAGTCCTATGTTGTTTTGATGTCTCTCTCTTGATAGTTTAGAGAAAATAAGAAGAAAAAATTCAATTTGAGTTTTAGAAAAAATAATTGATTATAATAAATTTTCAAAACAACTTTTTCCTGTTTATGGAAATAATAGATTTTTTCAATTATGATTAAAATAAACAATTATTATAATGGTTACCAAACGCATATAGAATCCATTATAATCTGCATAATGAATTATGGACTGATAATCCATTAAAATAATGGTTACCAAATTGATGCTTTCAATTGGTCAAGGGGGTTAAATTGTTTTAAGGGTATTGATACCTCTACTGTTATTGTGGGGTGTGCGCATTTCTTTTTAAATCCTCCTTAAGTTGTCCTTTTTTTGTTAAGGTTTGTAGTTGGGTTTTTCCCTTCCTGTTGTTGGGTTTCAATCTGTTTTCCTAGCCTCTAAGGCTAGTGGGTTCTTGTTTTCTTTTTATTCTTTCAATATATTCGCCTTCTTTGCCGAGCAAAAAAATATAATCCGAAGCAGCTATAGATATCAAACGAGAACAACTAAGTTCCAAAGTACAATACGAAGTTAACATTTTCTTTTGTTAACCGATGGAAACAACTGAAATAATAGGTTTGTAACTACCTATTTGAGAGATCGTTAGTAGTTACGGCTGACTATCGTATTTATGTAGCAGAAATGGATGACTAAATGAAATCCAAGTGCGGGAATAAAACTGAAAAATTACTAATGTATTAATGGGAGTTTATAGAATATATGATGTCCCAGCTTACGGTAATGCGAAATAGCCCGTGCCGTGTCATTTCCTGGTAAACAATGAGCTAGTAATGAAATCTACAATAAACCTGTGTAGCATTTGGACCTGGATACAGGATTAGGTACGTTAATATCAGTTTGCATCTAACTATCTAATAGTCTATTATTACCTAATCTAATGGAGTGGGTACAACAACACAATCTTTTGGTGTTTGTATACAGGGCCGGTCCTGCATCTTTTGTGGCCTAATGCAAGAATTTTTTTGTGGCCCCTTGTAAATCCATTTTGTCGATACAAATAACCAAGATAGCAATTTACTGTACTGGTATATGTTTCTTTTTGTTGATGTTTCTGTACTTGTTCTTGTAAAAAAACCTATTACAGTCTCAGTGGACCTGACTTGAATTACTTGAGATCATTGTTATCAATTTCAGCAAGCCGAACTATTAATTGATGAATGTGAAAATCACTGGTTGCTAGCACCGCATTCCTTACTTAGTATGAGCTTAATAATCTATTTGTCTTGACGCCTAGTTTCTAAACGTACATAGACCAAGGCTAATTTGATGCCTAACTTGTAAACGTACACCAACTAAGGCTAATTAGACGTCTTATCTAGCTAACTTTAATATAGGCTTCTCTTAAATGTAGCCCATGTTTTTATTAACCATAGCCAAAAAGTTTAAGTTAAAACGAAAAGCTAAAATTACCAAATGAGTCTTAATTTTTTAACTTATAATCATACTTCTTCCCCAAAATTAAAATATGAACCCTAATTCTTTTGTTTTGATCCAATCTAAATTATATTTCAATTATAAATCACCCTATTATAATCGTTCTCTCATTATTCTTACAAATCACCCTATTATAAACCTTAATTATTTACTTTTCCTAAAAAGAAAAGGAAAAAAGAACTTCTCCACAACAATATTAGTTTTCCAAATCATGATTATCAATTGAGTTTGTATATTCTCAATATTCCTTTAAAACTTCTCCACAACAATATCAATCCAAAAAAGAAATATAGACAGAAAGAGAAAGTTTTCACCCTGGCGAGTGCTCTTTTTGGTAAAGTGGTTAAGGACATTGATAGAGTTTACATGCTAACGGAGAGACAGAAAGCGGTTTTTGGTTGTTTGCAAGCAACACATGCCCAAGATTTTCTTCTGGATATTCCGATTGAGGGGTCGGAAGAAGATGTCTCCTTTGGAGTACCGGTCTATCCTCAAATACAGGTTAATGATCCCGCTTTATCCCCTCGACTCTCGCCGCCCTGCTTGCATCACAGGTTTCTTGGATTCATATGGTGAACATGCAGTTCATTGTAAAGTAGACCCTGGTTATAAATATAGACATGATCATGTGAGGGATATTTTGTATGATGTACTGTGGAGGTCTGGAATTTCGGCAAAGAAAGAAGCACATGTGCATTTCCTGACAGACCCACTTGAAGGGAGATCGACACTAAGACCAGCTGATGTTCTTATTTTTGGATGGGTTAATGGGAAACACACATGTGTTGACCTCACCGGGGTATCTCCTTTGGTAGGCATTGGACATGACACCTTTACAGTCGGGCGAGCAGCGCTAAAGGCTGCCTCATGTAAGATATCGAAGCATGAGAAAGCATGTGTTGACAATGGGCATTCTTTCGTCCCCTTTGCTTTTGATACTTTTGGCTATTTGGCTCCAGAAGCAGTTGGACTACTCAAGAGGGTCCAGAAAGTCATGCGCAGCAATGTAATGACCCATGGCTCACGAGATTTTATTTTTAATAGGATAGGTTTTTCTATTCAAAAAGGGCTAGCGGCACAGCTTGTCGCTCGCTTGCCTAGTATGTAATTTTTAACTTTGTAATTATTGGTACATTAGACTTTTCCGAATATTTAATAAACAAGGTTCAATTTTTTTATTAAAAAAAAAAAAATCCGCTAAGGTTTTGATTCTTTTCCTAAAATCAATTTTCTAAAACTCCATAACCATTGTTATTCTTTAAAAAGATTCTAAGATGATTTTTTTTCTCTCAATCATGATTACATAAATCTGGGTATTCTAAGATCATCAATTATATATGCCCACATATTACATAATTAACTTAATTTTATTTTTTTGATTTAGGGATTTGATGGGCTATATATAAAAATCATGTTTCATTTTATGGGTTATGTTAATAATCATAAGAACATGTTTGGTTGAATTAATGACTTTTTGATGTGGGCTATAGTTAATAAAAGCAGGGGCTATGTTTAAGAGAAGCCTTAATATATTGATGCTTAACTAGCAAAATTTAACTTAAACTTGTGCATTCCATTTGATTTAAATCGATCTCTAATGTACCGACTAGAAAACAAACAAACTAGTCTAGGCCTAAATAATTATCACTAATGACAAATTTCAAGCCCTAAGCTCTTTAATTAATGTATAATCTAAGCACTAATGACATTTGGGGAACTTTTTTTGTAGCCCATTTCTCTTTAATCTTATATATGAAACCCATCATTAAAATTCTATATACGAATGACCCATATTTACTTAAAAATAGGAGTTGATTACATAAATAACCTCTTACTAAATATATTAATTTTGTGATTTAATCCCTAAAAAACTCTTTGGATTTCCTAGAATAGCTCCCTCCTAAAATATCTCCCAATATGTCGTTTATTTGTTTCTCTCCCAAAAAAATCCATCATAAAATATCTCCCTGGGTGGCGTTCATGTGTTTCTCTCCTAAAAACATGCATAACTAACCAATTTTATCTATATGTTTATCTTGTTTATTTTTTGTTCCCGCAAAAAGAAAAATTATTCCAGCCTACCCAAAAAAGACCTAATTATCACCCATGGAGAGATCTAGGAAAATTCAAGTTTTCACAAGCCACCATTAATGAAACTTTCCCTTTTCACATGTAATTATATTTTGTGAAAATTCTAGTTTTCAGTGAAATCTTTAGTTTTTATCCATAATAATGTGGTGTGATCGGTGAAAATCATAATTTTTTAATGAAAATTCTAATTATCATCTATTGATAATCCCAATTATCAACTTTAAAAAAATAAGATTAAGTGAGAAAAATGAGTTATTATTATCTTTTTAATATTAAGAGAAAAAAGAAAGGAAAAAAAAAAAACAAAGAAATTAATACTCAACAAGTCGAGTAAGGAAGAAGGTGTTGGAAGACTTGGAGGAGTCTGCCAGCGATTAAACTCTTGAAGTGGTGCATAGTTATTATTAGTCATTATGTTCATTCATAACTCCATGCAAGTTACGGCAACTGAGTAAGTAAATACGAAAACAAGGGCATGCATGCACATGACACATAATTGATAGTATTATATGTCATTAATGTTAAGGAATATACGTTAGAAAATTTTGATTATCCTTATCTAAACCTAATTGGTCGGATCTAAACCCAATTGTTCGGAGTGAGTAGATACTACAGTTTAACAGAACTGAAAAAAAGAAAATGAAAAAAAAAAGATCCGCCTATCGCCCATAAATACGCCATAATCAATTGACCCTAAACTTGTGATTTTTTTTTTATTTCTTTTACGGAATGGATAAAGGTTAATTTAGTCATGCTGAAAGTTTTAAAATCTGAATTCAATCTAGATATATTAATCTTAACTGCACATCTTATATTTTGGGCTACAAATATATGCAATCTTAATAATGGGTTTCTGAAAGAGAGAGGAACCAAACTTGGGTTCCTCAGAAATTTCCACATTTATTATTGGTTCACACAACAATAAGGAAAAAATAAATCAACAACGGAAAGCGAATTTCAACTTTCGATTAAAAAATTAACCAAACCCTTCAAACTTGGTTTAACCTAATAGCTAAAAAATATACGAAAATAAACAAGCAAATATTATGAAAGGATACAAAGAAGATTTACCTTACCCATGGAGAGTTTGTGATTGAATCTAGCGACTATTATGATCTTTTATTTTCCCTTTTCCTTTCATAGTTTTATGGTTAATCAGGAGAAAAAAAGAATGAAAAAAACTAATTAACCTAAGCAGAAGTTAGATTTTGTGGCCTCCTCCCATCTGTGGCCTCAAGCAAGGTTTTCCTTGCTTTAATGGGAGGGCCGGCTCTGTTTGTATAAATAGCTATGCTGGTTAATTGATCTAAGAGAAAGCACAAATTTTATACATCTTCCTCTTCCGATTACAAAGAAAGAAAAAAAACACAAGTTTGATCAAGATTGAGGTTTTTCTTGCAGGAAATTCTAGCTCCAACAAATGCTGATGCAGCAGGTCCGGCTCTGGTAGGGACTAGGGAGTAAAGTGTGCTCCCGCACAAGGCGTACAATTTTTGAAGGCGTTTTTTTTTTGAACCCTATTTTGGGGAAGACCCAATAATTTTGGGGCATACATATATGACAAAACCCCGGGTGCCAATAGTATTTCAAGGTGGCCCTTATCCTCAAATTTTCAAAAATGCTAAACTACCCCTCATTTGATTAGTGTTTAGTTAGTGATAATTAAAATTAATTAATTGGTAATGATTAAAATTAGTTTAGTGTTAATTTATGATAATAATTTTATGTTTAAAGATAGTTTGTTAGTGAATAATTTTAGAAAAAGAAGGAGGAAAGAAGAAGGAGAGGAGGGAATTATTATTATTATTTTTGCGATCTTTGTGATTATTAAGAGATGTGTGATACAAATTCGAGTGAGGAAGGTGAATCTTCATCACGTAAAGCTAAGAAAATACATATCAATTACGTTGGAGATCCAGAAATGGCTGATTTGTTGGATTATGAAAATGATTTTACCCAAACTCAACATTTTTCTCAAGCTCAAGATGATTCCTTTATGGAGACAAATCCCGCAGATGAGTACATTCACGAGGAACCCAATGCTAATAATAGACATGTATGGTTGTATAAGTTGTTTAATGTCCGTTTTGTAGCTTGATTTCACCAAAAGTTATGATTTTTGCAAATAGTTCGGCGCAATAGAGTAAGGTTAATGAGATAATATGTATCTTAGAACCATAATAAACAAGAACAGTTCGGCTTTATAAGTCAAGCACGAATTAGCCGAACCCGTAGTTCGACTTTCATAAAGTAGTGCGTGTAAAGCGAACCATTAAAAACATGTGCGATATTGTTGTAGATTGTTGCTGAAATGGAAACTATGGAGGATCAACCACCGCCTGTTGATGTCATTAATGAAGACACTAGAGATCACTTCCAAACTGACTTGGTAGGTAACTAACGTAGTTTATGTTTTTATTAATTTTCAAGTATGTTGTATGCAAAATCATTAATAAAACTAAAGTTTTGTACTTGTGGATATGTAAACTTATTCAAATCAATGTTATATTATCTTCATCTTCAAGAGAATGAAAAGGTCAAAACAACGCAAAAAGAATGAGGCAATTCCGACATCGGACGAAGAAGTTATGGCCAAAATAAAATCTAAAAACTTGAGAGTACAGAGATAAGTTCGGCTGATAACTCATCATCACGAGTTAGCCGAACTTGGAGCATACAAAGCAAGATTTTGAAGTGTTTGAGAGATAAGTTCGGCTTAAAAGTAATCTAATCGAGTCAGTGAACTCGACAACCACTTGGGGTAAATTTCATTTGTCGTTCGGTAGGAAAGGTATTAGCAAGGTATTACGAACACGAAGGTTAAGCGCAATCGATTTTCAAAACATAAGCCGAACTGTTCTTCGTCTGTAAAAACAAATGAAGTTCGGCTGCTAAATTTCAGCCGAAAACTACTCTGGAACTTCCAAAACCCAGAGGAATCATCAATTACATGTCACAAATCAACGAAATACGAAAAACCAAACAATGGGTTTGTGGGAAACACCTTTCTATGTGCAATTTTAAAGAATCAGGCTCTATTTCTCGCTCTCCAACACCAATCAATCCACTATCCTCTTCATCACCATCTTTTCCAAAAACCCTAGATTGAGATGCTACAGAAGCAATACCAGGATTCAGCACCATATTTCTAGGGCATTGCTTAACACGAGCTGCCCGTAATGTGTTTAATCGAGAACTTAATCGAACAAAGAAATTTTCAGAATTTTGTTTGTGTTTTTGGAGAAGAAGAGTGAGAGAGAAGGGTTAATTAGTAATGGTTAGTGAGTTAATTAGTGGGTGGTTGGTTAATTAGTGGGATTGTTTTAGGATTAGAATTTAATTAAGTGGAAGGGTAGTAATGTAATTTAAACTGGGAAGGGGTATTATAATAACTTAACAACCATTAGGATAAGGGCCACCCTTGAAATACTATAGGCACCCATGTTTTTGTTCTATATGTATGCCCCAAAATAGGGTTCTTTTTTTTCTTCCAGATTTCAGTATTGGGCCCAGCTTTTTAACTATTTTTTTGAACCCTAATTTGGGGCATACCCAAAAAATTTGGGGCCTCTTGAATAAGACAAAAAAACAAGTGGACATAGTATTTCTAGGGTACCCCTTATCTATCATTTTTCGTAATGGCAAAAATACCCTTACTATTTAAAATTTTAATATATTTTTTTCATTAATAAAAAAAATATAAATTTTTTCTTAATTTTTTTTTAACTTTTTTTTTTAAAAAAATGTTTTTTTTATTTACGAATCTAAGTTCGGCAGAAAAATGATATGCCGAACCTAAACATACATAGGTTCGGCTGATAATATGTCAGCCAAACTTATGTTTTGTAAAAGCATACCTAGGTTCGGCTGATTCGATAAAAAAATAGGGCATCCGAACTTAATATTATTCTTCGTAAAGTGAAGTTCGGCTAACATCTTCGTGTTTAATTATCAGCCGAATTGTTCATCGACACTTTCAGGGTGAAAAAAATAGAAGTTCGGCTGATAATTTTGATTTTATTGTTAGCCGAACTTTGCTCTGTTATTGTTGTAAAAAAAACTTCTATGCAATAAGAAAAGAAAAAAAATTCAAAAAATTCAAAAAGAAAAAATCAAAATTTTCAAAGAAAAATCAAAGAAAAATTATTAAAAAAAAAACTAAAAAGTTAATATTAAAAATTAATTAATTAATCAAGGGTATTTAAGTAACTTAACCACTCATGAGACACCCCTTATCACCCCACACTAGTTAGTGTCATCCATATGTATGCCCCAAAATTTCTATGTATGCCCCAAATTAGGGTTCATTTTTTTTGTTGGAGTCGAACTAAGCCAAGCCCATTTTGAATTCTCTATCTAACGAAAACCCTATAGGCAAAATCAAAAGGCATCTCAGTCAAAAAAAAAAAAAATTTGCAAGCGGAGAGACCAGAGCAGAGAATTTCAGTCTAACAGCAACAGGTTAGTCGCTTCCATTTTTTCATGATTAAACAGGTTATTCTTCAATTTTAATTGTGATCAATACATTTCAATTTCTATCTTACTTGATTTGCTTTTGAGCCTTGAGTGTATACATTACAGTACTTACGGAATCCGAATTGAATCACTTCTTTCGTTTCACATCTATTTGTGATTCGTGAAGACAATAGTTACTGAATTAAAACACAAATTAGAGTTCTAATACCTAAACACAATGATCCTAATTCCTAACTCCGAATGGATTGGATTAAATTTTTACTCTTGAATTTTGGGGGCAGTTACTGGAATTTTTTGATTTTTGAGTTAACCTAAATTCTAATGACAATATGTTTGGTTTGTTTCTCAGTATCCGACTATCTGTGATAAAATTGTTTAACTCGCATTAGAACTGTTATCGTTTGGTTAAATTCGGAGTATTATATTTGTGCACTGACAACTGAAATGTGAGCACTTGTGCCTGAAAATCGGTGGATCCGTGGAAGCTGCGACTGATCATGGTGCTGCCGCAGCTCATGAGTTCACTTGGCAGCTGCGGCTGATGAGCTCATGGTGCCGCGACGGATTAACTAAGTTTGCAAGCTTGGGAACAAGCTTGTTCAAGCTTACAGTGTATTCTGAAGCATATATCAATGTAGCTTAATGCAGGTGTGACAAATTTCTACGGAGTATCATATACTCTACTGCACCAATTTATTATTATAATTGTAGACATTATCTGACCCTCATACTTCAGGTCTTTAGTTTGTTTAGCACATTGCTTAATAATTTGAAGTTTGCTTACACAGTACATTTCTATTGCTCCGTTCTATTACAGTTTACTTGTCGACTGGGCACTATTCGTTTGAGTTTCCTTGTTTGAGATTTTTTTTCTTCTTTTAATCCAGGTACATATGTCGAGAACTACGTACCTAAAGGGGGGAAATGATATCGGAAGTTGAGAAGTTCTAAAGTGAAAGAGTGTTTGGTAGATGGGCTGTTTGCTTCAGTCTGTTTTTGGATGTAGTTTATTTTTATTTGGATCTTAGTTTACTTCCGAAATTTCTAATACTTTCTAGTTTCTACCATACTTTCTTCTTAAATTGTGCAACACAAATTATTTCGCTTTGATGCTATTATGTAGATTTTATTTATGTGTTAAAATTTTTTTTGGGTAAAAAGGCGTTCCGATCTCATTCGCACAAGGTCGTCGAATTTTCAGAGCCGGCCCTGCTGATGCTCACAACAACACCAACAGGCATGATCCTGTTTACCCAACCAGTTCAAACATCGACACTATTTCTTCTTATTCAGATGCTTGTGCTTCTTGAAGAAATCATCTGCCGGTATCTAAACTGGAGGAGAGCTAAGGCTGGAGATAGGGCTAGAGAGGAAGAAAATGCTAGGAGAAATGCCCAAGCATCGGAATTACAAGAAATAGCGTAGATGTTTGATGATGGATGGAATTCATGAAATGTGGAAAGCTCTGATCATGAATTCAATATGGGTAAAGAGAAGGTTCACATCAACATTGTTGTCATTGGACATGTCGATTCTGGTAAATCGACCACCACTGGTCACTTGATCTATAAGCTTGGAGGTATTGACAAGTGTGTTATTGAAAGATTCGAGAAGGAGGCTGCTGAGATGAACAAGAGTTCATTCAAGTACGCATGGGTTCTTGACAAGCTTAAGGCTGAACGTGAGCGTGGTATTACCATTGATATTGCCTTGTGGAAGTTTCAGACCACCAAGTACTCTGCACAGTTATTGATGCTCCTGGACATCATGACTTTATCAAAAACATGATTACTGGTACTTCTCAGGCTGATTGTGCCGTCCTCATTATCGATTCTACCACTGGAGGTTTTGAGGCTGGTATCTCAAAGGATGGTCAGACTCGTGAGCACGCTCTTCTTGCTTTCACCCTTGGTGTCAAGCAGATGATCTGTTGTTGTAACAAGGTATAACCTTTCTCACTGTTCTTTTCCTGTCTATGAAATTTAAACTTTCTAATGTTGTTGTAATATAATCATGTATGTCCTTCCTGTAGCTAACTATTATATCTTGTTTCGTGTTTGTAGATGGATGCCACCACCCCCAAGTACTCAAAGGCCAAGTACTCAAAGGCTAGGTACGATGAAATTGTAAAGGAGGTCTCATCTTACTTGAAGAAGGTTGGATACAACCCAGACAAAATTGCCTTTGTTCCTATCTCTGGATTCGAGGGAGACAACATGATTGAGAGGTCCACCAACCTTGACTGGTACAAGGGACCAACTCTTCTTGAGGCTCTTGACAATATCTCTGAGCCAAAGAGACCCTCAGACAAGCTCCTTCGTCTTCCACTTCAGGATGTTTACAAGATTGGAGGTATTGGAACTGTGCCAGTGGGATGTGTTAAAACTGGATTCATCAAGCCTGGTATGGTTGTTACCTTTGGACCCACTGGGTTGACCACTGAAGTTAAGTCTGTGGAGATGCACCATGAAGCCCTTCAAGAAGCTCTTCCAGGAGACAATGATGGGTTCAATGTCAAGAATGTTGCAGTGAAGGATCTCAAACGTGGTTTCATCGCCCCCAACTCCAAGGACGACCCTGCCAGGGAAGCAGCCAACTTCACCTCCCAGGTCATCATCATGAACCATCTTGGTCAGATTGTTAACGGTTATGCTCCAGTCCTTGACCAAGATTGATAGGCGATCTGGAAAGGAGCTTGAGAAGGAGCCCAAGTTCTTGTAGAATGGTGATGCTGGTATTATCAAGATGATTCCAACCAAGCCCATGGTTGTGGAGACCTTCTCTCAGTACCCACCTCTTGGTCGTTTTGCTGTTAGGGACATGAGGCAGACAGTTGCTGTTGGTGTAAGTGTGCTGCCAAGGTTAACTAGAGAGAGAGAGGGATGGTGCTAAGAGGATCTACAGGAGGGACTTATTTCTTTACTATTAGTCAGTTTGATTTTTGCTTTTTGTTGGTTAGGTATATGTGCAGTCTCTTGTTCTGTATCGCTTTTGTTTTGTTGCGCGTCCGGGTGCTTGACAGGCGGTGGAAACAAGATGTTAGGCTGTTCAATTGAAGTTTAATTGAAAAATCGTATTTGGTATTTATTGTCTTCAGAGTTGCACCTTGAGTGCCTTCTTGTTTTGCTTTGTGTCATTTTTCAGAAGACTGCAGATTTTTAGCACTGGTTAACTTTGGTGAACACTTGCAACGCTGTACCAGTGGTGAGTACATGGATTACTATGCCATTGTGGCATTGTGTTTTGCAGGCTTGTTATTGTGCATTTTATAATCCTTGAACTATACTCTGACTGAATGCAGAGTCAGTCGGATTCGGTTCCAATTTAGAAGAAAATTAAGACCCCAAGGAAGTAAAACCCTTTTGATTTTCACAATCACAGTACTCAAAAAGAAAAATCTAAAGAATACTTCTGAAGATCACACTATAATACAATTACACTGAAAGCTTCAAAGAAACACTCCATTATTCTAAAGATATGAAACCAATTTCAGAAACAGAAATATTTGAAGGCAATGCAGTTCCAAAGGATCTAACTCGAGAAACAAGTGTAGATGTCTGAGATACGAGATTGATCCATGTCTTTTGTGTTTCCCGTGACATCACTTATAGAATCCAAAATAAACTCTTTGCAGAACAAAGATCTTGCCTCCTGGAATCTGAAATCCACCCCACCAGCAATAGTTTGTGCAGTATCATCAGAAAAAACAAATCCTTCCACAAAATTTCTACAAATATATTTTAAAAGACCAATCTGTCTCATGGTGAGATCCTGAGCCCCTTTGTTTCTTTCGGTAGCAGCTTTCCAGCATAAGGGATTGAACCACACGAATTAGAATCCTCTACAAAAGAACCATACTGATTAAAGACCCCACTAGAAGAGCTCTGAATCGGTTCTAACCCATCCGGTGCAATCATCGGTGTTCCAAAAGTCTTATCAGATCCGGATGAAGAGGAGGATGAGAAAGAGATGATGAAAGCAGGTTTGATTGAACCCTCCAAATCATGGATACCACTCGAAAGGTTCAGCTCAATATCACCATGCTCTAAACTCTCTTTATCCACCGAGAGAGACTGGTATATGGTTGATATGATTTGAATCAACTAGAATAATTCAACTTAAACAAAATAGGGGAGAGAGAGAAACGAACAAGGAAAATTCTGAATCTAGTGACTGGATAAACTAGCTTTCTCCACTTACTCGTCACCAGGAAAGGTTTTCATGATATCAGAATCATCTGGAAAATAAAGATACGAAAAGAAATGTCAGGCAAAAGAAGAAGATACAATAGACATATATATATATATATAGAGAGAGAGAGATGAAGAAAAGGGATATTTTTGCCTCACCTGGGATCAATGATACTGAGGCATGAAACATGGTAGTACCATCCACAAGCTGTCCCCAGATCGGCATTGTCTGAAACAAACGAGAAGGATAAAACTCTATGATCAGCGTGAAAGGATAAAATAACCTCAAGAAAACTAAGATGGCACCAAAAAAAATAGATAAAGTCGGGAAGACAAAAACTCCAAGCAGAGACATTATCGGTCATTTGTTACTTGGATATGACCGAGTAAGGAACACCACTTTATTCAAGCACTACACTACTTCTCAACAAAACAAAAAAATGTTGAGAAGGAACACTACTTTATTCAAGCACTACACGTCCATCAAAAAGGTCCATCATTATTCAAGCACTACACAGCCAAACTACCTCAAATGGGAAGGAAAACAAAACAAACAACTTACAAATATGAAAACTCCAAAAAAATCCAAAGTAGCAGAAGTAGAAAAACTTCAACGAGAAGTAGATCATCATATGACTGGACTCAAACAACAACGTAACATAGTACACCCTACGAATCAAGGCAACATGTATTTCTACTATAAAAAAAAAATTACCCTCACATTACATGGCAAAAGATGACTATCACTGATTGTCATAAAATGCAAATGAATAAGTTTCTGTTTTGCTGATTCGTGACATTTTATTTTTCAGAAAGTACAGCTTAACTGTTTCTAATCCAATCCATAATTCATTACATAAACTTAGCATTCTTAGTTTCTTACTGATTGTCAGGGAATTTAAACAAGACATAAACATGCCAAAAGGCCCAGAACAGTATTAGTGCTAATTTACAAAGACCTTTATAGTGTTACTTCCACAGTCAATGTCAGTATGTCACCGAGAACAGGTGTTGAGCAACAAGCCTAGCCCGAACCTGGAACACTATGTATGACACTTTGCCAAAGTTCTTACACTCCTACAGACTTTTGGTCAGATAAAAAATTGATAGATTTCTTCTTTCCCGTACCAAAAACTAAGAGAAGCACCTCCATTTGTCACCAATTCTAGTTATTTTTAGTTAAGTTCTCAGCTTTAATCAACTAAATTAAACATCATTTTCAACATTATGATGTCGGCAGAAGTTTAAGAGCTTTCATAATTCATACACACAACAACTAACTGAAATCTTGAAGACGCAAGCATAAAACTAAAACATTAAAGATAGGCAGCAATTAAACAAAAAGAGAAAAGCTACATACCAGTACTAGGTGCGCAATAAACTCTTCAAATCCTTCATTTCAGAAGTAGCTCTCAGTTATTCAACTGACACGCTGGAATACCTTCATGGATTCAGGAGCTTGTTGCACATACTGATTCTGAAATACTGACCCGAGAGTTTCTTGTTCATATGGTTTCACAAACTTGTCCAAAAATAATTTATTTGTCATCACTCCAAGTAACCTCAGAGAAAAAAATTCCTTAATCAAACCCTTTAAGACTAAAATTCTTATAACTGAGCCCCTAGGGATAATCCTCTCGCTCACGGTGTTATTTAAATCTTTGGGTTTTCCGCGATACTGAATGAATCATAACCCACTACATTCACAAGGAAATCCAGAACTTCCATAATCTTTGCAGACACATGGACTTCCAAGTGGCTTCTTCACTCATTGATGTCAATTCCCGCATAGCTACAGTAAATGTTGTATGTAAAGGATTGAACCCATTCCTTCAACCTTTTCCACAATCTTTTTAAATTTATCAGCATCTCATGTAAATGCTCTAGGATTGTTAATCTGGTTGGCATATGGTTTTGAATTTGATTTGATGAGAAAAAAGTGAGAGCTATATTTTCAGATAATCCACATGAATTTATCAAATAACAAACTAAAAATGAAGCATCAGAAGAAGTAAAATTATTACTAGTAGAAAATAAAGAGAACATGGAACTAACCCTAGTTTTATTGACAACAATTGGACTCTGCAGTGTGGGTAAAAGATACCTCGATAATGATGATGATGAATAAGAAGGTTCTCCATTGATGATTGTTGACCTTCTTTTAAGATTTGCTCCTACTCTCCACCACAAGGACCGGAACATTTTCACCTTCCAGAGGAAGGAGGAGAAAGAGGGTGAATGAGATGGGTGGGATTGAGACCATCGAGGCAACCAAATAGAGTTGGTCAAACTATTCTGTCTCGTGTCAAGCATGAGGGTAACTATTTTAAGTTTTACTTATTTCCTATCCCCAATTTTCCTATTTTCCATCCTAATCACACAAATTAAATTTTGTAAAACTCTTTTTATATTGGGTAAACAAAACTCACCCTAATATTTCCATGGTTAACTGAACCCTCACCACCACCACCATCAAATTGATTAGGTTAGAAATTAGTCGTTAAATTACCATCTTAATCACTAATCAGGGAAGATTAAATTGGCAAACTTACTTTTATTTCTGAACTTGTTCCTTGGTCCCAACTAGGCAGCTGGAGCTAGTAATTAATGCTAATGGACGTGATCGATCTTCACTTCTTCAGGGTATGGTTGAAGAAGGTTCAATTAATTAAAGAAAAACAATCCATTTATATCTACGAAAATTAAATGTTTATCTCGATTTTAGTTCGCTATTTCCATCTCATCAATATACAAATTTAATAAAGAAAGGAACAACTATTGATTATGCGGCTTGATTATAGTTCTCCTCCTCGTTTTGTTGCAAAACTATTATAAGATCATTGTTGTGGACACAGCATGTAGCAGTAGTGATGGTAAAATATAATTAAGGTATGGCGATGGTGCTGGCATAAGTTAACAAAGTTTGGAAGAAGGAAGACGGTGGATGAAGATGAAAGGGTGGGTTTCGTTTACCCTATCTAGAAGGAGTTAAACAAGAAATAGTTTATATGGTTGGGATGGGATTTAGGGAAAGAAGTGATAGGAAATAAGTAAAACCCTATTTTATTCATTTTGGGTTTTTATTTTGAGCAAAGGGCACCCAAATTACTCATTTCTTGGAAAGGTTCATCCAAGGAACAACTCTTTAAAAAAGCAACAAAAGTGTGCGTTTTGACTCGTCCGACCCAGTGAGTCAACCCTCCCCGTTTTATTCCTAACTTACCCTCTCTGGTCAGGTTAGTTCATTAACCCTAGTTAGGTTAGGTTAGGTTAGTTAAACTAGTGTGGTTAGGAGTTAGGGTCAACCCGGATTGAAATGGGTGCTTTATAGAAACAGCACGGTTGTCGCCCATAATTTACATGTGCCCAATTAAATATATACGACCTATATTACAGAGGTACCCAATAAAAATTTTCAGTCAGTAGTTCCTAGTACCCAATAAAATTTTACAGCCAGTCTTTCCAACTAAATTTATACGACCTCTATTACAGAGGTACCTAATAAAAAATTTCAGCCAGTTATTCCTAGTACCCAATAAAAAATTTCCCCTAGTCTTTCCAATTAAATATATACGACCTCTATCTTGTGGGGAGACCAGTGAACAACCTTGAATGGCAATATTATAGAAGTACTAGGAACGACTGGCTATATCAATTGACTAGTTTTAGTAAAATAAATACTACACTACCAAGATGCTTCTTTCCCCAGATTAATGCACATAGATATTTTAGTACAGGGCATTGCACAGAAGTGTAAACACTGCCCTCTGCAACCCACTTCCATATTGGCATCCAACGACAAAATTGACTTGAGGCATCTGTTGTAATACTTGCTTATATAATACCCACAAAGACAGCAACAAAAGAACATGACATCGTCCCCATAAAGAAGTGAATACCAAAAAGGAAATATACAGAAAACAAGAAACCAAACAAGTTGCTAAGACAAAGACAAAACTATACCGTTGCAATATATAAGTATAATAAGGGCTTGATCATGCACTGAGCAATAAACTTTACACCTACCTGCAAATAGAAAAATATGATACATTTTACAAAAATTGAGGTTAAATACTTTAACTTTCAAATTAAGAGACTTAAGTGCAGAGATGCAAGATTAGAGATTTGCTTCTTACTGTCCATGGGTTCCTCAAACACCGCCTGAAATCATCAAATTTCAATGTCAATCCCATCGAAATCGTGAAAAAAACCCAAGCAAACAGTAAAAGATATGTTTTGTAGCCATGTAACATGAATGAGGACCAATGGTGAATTCAATGTTTAGTAATATTTATGTTCACTCCCAAGTTAAATGTGGAGTCTTAGAAGGAAACATTACCACAAAAACATGACTCATAAGGCATTATATGACTATAAACTCATAACCACTTCATAAAGGATTTCCATTCTATCGGATGTCAGTGGAGAACTTGCTTAAAATCCAAATCATCAGTCATCATGTTCCATATTGATTAGATGAGTTACAAATGCTCATTTAATAGAAATGCAAAGAGTTTAAATAGAAAAGGAAGATCAGTTCATAAAAATTATAGGCTCCATTGCATGGTGCAAAAGGATGCTCATTTAGCCATTTTCACAAACGAGTAGTATGCAAGTTTAAAAACTGAGTACAAGAACTTGTTTCGTGTGCCTGTATAAAACTTTTCGGTTTAATAAATCACTTGTAAAATTTGAGAATACTACTACCAGGTGACATTCATTATACAAATGATTTTAAACCAAATTTTGTTATTCTATCTGAACATCATTCCGTGAATTAGATTCTATCCAACAAACAAACATTTGGGATAAAACTATTCGACAACATTGTTTAATTTTAGCCAGTCGAAAATGGAAATGAAATTAAGGAGAAGTGAACCCTGAATCGCAAACTACTTCCAATTGATAAATTCTTAATGGTGTTCAGCAATAACGAAGTTTGAGACAGTTAAATCTCACCTTTGTTCTTCAAACGGATCCTATCACCCAGATTGGTCTTTTGCTCAATGACGATTAGATATTCCTTGCTTAATAATGAAGATTGAAAAATTATACAAAAGTTTGGTTTTAAAAATTGTGGAGAAACGCCGTGATTTGCTCACTGAAATTCATGAAGGGAAGGAATTCACCGTGATTTTGGGTTAACCCAGCAGAGTGAAGAAAGAAAATGTAGAATGATAGACAAAAAAAAAAAAAAGTTAGACTCGAAGATTTTATCCGGGTACTACAGCCAATTAACCTAACCCCACGAACTCTACTAACTCTACCAGGGAGGTTAAACTAGTAAAATGAGAATAACTCACTTGGTCTTTCCTTCCGATTCTCCAAAGAGTCCAACCCAGCACATGGTTGAGAAGTTTTTAAAGAGTCCAACAACTTTAGGACCTTTCCATAGAATAGGTAATATCCAAGAGCTTTGCTCTTTTACTTTTAGGTTTTTACAGTGCATATGGTTGCGGAAATTGTGGTTCCCATGGCAATACAAATCAGAGGAATCATCATGTTCCCGACGTGATTACAAATTCTGGCATTCATGTAAATCCCTCGTATATTTGGTAACTCAGTTGAGATTCCTAGTATTCATAAAATTTTCTTGTGTTAAAGTTCATGTATTATTTGGCATTGCCCTAAGAATCATAAAATTGTATATTTATAGGATTTGGAGAAAACAATTGGGTCCATAAATCTCTTGATAAGTTTCCCAAAAAATCATAGGGGGAAGGGTCGGACTCCATATAAAATTGAATCCCGTCGGAAACGTAAATTGAAAAATGAAGTTTATCTTCAGCTGGAATCTTGAAGTACGATTGAACTCTAATGGAGACTTGTTTCATGATTTACTGGGAAAGTTTGACAGTAGTGTTATATAAACAAGTGACAAATGGATTGAAAGAAGATTAGACTAGGTAGTATTAAAGATCGAACAAGAGAGAGGAGAACATAAACCCGGAAGCGTAAAAGACTACATTGATATTAATCTTGGTGGAATACAATCTATTTGATATTGTTGATTGTTTCTGACTTGCTTACAAATGAATACAACATGCCTATTTATAGGCTACAAAAAGAAGAAGAGAACTATGTCTATGGAGGCTAACAACTATGCCTATGGAGGCTAACAACTATGCATATGGAGGCTAACAACTATGCCTATGGAGGCTTCCACCAAACCAACTACTAGACAATCTAGTATTCTTATTTGATTTGTCTAACTCTAGAACACTCATTTTACACATGTTAATTGTCTAACATTGACTCTAGACATCCTAGATATTTCTAGGTTAATTTAGATAGATGTGAACACTTGACTAAGTTGGTGTTGAATATTCAACACTCCCCCTCAACACCTACTTTCCTACTTCTCTTTATCGTAGACGTTTCGGTCCCCTTCATAGTTTAAAGATGTTTTGGTCCTCTTCATAGTTTAAGGACGTTTCGGTCCTCTTCGGAAGTTTAAGGACATTACGGTCCTCTTCGTAGTTTTAGAACATACAGGTTCCATCGTAGTTTAGGGACATTGCGGTCCTCTTCGGAAGTTTAAGGACATTTCGGTCCTCTTCGGAAGTTTAGGGACATTTCGGTCCTCTTCGTAGTTTTAGAACATACGGGTTCCATCGTAGTTTAGGGACATTGCGGTCCTCTTCGTAGTTTTAGAACATACGGGTTCCATCGTAGTTTAGGGACATTGCGGTCCTCTTCGTATCAATAAAATACTTCTTGTACTCTTTAGACAACTCATAGGATTTTCACCCACTTTTGTTGTTCTCTATCTCATCACCACTTGGTGATTGCTTCCGTTTCTTCACAACATTTTTGTTGTTTCTTCTTCTCTTCTTCTTTTGTTCCGGTCATGCTTTTGTTGCGAAAACCTTCACACTTCTTTGATTTTTTTTTTTTAAGATTCTCTCACAATCTTTCATTTCGTCAAGCTTCTGCCACAAGCTCTAACTATTCTTCTTCTTGCTATATTGTTGTTACAATTTTTCCACGCTATCCGGATGTGCCACATTTCGAATTCGTAATGATTTGCAATTTGTGAAATTATTGTCACACTTATGTTTCCCGGATCATCCTTGCATTTAAACAAACATCTTGTATGCATCTTCTCTATTTTGTTTGAGGCTTTCAGCCTCTTCAAATCAGCTTCAACTTGCTCTCCTGTCATGACCATCATCACCGTGAACATCATCCTTGCTTTTTTTTTTTTTTTTTCTAGAGCTCTTCCATCACATGCGAAGAAAGTTCCCATGGGCATCATGCTTTTTTTGTTTTTTTTGTTTTTTGCTTTCTTGAGCAGCACCCTGTCTCCACTGCCACCTTCACGTTCTTTAGCAAACATCAATCATGGAAGCAACTCATCATCATTTCCTTCATTTCAGAGTTCTCACGAGTTCTAGCATGCCATCACGTTCTCTACCCGAGCTCTCATCAGTCCCTTTATCGGCTTCGTTGGCAAACTCGAGTTCATAAGCGCCATGAAACCAATCTCGTCCTCATTAAACTCATCACAGTAAAACTACCAAACCATGTTCAGGTAGCAAACAATACTCCATACTCATCGAACCAAAGCATCTTCTGTTCAATGGCAGCAATCTTTCATCTCTTCTCTGCTGCTGCTGTTATCATCTCGACATCCATTCTCGAGCTCGTCATTCTCTCAACAGCACCATCGTTATTCTTCTTCCTTATGGAGCTCTAAAGCAGCAGTACCTTGCTCGAGCTCATTACCGAACATCACTTCCTTCTTCCATCAGCTTCTACCAGCTCATGTATCTCCATTATCGTCATCAACAGCAAGCCAAAAAACCGAGCAGAAGTTCACCATTCATCTCAGCCAATAGTCCCGAACAACAACACCATCACCGAGCCATGATTTATCCAAAGCTCAGCCACAGTTCGGCTCCACTATCTCTCATAACAGCCAGTCGAGCATCATGACCATCATCTTTATCCGAAGCTCCGCCACATTAATTGCAATATGAACCGCAACATCATTTCCACCGATGATGATCATCATCCACAACTTAGTGATTTGTTTTCTCGAGCAACAACCACTCGATATTCATTGTATCTTCTCGGCCTTCTCATCTACTCGAGTTGCAAGTAATGGTGGAGATCATGGAGCCAGAGAAAGTGATACTTTACCCCAACTTTTCTGGGGTTGTGTTGCAGTGTTGCACACGGATTTTGTCCATGTTTCCTGCCAGGTCATTGAGCTATTTGGGCGTGTTATAGACAAGTTATCTTTCAGAGACAGTACCAAAGAGAACGTCCTGATTTCAAGCATGCCCCGGGATGAGCTCGACACCTGCCATACGGGCGAACATCAAAGGACGAAGTCGAGAGTTGGAGGCGAGCCTCCAACTTTAAGTGGGAAGGTGCCGGCTTTTGAGGGAGTACAACCTCTTGTGCTCAAAGGACTGATGTGAACTTTCAGTCATGGGTATTCCATTGAGGTATATTGTCACGTATCACGGTGCACTCATGCGATTCCATATTTGGGGACGGCGAGACACGGCTCCTCATGCACATTACTTGGGTTGCTTCCATGGCTCTTTTCACAGCTCAAAGCAACTCGTCACTTCCAAGCCACTGACTTCCTACTTTCTTCGTTGTTAACCTTTTTTTTTTTTCACGGCAACTTTCATACCGTCCTCATATCATGTTTTTTTTTTTTTTTTTGGACAATCAACATGTTTTTTTGATACCACGTTTTTGTGTATCTAAAAAACCTAGTTCCACACGTACACTTACTTGGGTGGTGAAATCCAACACACATAGCCGCAACACATAGCCAGCACCATCATAACGAGAACTTAAACCATAACAACCAGATTTTTTTTTTTTTTTTTTTGAGTTTCTCTAGCTCTCTTCCTCTCCTCTCTCTTCCTCTCACCTTGCTCTGATACCATATTAAAGATCGAACAAGAGAGAGGAGAACATAAACGCGGAAGCGTAAAAGACTACATTGATATTAATCTTGGTGGAATACAATCTATTTGATATTGTTGATTGTTTCTTACTTGCTTACAAATGAATACAACATGCCTATTTATAGGCTACAAAAAGAAGAAGAGAACTATGTCTATGGAGGCTAACAACTATGCCTATGGAGGCTAACAACTATGCATATGGAGGCTAACAACTATGCCTATGGAGGCTTCCACCAAACCAACTACTAGACAATCTAGTATTCTTATTTGATTTGTCTAACTCTAGAACACTCATTTTACACATGTTAATTGTCTAACATTGACTCTAGACATCCTAGATATTTCTAGGTTAATTTAGATAGATGTGAACACTTGACTAAGTTGGTGTTGAATATTCAACATGTAGTGTCATGTTGGTGTTACATGCTTTATATTGATTCACATGTAAACACTGTAAAGTTCCTGTACAGAGATTAGTAAGTATTCAAAGATACCTAAAATAGTTTATACATTCTGAACTTTGTTTGATTCTTTTTATGCAGTTTCCTCCTTGCTATAAAGATATGAGTTCCTGGATCGGCAGTTGCAGGGGATCTTGCAGAGGAGGTAATGTCTTTGTGTATTAATAACATTATAATAGCAATTTTGGTAGATTGTTCAGGGTTCCCAGCAAAGGAAGAATCGGGCGACTACTGAGTCAACCCAGTTAGAAATTATCATCTTCTTCAACTACATTTACTGCATCTCGATCTCTCTGCATGTTTCAAAATTAAATCCTACTATCTTTATGTTGTCTTAATCAAGCTTTAAATTCAATTTCTTCTTCCCTTTTTTCGTTGTTCATAATTTAATGTGATTTTTTTGTCTCTTCTATGGACAGCAGGTAGTGCGTTCACTGGTCATCTACCATTAAAGGTTCCATGTTTAAGACGTTGGTCCAATCTCCAAAGGTTGTAATGGATTCTACTCCAGGAAAGTTATCATACATTGAAGATTTCGAAAGATGCTTCTCAGAAGCTCAATGTTCAATTCATAGCAAACTCTGTCAAAGGACACTAATCGCGAAAAACTTGCATCAATTAGAACTTGTAAGAATCTGTCTGAGCAATCATACACGTTTCAGAAGAAAATCATGCAAATCATATATAAAAAGGAATTGGGTTGGTTACCTAATCATCATCATCATTTACTTTCAGTATTTTACAACATCTCTTCACAGAATGTCGGATAATAATTCTTATGGTGAAGTTTCTGACTTGATTAGCAAAATCAATTCAACAAATATGAATGATGATGATAATGTTAGGAGAGTTATAAGATATCCACACATCAAGCTAAGTAAAGGAATCAAACAGTGTGAGAGAAGCCTTATTGGAAAGATCATGCATGAACTTCCATTTTCAATTGGAAAAACCGAATATGAAGCTACTCTTCAATGGGGACATGGTCATTTCATCATCAGGAAAAAAGATTTCAATATCTTCACCTTCACTTTTAGAAGCTGTAGAGAATACAATGATGTGTTAGTTGGAGCTCCATGGAATTTGGATGGATATCTGATTGTGTCGAAAGAGTGGAATCCAATTATGGATCACAGAGGAATTGATTTTAATATTTAGCAATACTAGATAGATATAAAAAAGATGTCAATTGAGTTTCAGAATGTTGAGGTTGTAAATCAGATAGCAAGCATAGTTGGAAGAGTGATCAAACTTGAACCAGCATATGGATGTCCAGTGGATTCAAACATTGTAAGTGCTCTTATTGAGTTTAATATAACTAATCTTATGCTAAGAGGAATTCTTGAAGAAAATGTTGCCAAATACACTCAATGGATACCAATTTACTTTTAGAAGTAGCCAAGGAAGTTGTGTCCTGCTTGTCTGGTTGCCAATCACAAGGAAAGTGAATGTGAGGAGAAAGCTAGCCATGTTCAAATTATAGCAAGGTATATATTCAAATTTGGAGAAGATTTTGGAGAAGTTATTGACCCAAGAGAGAACAATCCAGATTTTGATGTTGGAGAAACTATTCACATATCTCCAAAAAAAAAAAAAAACAGAAAGAACAATAGCCATAAGAAAGCTTTTGTTATCCCTGAGGATGGTTAATTTGTCTCCACAATCTATTCTCAGGGGTCTTCCAATGCTCCAGAAAGTTCAAATGCTAGGAGAAACAAGAGATATAGAGAATATGGAAGCTCCTCTCAGGCTAGCTATGCACCACAAGATGACAATCAGAACTCTCAGATGTAGTATGAAAACAACCAAAACATGGAGGACTTTGAAGCCTATTATAATCAAATGTATAATGATGAACATGGAGATTGGGACAACTATGTCAATCAGCAGCAGGGAAACCAAGAATGGCAGAATGATCAGGTATCTTCCATTTCAATAATCCAGAACTTTGATTTAAAACTTAAACTTTAGCATCATTTAATTGTTTTTACTTCATATATCATATCTAGCCTGAATTGCATCATAAATAGGAGTAGTCAAAGAATTCCCTATAAAATGAAGATATTAGTTTGGAATGTCCAAGGGATAGGAAACAAGAGAACAAGGCAACATCTGAATGAATGCATTTACAATTACAATCCAGACATCATTTTTTTATCTGAAACAAAAAACAAACCAGAAAAAGTAAAATCATTTTTAGCCCACTTGGGATACCCTCATATAAAGTGCCAGGAAACCATAGGAAAAGATGGAGGTATATCTTTATTATGGAAAGATGGTTTAGGAGCACAACTCATTCATACTTCCAGTAATATGATGCATTTAACTATATGTTTACATTTTCAAAATAGAAGTTGGATGTTATCTTGTCTCTATGGTTCACATCAAAAAGCATAAAGAGAAGCACATTGAAAGTTCTTACAGCAGCTAGGGAGAACCGTAAATTCCCCATGGGTCATCTTAGGAGATCTAAACATCACTCTTCACTCTTCAGAAAAGAAAAGTTTCAGTACAAAACCATTACCTTCTTACAAAATTGTTCATGATACAATAGATCTTCATGGCCTAAGGGATATGCCTTTCACTGGATCTCCTTTCACCTGGTCAAATCAGAGGAAACCTCAGCAAAATGTGAAAACCAGAATACATAGAGCTTTGGCCAACAACAATTGGTTCTTCTCCTACCCAAACTCAGTTATAAAAAACCTTCTTCCCCATGGGTCTGATCATGCTCCAATACTTCTTCAAACTGAGGTTATTTCAAACCAAAAACCAAATATAAGAAGATTTTATCAAGCTTGGTTCTCAGACTCAACTTGCAAGAAAGTCATAGAAGATACTTGGAATTTAATAGAGAACAAAGATTTGAAAATAACAGAGAAGCTTCAAGAAACAACAACAGCATTAAGCACTTGGAATCATAAAATCTTTGGTCATGTCAATACAAGAATAAAGGAAACAAAAAACCAGCTTCGGCAAGAGAAAAATTACAGTATTCAAGACAGACCCAAGATTAAGACCTTGGAAGCAAAGCTGAACAATTGGTATGACAAAAAAATAGCAATACAATATCAACAGGCCAGAGAAAACATAATAAATAAGGAAGACAGAAACAACAGATACTTTCATTCCAAAGCCAACTTCAGGAAAAGGAGAAATAACATTGATACCATTCTAAATGAGCAAGGAATTTGGGTTTCAACTAAAGAGGAGATTCAGAAACTGCTTACTAGCTATTCCAGTAGCACATATATTACTTCCACTCACATATTAGATCCAGAAATCTTTCAGCTGATTCATCCCTGCATAACATAGGAAGAAAACAAAATTTTAACCAAGATTCCAACTGAGACAAAGATAAAAGCAGCAATTTTTAGCATTCAAGCTTGGGAAGCACCGGGTCCAGATGGATATCAAGCTGGCTTCTACCAAAACACATGGAGTACTGTTGAAAAGGAGGTAACAAATATGGTTCAAGATTTCTTTAATCTTGGTCATTTTCTAAGACAAATAAATGAAACATTCCAAGTCCTAATTCCAAAAAAAAAAAAAAAAAAAAAAAGTCTTCAAACCCTCTGATTTAAGGCCAATAAGTTTGTGTAATATCACCTACAAACTTATAACAAAAATCATGGCTACCAGATTAAAACCTATACTTCATAAGATCATCTCCCCATGGAAAGCAGCTTATGTACCTGGAAGAAACATTCAAGACAATGTAATCATAGCTCATGAGATGATGCAGTTCATGAAAACAAAAAAAGCTTCTCAAGGAGTGGTAGGGGTTAAACTGGACATGGCCAAGGCCTTTGACAGAATGGAGTGAGACTTCTTGCTTCAAGTCATGAGTCATTTGGGCTTCTCACAAAAATGGTGTCAGTTAATTAATCATTGTATCAGTACTACAAAGATCTCAATGTTTATCAATGGATCCCCTATGGAATTATTCTATCCATCAAGAGGATTAAGGCAGGGGGACTCTATTTCTCCATACTTGTTCATTCTATGCATGGAAGGCTTTAGCAGATTACTCACAAATACTGTAGATGGAAGAATAATAGAACCAGTCATTCCAGCAAAACCTGGTCCAGCAATATCACACTTACTTTTTGCAAATGATTGCATTCTCTTCACAAAAGCTACCAAGAAATCAGTAAACAATCTCAAGATTATCATCCACAAGTTTACTTCTTCATCAGGGCAAATGGTGAATCTGGAAAAATCTAGTGTCTTTTTTAACAAGAATCTTAATAAAGACATCTGTGAAGAAATTATAAAAATACTTCAAATGAAGAAAATGGATGAAACAGAGAAATACATAGGAACTCTTCTTCAAATCCCAAGAAGCAAGGACAAGTTCTTTGATGGTGCTGTTAACAAGATTGAAGGAATGTTGCAGACTTGGCATGGAAAAATTACTTCCCAGGCAGACAGAACTACTCAAATCACTAGTGGATAATAGGTTTTAAACAACTTCCTCGGATTTAATAAAACGACTTCCTTGGGCTGGTGGTAACTATAGGTGCTGTGAGAAACAGTTGTTTTATAAAAACTTGTCTTTGAAATAGCAGTTCTTTTAGGGGATTTTTTTGTAAAAATACCGAGTTTGAAAAACCACTGTGAGAGTCAATAGTTTCCATAGCCCAAGATTTATGTCCCACCGAAACTTTATCAAAGTTTATCTCTTTTTAATCTACCCTTTGTGCCTCTCTCTTCCATCTTCGTTATCTCTTCCAACAAAGATAACCCCCCTTCTCTTTTCCATTCATTCATCACCGCAGCTACCAATCTACCAGCTTCATCACCCCGAGCACACCATATTTTTTTCTTCTGCATCTCCATTCACTCACCACTAGCACACGAACACCACCAACTTAATAATACCCAAAATCCCTAAACCAAAATCTCATCTCCAAAGTATCCGACTTTCAATAACACCCAAAAAAACAAAAAATCCACATTTGTTTTACAACCCTAGAATCTGCAGTAGTTTCATTTTTCTTTTCATCTCTGAAATATTCTAGGGCATGCTCATAAACATATTATTGACTTTGAATAAGAAATTACAAGTCTTGAAGAACAAAAAGAAAAAGAATTGATTTTCTGGGTTCGTGAAGATCGGAGGAGAAATTGATTGAATCATGAAGATCGGATGTTTGTTGTAAGATTTTTTGATTTAGATTTGTAGTTTGACTTGTTATTAGTAAATCTAGTTTGTTCGATTAAAGTTTTGCGAAATAATTTGGATTAATTGTTTGTTTATATGTTGAATTTCACATGTTTCAGTATTTTTGTATGATTTTAATTGTATTTGTTGATAGTAATTGTATTTGGTCATGTTGTTCAGTTTTTTGTTCAGATCCATGATTTGGTGATAATTTAGTATGACAATTTGTGATTTGGTGTTCATTTGGTATGACAATTTGTGATTTTTGTGATAATTTGGAATTTTAAGATTTGGGTTGTTGCTTGGATTTCATTTTTATTTTTTGTACTTTTGAGTTCTTATTTGGGTTCTTATTTGGGTTTATGTTTTGAGATTTTAGGGTTTTTGTTAATGATTTTTTGTTGGTGATTTGGGTGTACTGTAGAATGGCCAAGGCTCGAAAAGATTCAGTTGTTGTTCTTGTAACTACCAAGACCAACAAACAGAAGAACCCTTCAGCTTTGGTACACAAAACTGTCATGAAGAAAGGATTCAGTAGAATGGCCAAGGCTGTTGTCAACCAGGTAATTTAACAGAACCCTTCTCTTGTTTATCACCATAACGAATTGTGAGGTTTTCTAGCAAGGTAATTTTTGATAAATTATGTTGTACATCTGTGATTTAATTTGAATTTTTTTTCCTGCGTAGTAATCTTACGGAACAAAGTCTTGTTTCTCTTTTCAATACTGATTTGTATCAGCTTGGTGATGATTGTGCTGTACTAAGTGAGATAGTTTCGTCTTTCTTTCTTCAATTTTTGATTTCGGTTTTGTTGTTTTTCTGTCATGTGGAAGGTTCTCATGTCAGGGTTGCCTGTTACTTATTTTTGCCTGCTGTTCAGCTGGTTGTTGGGATAAGTCATCCATCTTGGGTTTCTCTACCTTTCTTTATCTGTAGCTGTGTTGGTCTGGTGGACTGATCTCTAACGAGCAACTTTTTGGGCTTCTTCTGGTAAGTGCATCTTTGGTTGTTCTGCCAAAGTGTCCTACGCAGCTGCTGATCGTGCCTGTCAAGATGAAAAAGTATTGTTTAGTTCTTGTTACCATTAACTTTTGTAGCATCGATAACAAAGGAAATAAGTCCAGTTTGTTAAAGAATCTGCTGGTAGAGAAAGATGATTTTACTGATGGTCGATGGAGATAGAGAGAAATGGATCCCCTTTCAATACCTTATCCGGTATGTCAGATTCTTCACTTTCTTTTTAGTTCCTGTCGGGAGTATCCAAGTAAACAATAAACAATATTTTTCATCAGTACTATTGGTTTATTAGATTTGAGCTAGAATCTATATGAATGTATTCTTGACATATCATCAGGTGGTTTGCAACCAACTAGTAAGTCCCCTTTCTTCCTTTGTCTTTGTTCGTTCTGTAATAAGATCTCAATTTTATAGGGAATATTGACTAACATGTCTCTTGCCAATGCAATCATTTCATCGTCCCTGAATTGAGTGCTGAAACCAAGTCATTTCATTATTTTATCCTTCCAATATGGCACTAGCGACGGGTGATAAGTCACCCTCTTCTGAGCAGGTAGTTAAATTATTAACTTAAAGCCTGATGTAACAGTTGATTGTCAGCAACTTGGTTATGTTGCTCCATAGTTCCTAGTATCTGTTATCATCTAGACAGAATGGTTAACTATTTTTTACACGTGTCTTAAATATTGTATTAAATTTCTTATGGGATAACTAACTTGACTTCTTATTATATATATGTACATTTAAGTAGACTTGGTTGTATGTATATTTTAGACCTGATCAGAATTTGCTCATACGTTGCTAAATTGCAGTCCACTAGTATACATAATACTTTGATGCAATATCTTGTCAATGTTGGAAAGTCTAGTGAGGGAAGTGAACATTTTTATAATATTAAAACAAGTGATAATGACGACAAAGATGTTGGTGTTAAAGAGTTCCACGTTCAGGAAAGTGCAAAACTGGTTAACAATGTCTCTAAAGTAGAACAACCTTTGGTAGTTCGCATCAAGGTACATATTTTAATTCAAAACTCCCTCTCACTTCTCCATCTTCCTGTGATTCATTTATTCTAGTTTGTATGTGAAACTGAATTACTGCTTTACCACAGGCAAAGATGCAAGAGATGAAAGAAAAGCAGCTTCAAGAATCTATTGGAAATGGTGATACTAATTCACATATTTGCAAAGTATGCTTTGAATCATCGACTGCGAGTCTTCTCCTTCCCTTCCGACACTTCTGCTGTAAGCCATTTGTGTCTTTATCATGTGCAGTTTTTATGTGTGCTATCCATATTTGTCTCTAAATTTATGTGTGCAAAATTTACTGTTACGTGAGTCTGGTCTGTTTAGTTGTGATTGTATTTTGTAATGTCGAATTTCGCCAAGATATCTGATTCATTTCCAATTTTAAATGTTTATATGTTGTTCCCAATCGTGTATCTTTTCACAGGTCTTTTTTTTTTGTCGTACAAAAATGTTTGTGCAACTAATTTCAGCACTATGCAAATACTCATGGTTACTCAAGGAGGGTCATTATGCATTACTTGATTATCATAGCCTATATATTCTTAAAATATGGTTTTCTCATGCTTATATGATCTCTTTTTAATTTAATTTAATTTTATTGTGCACGTTGACAGGCAGCACTGGTTTATATCTCGGTTGGATGAGGCTTCTGTTACTGCTGGGGGTTTCATGATTACCCCGTAATATGGCATTGTTCTTATCATTACAACTTCTACAAACCAAGTATATGTATTTGACGTGGAGGTGAAACAATTAGGACCGTGGTCGATTCGCCATACTAATCTTCTTCCCAGAAGATTTCAGGAATTTCCAGGGGAGATTATTTGGATGTCCTTCCCTCAATCATGTTCAACTTCAGTGCTTATCTACAGCGCCATGTATAAATACTTTCTTGTCTTCCTATGCTTGCTGTCACTGAGTCCTAGCTAGTTGATCCACTAATAATGTAGATGAAAAGAACTTCTTTGAAGTGGTTGTCTGGTAGATAGAGGTTAATTGAGGCTTAGTTTTGTTTGGCCATTTCCATATTTGGATTTTGTTAGAAGTGGGAGAACAGAATGACAATATTTTGCTGTTGCAGGCACATTCTTGCCACAAGGGTGATGTCAATGCTTTGGAACCTTCTCCTAGTCATAATAAAGTATTTTCTGCTGGTTCTGATGGTCAGGTAATGGTCAACAATCAGTTTATAGCTCCAAACTTAGCTGTAAATTTGCATCAAGATCTCTCACTTGGGTCGTTGCTGAAGGGGACTTAAGTGTGCCCAACTGGAACTTCTGCTCTCCCGGCAGATTATGAATGTTTGAATGATTATTGATCATGGGTTTGTGTGATTGAGTGCAGGGAAGGAGAGGAATGAGTATAGAAACAACAAGTAGTCAGTAATCTATATCAAGAGCAGAAACGCACATTGAGTGCTTGATGAAAGTCCTGAACTGAAGCTCAATTCTTGTAAACAAGTGCAATTCAATGAAGGAGCTGTTGGCATGAAGCTACAACTATTGGAATTCATGATGAGCGAACTGAAGTTGGAGTTACAGGGTTTGGAGATGTGTATTTTCCCTTGATTTTTTGCCATGCGTTTATCATCTCGTCCTGCGCATTTTTGTTCATGAATATTATTTTTCTTGGATCTTGATTCACTGGTTTAATACAGGTGTAGCAAAGAACTTCACTTTGTTAACACACTAGAACTGCACTTTCAATACCAATTGAGTTTCAAAGTCCTATCAATTTAATTTTGTGAAATTCGGTTTTAAAGTCATTATTATTAATTGTGATTTTGCTTTTATTTATGAAATATCTCAATAAAAACTACTGTGTTTGTCAGTATGTCTTTAGTGACTGAAAAACAGTAGTTTTCTTAAAGAAATCAACCTTTGCCAGAAACAGTCGTTTTGGAAAAAAACCACTTCTAGATTCCAACTGATGGACACAGTCGTTTTTTGTGATATTACTTCTTGTCCTGGCAGTGGTTTTACTTCCATTTTCCACTAGTGAATACAAGCCTCCTTGAGTACAAAAGCAAATTATCAAATGGGTATCTTTGAAGTCCCATGAAAAACCATAACAAGAATGGAGAGAATTCAAAGGAACTATTTTTGGAGCAAAAAGAATGCAAAGGCAGGAAACAGTATAGCTTGGAGGAAAGTCAACAAACCAAAAAGATATGTGGGCCTTGATCTAAAAGATCTTAAAGCTGTGAATCTTACTTTTTTAGCTAAACTAGCTTGGTGACTTCTTCATGAAAAACAAGCCATGTGGTATAAAGTTTTGGAAGCAAGATACTTTAAAGGTAAAGATTTGTTACTTAATAATACTGCAAAGAAAAGAAGTTCTTGGGTTTGGAAAAGCATACAGACATGACTTCAAATTATTAGAGAACACTACATCATGGAAATTGGAGATGGCAAAGATATAGAAGCTTTCAATCACAAATGGTACCCAAAAATAGAAGGAATGAACACCACTGCAATTGCTACAACTCAACAGCAAGGTACTCTTCACATGAAAGTTTCTGAATTTATCATTGAAGATTCAAAAACCTGGAATGTCAACAAACTCAAAGACTACTTCAACAACAACCAAGTTCAACCGATCTTAAACATAAGAATTCCAAATTCTAGAAAAGACAAGCTAAGATGATCTCTAACAAGGTGTGGAAGGTTCACAACAAACTCTATATAGGAATATGACAAAACCTCAAGACTCTTAGCATCAGAATAACACCATTCAAGAAACTCAATGGTTGAAATTATGGCATATGGAAGTCCCCCATAAAGTTCAACAATTCTTATGGAAATGCTGCCAAGACATACTTTTAGTTAATAAAAGAGTTAGCAGATACAAGAGTGAAGCCTCTAGTTTGTGTACTTTCTGCAACCAATAAAAAGAAACAACTACTCATCTTCTCATCAAATGCCAGTATACTGACATCATTTGTTTTGGTATCTCCACAGCTTTGCACCAATCAAAAAGAAATCACAACTCTGTCAAAGATTGGATCATCTCCTGGTTTGATGATGCAAATTCTCTAGAAGCCCAAAATAAGCATCTGGAAAATATAGCAGCTTGCACCTTATGGAATATTTGGAAGGCCATATGTGAAATAGTTTTTGAGGAAAAATCTTATCATCCTAGCAGCATTGTGCATAAGATTTTTTATTACATGAACAGAATAGGCATAAACTGCATTAGCCATGATAAGAAGAATCAAAACCAAAATTGCATGAAGCATAATGAAACCTGGACAAAAACCCCATTAGATTGGTTTAAATTGAACATAGATGCTTCTTTCACTTGTCAAAAAACTAATGCTGGGTTTGCTTTCATCATTCGTGATTCTACAGGGAGATTCGTGGAAGCAATGGCCTTCTCAGCAAGGTCCAGAGATGTGAACCAGGCTGAATCATTAGCTCTGCTCAAATCTTTTCAATGGGTGAAAGACATGGAGCTAAAACAAGTGATTATTGAAGGAAATAATAGGTCTGTAATTCAGTGTTGTAACAGTAGTAGTGTTGAAGGTTTTAAATGGGAAGATCAAAATATCATCTCAGACTTCCACAAAATCCTTCAAAGTTTAGAGTCCCGTCTAGTTACTTTCCAAAAAATATCTTGTAATGCTGCAGCTAATAAGCTGGCAAAACTAGCTAGAACTAGCATACGATTCCATACTTGGCTTGGAGAGCCTCCTAACATTATTGCTAGAATTATAGAGTTTGAGAGAAAGATTTAGTCTGTTAGTTTGTGAGCTGTCTAGATTTCCCCTTGTACTTTGTTTGGTTTTATCATCAATAAATCTCCTTCTTCTTTTCTAAAAAAAACAACAACATTATAATAGAGAAATGATGAACTGTGGATACTGGATAGTAACAATAATACACAAATTCTATTTATGATTAAATTTTTAGTTCGTAAGTAAAACTATGAATTGTGTAACTCGTGATAGGTTCAATTTATTGATAATTTCACAAACAAGAAAGGGTTGACAAGTCACTGTTATAGATCCATGGAGCGTTCTCTGACAGACGAGGAAATAAATCAATTACAGGTAAAGATTGATTTAGATTTATGAATTACTTCAGACTAGTCTTAAGATAAACCTTTTCATACTGTTCTTTTGAAATCTTACCTCTGCATTCTGGCACAGTTCAATGTTAGAGAAGAAGTTGGGAGCAAATTCAAGGTTGTTCTTAGATGATAAGTTTTCGGCAAAAGGACCTCTCATTGATGTGAAACCAAGCATAAAATTATATGCTATGATTCTACCCCTGAAGTGTCTAGGGATAACTCCTTCTTGGAAGTCCAGCAGATTCCATAACATCAGCAAAGGCTTTCTATATAATGGTAGTTTCACTTTTTCATCCGGATAACAGGCTGGAATTAAACCCAGGTTTATTAATTTTTGTGGACTTATGATTCTTGTCCTTGTACCAAACAGTAGGATGACATTTAGTGAATGCATGCGTTGGAGTGACAAAATTCCATACCTTATTTACTGATCTTGTATAAAAATCGGTTCGTTTCTCTGGCACATGATTCTGGCTGGCATCGTATAATTACTCATTTTATATCTTATTTAGAGGCTAATAAATCTCACCTAAGTTTAATTCCCAGCACTTGCAAGAGGTTTGTTTAAGATCTTTCTTGAGAATTCCATTTGAAATGTTATTAACAAACTTTAAGTAGATCGAAAATAAATATGGGAAATGCAATATTCGCTGGCAACTACCAAATTTTGAAATTAAAATGTCAGGTGAGCACTCAGTTATAAAATGTGCACAAAATTGTGAAAATCATGGCGACATTGCATCACATTTTCCCGTTAACCATAAAAGTGTCTAAAACTAAAAACTTGCATTATACCAACAACACATTATTAGGAATGGTTATCTTCTATTCATCACATAAAAACACCATTAAAAACAGGGAAAAAAAAACGTATCTCAAACCTAAAGATCAAACTTATCACCAACTATGAACTAATGCACATATTTTTCCAGCTAGCTTGTGATAACTAGTTGCATCAATGATAATGCCATCCAAAGTGTCATGCGATCTCATTTTCATCTACAATTGTGATAAAATACTCCATAGAGAAAATCATGTGGCTCAGACTGATCCTCAACTAGTATTTTTTGCAACTCCTTAAGACGCCCTTCATCAGGTTTTTCAAGTAGCATCTTGCGTTTTTTCTCAGCTATTTTTGCGCCAAGCAGTTCGAAGCGATTTTTGTACTCATCAGAAAATAGCTCTTGGAAGAATGGCTTATCAAGAAAGTCAGGATACTTGTTAATAAGTTCAGTCATCGCCGCAGAATAAGTACTGGAAACTTCATAATATTTACCTTCGACGTAACTGTGTTTATCTTGCATATTTTTACGTAATACCTCCATATACCATTTATTTATCATGCTCATCCACTCTCATCGGCAGTTCAGAAGTAAAAGTATAGAAACCCATTTGTATATCCTCAATTTTGTCCATTGAAAAAAGCTTTTGTAGACAACCTTGATTTTATTATTACCTTAACTATGCAAATGGTTTTTCATCTCTGGGTTTGTTGCTTCTGTAGTTGTGGAAAATCCCACAACTATACCCGTTGTAATGATAATAACACAAAGCATCTTAAGTCATTTGAATCAACTCAAACATTAATGATATTATTCAACACTTTGACGCTAATATGATCTTCTCAAACACTTTGTATTGACTGTATGAAGTTCTTACAATGATCACAAGATAAGTTTGTATACAACAATGGAGAAATATAAGATGGAAGATAAGTTCTAATGAATTCCATTTCTTTCTCTTGATAATTTTCTTAGCCTTTCTATCTAAACTCATATATCTTTCTCTCTCTCATTTTTGAATCCTTATATAGGCAAATATAATAGTAAAAGATAACTATGATTCACATGCAAGATCTCTGTTGACCGATACTCTCAAAGTTTGTCTTATTCGCCAGGATTTTGGAAGATGTCACTGTCCTTCATGCTATTTGCTATGTCTTTCGCATGTCTCCTTCTGAATCGGTCTTCGTCCTATCTTCATCGCATAATTTTTTATTCGCACTTTCCCCTAACTGTCGCACTATTATTCTTCACCTTGATCTTTGATTATCATAATATCTTCGCATTTAGAGTTGTCTTATCGGGGGAGAAGTTAGTTTATGTCTTGTGCGATATTTCCCCGTACATTTTTCCTCTTCTCACGTTATTCTTTTGCAAGTGGAATAATGCGAGAATCCCAGCTTCACATTTGTCCTGTATTATCATCTGTCTTACTCGACATGCTTCCGTATTTTCTGCAAGATTGTTACACATGTTTTCGATTTCCTTCGTTTTCGGTGGTGCATCTTTATTGCTTTTCTTGAATAAATACCCAGGGGAAGTCAAATGTCTTTTATCTTTCTCTTCTTTTCCCGTTTGATTTCTTTTCTTTTTCTCAGGTTCTGTGGCTTTCATGGCGTATTTTGATACATCCCTTCCTGCTGTTGTTGTATTATATTTTCGGTGAGTCCTTGCCTCAGTTCTTCATATCTTGTATTTCCTTTGTTGTTTTCCAAGATTCTGTCTTGTTTTACTTCTTATTTTGGTGTTCCCATTCTTCTGCGGATCTAGATCTTGTTTTATTGGATCGATCAGGGGGTCTGTAAAGAACTTTCAATCATGATTAGGGGCTGTCCAAATATAGGATTTTTTCTTCTTATAATCCAAGCATGACGGTATTTCCTCTCGGTTATATGGCACCCAATTTGATCCTCGAGTTATGATGCGTGTCGTACGTGAACAAATCAATTCACTTATATTCTACTTTACTAATAAATAATACAGTAGCAAATAAGGTTCGTTCCTACGAAGAGTGGGGAGATTTAGTTGTCAAAAAGTGTCACAATGGGGGGTTTTTGTTTTAGATGAAAGAAAAATCAAAGCAATTAAAAATAATAAAGTTGCAATCAATGTATAAAAATATGATCAGGGAATCCTTCTTCGTTACTAAATAATCATCAAGTTATTATATTCATCCATTAATACAATTAATCATAGATTATTACCAACCGTGGAATAACATCTAGCTCAGTGTCATCCCCTAAGTCCCTTATATCACTGGGTACATAAGCTCTCCAATACCAGATTTTATTCATCGAAACCACCTAGTAGCTCACTCAAGGTGTAATTTTTTCGAATGCTTTATCTTTTTTGAATTATAAATTATCCTTGTAGTTAGACTCTTAGCCCAAGGTCCACTTTCTAGTGTTGTTTATACATACAATCGCTACACAAAATCCCTCTGCAAGGTCTTGTGTTATCTACTTTTGTATGAATTATTCAACTATTACTTATCTCCTAATTCAATACTAGCTTTTGATTGAATCAACAAATTAATTCAGTTGGCCACCTAAACAATCTATCAATCAATCATAAATATTCTAATTAGTATAAACAATCAATAATCATGTGAAGAACTTCAAAATAGATTTATATAATAACTCAAATCATGTATAGAACTTAGAATTCATCCCCAATTACTAAGAAGTTTAGCCACTCAAGGTACTAACAAAACCCATGAGTTTCATATGATAAAATGGTAAAGAAATAGTTACGGTGATGAATTGATCCAAAACCCTAGCTTTTCTTCTCTTGAGTTATTTTCTCCAATGGCTTGATTAAAGATTAAAATATATCTCCCAAAAAGATATTACAAAAGTCTCTTATATAGGTCTCCAAATTGTAGTCGTGTCCGTGCGCCAAATCCCGGTCGAAATCATATGGACACTTGCCAAAACTCGCCAAAACCCCAAAAACAGCTCACCCCCAAGTCTTGGTCGTGTGAAAGAACGCATATGATCATCTAATGGGCTGTAGAGATGGTAGAAGTCCATCCCAAAAACTATGGCTTAACCTTGTTAGCTTGTCAGTTTCGTGGAACTGACAATACACCTTATTTCTTCTTCCATCCCACGGACATACTACTCTCCGTGAAATATGTTATTCCCTAGATTCTGGTTTTCATCCCGTCATAGTTCTCGGCTAATCCTCTGTCTGTGAAGATTAAAAGTTACGGGATTTCAGTTTTCTTCCTCGGAAACTCACGGACATACACCACTCCATGAAAATATTTTTCCCCTGGGTTTTGTTTTCGACCACATCCCTTCCACGGCTACTTCTCCCTATGTGAAATTCTTCTTCTTCTGCGTTTCAACTTTTCCGGCTATCTTCTCACGTATACCAGGCCCTCCGAGAATTTCCTTTTCTTTTAGATTTCTAAGCTTCTTATCTACTGCCAAACTAACTGCAGCTCAAACTCCTAAATTATCATCACGAGCTCTATAGGTACCAAGCTCCGTGACTACCTGAGTTTCAATATCTCGAACCACCACTCAGTCAACGGTCACAAATCTACGTTCATGAAATCCATCTTCATCATCCACACCACTCTTCTCCTTCATCACTGCCAACAATGGAAGCTTCATTTCTCATCTCGAGCTCGAGTTCTTCTCCTTCTATGTCTAGTTACTCGAGTTCTTATAATCACTTCCATTAATGGTAGAACCCAACAACAATATCTTTGTCCATTCCTCTCTCGAGCTATTGTGAACACAAAGATAACTGACATCACCGTGTTCATAAACAATGTGAGCGGATTAGATGACATTGATCTATACAAACCGCGCATTAGATGGGTAATATGAACTGAGTGAATCATAGGCTCCGAGTCTTAATACTCTTCCTTGTATCATCACACGTATTCCTTGTTCTAGGGCTACACAATAGAATAAATAGTGAACATATTACAATAGATGCGAACATTGAGCATATATGAGTGCTGATTTTGAGTGGATAATTATAATGGTTGAATGTAAATGAGACGATTAATTACGTGGTTTAGCTCTAAGGCCTACATACACAGATTGAGTGTTTCATTGTGTGTAAAATGTGTTACAAGAATATCCGAATGACTTTGAGATCTAAACAGGTCTGCGTAGAAGATGGGGGCATTACTTACTCTTCTTATTTCTCTCTTCTATCTCCTCTAAGTGTTGGATTGTCCGTCCCCCCTCTCATGGGGGGAGGGGAGTATTTATAGAGGTTCCCCATGGGGTCCACAGGGTCACAATACTCCCGTGCTCCTCGATCCTTGTCTGTTGGATATGATGGGATTCTGGGTTGTCCGTTCATGGCTCTTCCAGCGCCTATCCTCCACTTGTGTATTTGTTGACACGTGGAGGAAGATGAAATATGTACATATAATTTGCCCCTTTTCCTCCTACTGGGTGGTTAATTGAAGTGGGAAGAAAAAACGTGCTACTCTTCTCTTTCCTAGATTTTAAGGCACGTTCCCCACTATTTGTACTAACTTCTCCTTGGGTAGTGGGGCGGTTTTGTTTCTTCTTACCACCTATAAATATGAGAGAGAATGTGAAAATTCTCTACTCATAAATTTCATTCTCCTGAACAAAATATTTGTTCTTTGTTTTTGTTTGTTTGCCATTAATTTCATTATGCTTCTGCTGTCGCTGTTCTTCTTCGGTTTCGTTGTTTCTGCTGCTGCTGCATCTACTCGTAGGTGCTGTCGCTGCGATTGCTGGTTGATGCTGCTACTGTTGTTGCTGTTCTTTTTTTTTTTGTTCTTTGAAGGTGGGTAGTTCTACTATGATTAAGTGATTATCTTATTCTTCTTCTGTTATTTTTTATGACGTTTATGATGAAGAACACATGTGTAGCCGTATGAATTCTTGATATGCATGTGTGTGTGTTTCCCATGTTCTTTATCGGAAATAGTATTAATGATTCCTGTTATCTTTATTTCTGAGTTTCAGACTACGGGTTTTGGTTTGATTGTTCTTTAGTTGAAATTTATATGAACTGGGTGAAATTAGGTTTTTGTGAAGATCTGGGTATGAATTGGGTAAATATTTATTTTTTGATCTTTATTTTTTATCCGCGCGATTCAAAACTTGTTTTTGTGTTCCGCAGATATGACTGACCGGCCGCGGGCTCCTTATCAAACTCCTCCGCCTAGTCCACACAGATCTCCACCCCGTAGAGATCTTGATGTTTCTCCGCCAAGGAGAGGCTCATCCAGATCTTCCCAAGGTGATACCCGGGTTCAAAATGTGCAATCCTCGTCTGGCCACATGCATTTTTCTGCCAGACCCGAAGAGTCGCAGAAGGGTGGTACGCAGAAGGGTGATCGTCCCAAATATGCTCCTGGTTCACAGTATGCAGTTCCTCACCCCTATTCATGAAGATCCGAAGAAATCTCGTGAATATTTAAAGAGGTCACGTGAAGATCCAAATAAATCTCGTGAATATTTAAAGAGGTCACGTGAATATCCAAAGAAACCGCGTGTGGATCCAAAGAAACCGCAGTTCTCTCCTCAAGGTGATGGATTGAATGTCCCCCCTCTACGCTCTTCACCACATCACCCAAAAGCAAAGTCATCAAAAGTGGTCGTTTCGAGGGAGGACGTGCCCCAGGATGATAATAAGAAGACTTCAGCGCAAGGTCCTTTTAAGGATTTCGCGCCTAAATCCGTGGATGCAGAAGATATTTGTCAAGAGATATGCATCATCTCTATTGGGGAGAAGAGGGTGACGTTTAAACATGTTGACTTGGAAGCATTTAATCAGAAGCACAGTCTTCAATTTTTCAAGGTTCGTTTCTACGTCGCAGATAAAGATCTTACTTTTGATATGATATCAAAGTATCCATTTGATGAAATGCATTTCCTGATTACTGTGGGGGCCTTCGAGGCTGGTCTTATGCTGCCTTTGTAAAAGTCTGGGGATTCCTTCTATTATGATGTGCTGGCTTGTCTAAAGGGTTCTTTGAAGAATACCCACTGTCGCTCCATTTCTCAGCTTCATGGGAACTATCTTCACTCGTTGAGGGAGTGTTATCTTCATAGCAAGGGAGAAACAATGATGACTTGTTATATTCCAAACCCTGATGAGAGGGAGTGGTATACTTCTGAGAACTTCAACAAGTCCTTTGGGGATTATGTTAACAGTCGGAACCGCAAGCCATGGAGTGTGAGTCTTTAGAATATAGCTGTTAAAAAAGGTGAGATTCGTCTTCTTAGTGAGGTGAGCAGTGACAAAAAGCTGACGTATGTTCCTGGTATGGAGAATGCGAGGAATAAACTGAGGTTTCCTTCGCGTGAGCGTATCAAACAGGATCATGATTATGAATGGCATGCCACTGTTGTTGAAGTTATTGGGCCCTGGGCTTGTGGGTGGGTTCCTAGTCCGCAGGGATGGCATCCAACTGCTGATAGAAAGGTGCATGAATCCCCTCTTGCTCATTATGGTGATTTCCGCCATTGGATTCTGAATTTTGAGGGTATGAATTTCAACTATGCCTGCGATGTTGCTGATGGAGATAATGAAGAGAGTTCTGATACTGATCTTCAGACGCGGAATACCGCGGATTTCAAGGTATGGTCCTATTTTTATGCCTTGTGTTGTTATAACATTTTTTTTTTGAAGCTAAGGAATTTGATTTGTGCGTTTCTTTCGTTTTTCAGTCAAAGAAAAATAAGATTAACCCCAAGCGATCTACTACCGCTATGCAAGAGGAAGTGGAGTTCCATGAAGAAGTGAACATTCCTGTGACTGAGCTTGAAGAGGATGAGGATATGTCTGATAGGGATGAGCGTACGGGTACCTCCCCTTCGTGTCATAATGAGGAATTTGTTGAAGGAAGTGTTCATACTAATGACAGTGATGGTGGTGAAGAGAATCCCCCCGGTGGTAATAAAGTTAAACCCGCAGGTGGCTGTGGTGATGGTGGTGAGAATGTTACTCACGGTGTAGGTGATGAAACTACTCCCATCGGTGGAAGTGGTGTTGGTGGTGCAAACCTTGGACCAGGTAGCCAGGGAGTTGGTGGTGATGCTATGTCCCAAGAATTCTCCTTCGGAAGGATCTATTCCGTGGGAGATGGATTTGATGCGAATGTTGCCCTCGGTTTGGCTGATGACTTCAACTTTCTTTCCCCAAATGATGACTGGGATTTGCTTGGCGGTGTTGGTCAAGAGAGCAATAAGGGGAAGAAATTTGTGGATGCTGGTGATGTTCCTGGGGGGAGAGGTACTAAGGATCATACGCAGATGGGTGCGAAAATGACTCAAAAAATTGTGGACGCTGGTGGGGCTTCGACCGAGTCTACTGTAGAGGATTTACCTGAGTCATTGATGTCCGAAGGTGATGATGCCATCTTATCTTAGCTCAAGAAGAAGAGTTTGATGTTCGTTCCCAACCCTGCCCCTGTGGTCGAGGGTAAGAAGAAATCAGACGCTTATACTCGTAAGATGATGCATCTGTCTCCCGAGGATCAGGTTATTAATGCGTGGGATAGGAATTTACATTCCATGGAGGCTAATCTTGTAATTGACGCTCCTTGTTCTGTTGTTGATATGATGACTATTGTTGATGGGTACCAGTATAGGTATCCCCGGCAGCGAATGCTAGAGGTGAGTTTTGTTACTCTTGCTTTTCGATGAGATGCTTGAGATATTTTTTGGACCTGGTATAATATTTCTTTATTTTACTGATGATGAGGAGCGAGTACTGCAATCAAACCTTGTACCAGTTGTTCAAGGCCAAGTCCCTTAAGCTGGGGGCTAAGATGCGTCATAGAGATGCAAAACTCACCTCTGCTGAAGCTACTATCGCTGATAGAGATAGGGAGATAACTGAGTTGAAGAACCTTCTCAAGGGTAAGGAACAACAAGGCAAATAGGAAGAGAGACTTCTTATTGAGCTGTCCCTGGTGCGTAGCGAATTGGAGAATGCTCGCAAGAACTCTTCTAGATTTACAGGTTCGATTTTTTGCCTTTGCATTTCTTTCTTTTGCATAATTGTTTTTAAGAATCCTTTTTGAGTTCCCAATCTCTCTCCCCTACTCCTATCTTCAGTGGGTGGAGTGCCGGAGATCGTATGGCTTCGTGATGAGAGGGAATGCCCGAAAGGCCGTATCGCGGAGTTGGTAGAACGAATAAAGAGTGAAGGTGAAAAATGGGATGCCAAGGCTGAGGTTTGGCGCTTGAAGCATGTTCAAATAGTTGATATGCATAAAAAGTATAATGCTGATCGTATTTTCTTTAATGGAGCGCTGACTTGGACGCGTGACAATCTTTCTGAAGCCCGCAGATAGATCTCTTCCTTAGAGGTTAAGATAAATATCCTGGAGGAGGATCTGCCTCAGGCCCGCTCCTCCGAGGATTCTGAGGTTAGGGCTTATATGAAGCACCTTTCTCGTGAGAGAGATGATGCTAAAGCAGAGGCAGGGGCTCTTAGCGAGGCTTTATCCACATCTAGAGCTGATGTGGGTCGTCAAGATGAGGCTGAGAGAAATTTATAGGTGACTATGTATCGTCTTAACAAAGGCGTGGCGGAATTGACCCATGATGTCAACCATCTTCTTCATTTGGATTCCATGAAGCAGGTATATTTAGATGCTAGTGAGTTTGCTCTTTTGACTGTCCAGAATTTTTATGAGAAGTTGTCCAATGAATATGATTTCCTTGACAAATCCCGCGATGCAGTTGTTAATGAATATGAAATAGCCGCTGCTAGAGTCGAAGGTATATAGTTGCATCGTCGAGTGTGATTTGGACATTTTTTCTGTATTAACTTCTTTTCATTATTTTGCAGAGCTCGAGGGACAGCTTCGCATTGCAACTTAAAAACTTGAAAAGGCCGAATCTATTATAGTGCGCCAAGAGGGTGAGATCAATTATCATAAAGGCTTAGCTACTTCAAGGGGTGAGGCTGCCAAAGCTGCTTCGCAGGAATTGATCAGTCTTACTTCTTCGTTATCAAAGGCTGAGATGATGAATACTGTCCTTACTTATAAGGCGCGTTGCCAACTGGCGGAGGAGACTAACAAGATGTTGGAAAGTATTGAGATTTCACTTAAGGCCGAGCATGGGATTGCCAAGAATTATCCTCGTCCTCCCAAACCGCTGCCACCCGCATCTAGCTCTTCGGGACCTTCCTTAGGTGGGAGCGTACCTTCTTCGCAGAAGGGAAACCCTGCTGGTAGAGTGTAGTCGTCTAAGTATAAGTTTGTAGGACGTTGATCTTTGTTGATAATAGGACTCCTATTGGATTTTTTTTTCTGTTTTCTTGCTTTTCGTCCTTCGTTGATAGACCTGTAATCAAATTTTATGAATAGATCATCGTTTTATTTTTGTACTTCTTTTTGTGAAGCTTATTTTTTAGTATCATCGTAGTTAATTCTTTGGAATATAACTGAATGTGTTTAATGATGAAGTGTTTGAAATGCGAACCCGAAGATATATGTACCTTCGTCAACGTCTTGAGACCTGTCACCCCGCTGGTTAATCCTGAGCCAGAGGATTCCCGAACGATGGGGGTCTAGGAAGCGTTATAGGACATGAAATGTCTGTTGCCAAGTACATTCATTCCGTAAACCTGCTGTCATAAAATAGATTGGGTATCTATTTCTCCTGGATGCCTTCCCCATGGTCTTACACTCATAGACACTTATAGGGGACTCCTGAGAGATTGTAGGTGACTAGTTTCCCCAATTGAAATAAAGTAACAATTAACACAAGCATTTACGTGGTGTGTGTCTACGTCCACGGGTAAAAGAGGTTTAAAGCATTTATTCAGTTTCTAGTGTTACATTTAGAAGAATTCGTTCGATGGAATCTTCATGGTAATAGATATCAGACCTTTAGAAGATGAAATCTTGACGTGGATATATTGTCTTTGTATTTACAGCTTTGATAGGTTGTATTTACACTTGTGCGCCTTTCCATAGGTTTGATTTATTGATAGGTTTGATTGAAAGTTTTAGCAAAAGGTTTGATTGATTGATAGGTTTTTAGGTCTGCTACTTCTCTCCAGAGATAGAAAAATATCGACTGTGAATGCCGTTTTTCTTCTCCTGGTATTCTTCACGCAAATGTATGTCTGCGTTGCTTTCTATGGATAGTACGGCTAGAGGTATTTTGCGTTCCATGGATGTCTGAGGATTTCCCCTTTGAGATTGCGCAGGTAATAAGATCCACTTCCTGCAATGTCGTGTATGATGAAGGGTCCTCCCCATGTTGGTGCTAATTTTCCCCACTTCTTTTCTCGTTGGTACTGGGGAATGGTCTTCAGCACGTACTGTCCTTCTATAAAATTCCTAAGCTTGACCCTCTTGTTGTACTCTCTTGATATTTTCCGCTGGTAGTTTTCCATTTTTGTAACAATGCTTCCCTTCTTTCCTCTAAATCATCCAACCTTTCTAGCATCATGTCTTCTGTGAGGTTCTTCTTCCATGCTTCAGTCTTCGTAGTTGGCATGATGATTTATGTTGGGATGAAAACTTCAGCTCCATAGGTGAGCAAGAACGGAGATTCTCCAGTGGCTGATATTCGGGTTGTTCTGTAGGCCCACAAAACATTGTGTAATTGCTCGTACCATCTTTTCTTGTGTTCTGTGCCGACTATGCAGATATCCTTGTGTTCTATAGTTTCTCTGCGTAGTCTTCTCGACCGCACAAGGTAGTCCGCGGCCCCCCCCACAGACTGGTTGACGCGTGTATTGCTCAGAGGCAATAAATGCGGGTAGTTGGGATATTTGTGCTCGCCAGACCGCTGCTCTCTGCACATGTCTTGTCTTCGTCAGATAGAGCATCCTTAACCGTAGATCTTGGATCTTCTTAGGAATGGGGTAAAGTAATGCTCGGGTTGTATTTTGGTACTCCGCAGGGTCACAATACTCCCGTGCTCCTGGATCCTTGTCCGTTGGATATGATGGGCTTCTGGGTTGTCCGCTCGTGGCTCTTCCAGCGCTTATCCTCCACGTGTGGCTTTGTTGACACGTGGCGGAAGATGAAATATGTACATACAGATATCATCACCATTTCTACTGCTAACGACTTGTTGATTACATCATCGATCAAACTCATACTTTCAGGCCTTCTCCATTTCACTAGAAGCAGCAATCATCAGTCGTCCATTACCGAGCTCCACATTCTCATACCCCGGTGGCAACAACACCATTGATACAACAACGACCCCATTCTCTGTTTTTCTTCTCTAGCTCAGCTGATCATATTCACTAATCATCAGTGATAACCACAGACTCGAACTAAACCCATATTCCACCGCAAACTCGAGTTATCATCCCAACAACACCACTATAACCTCACTGACATCGTTGGCTCGCTATCATCATCATTTGCTGCCAATAACTTCCAGCATCACCATCCATACATCAACACCTCCATCATCCATTCACTGCCAAGCTCCATCGTGATCATCCTATAGCAGATCAGAAACCTCTATTCTCGTCATCTCACAGCCAGCAGTCTTCATCACCTCCACAAACTGAACCCATCCATCATATCTTTCACCATTGATCACTACGATCTTCAACACTTCCATGTTGTTCTTCTCGACTCATATTCCATCTCATCCCTGACGTTCTATAAACTCCATGTATTGCAGCAGTACAAAGTCGACCAAAAAATGGTAGTTTATCGGAGACATAAAGTCCCGATTCTGTGTATGTATATGGTGAAAAAGACGATGGTGGCCATGAGTAATTCTGGTGGGCGCCTTCATCAATTATGTGCTTGAACAACTTTTGCAACTTTGACTCACTTCAATCCCCGTAATTTCTTCCTACGACGTCGGAATGACTTCATTCTTTAGTTGTTGGCTTCGTCTTTTCCTCCTCTTCAAGATGATATCAAGGACTCCTATATTCGAACGAGTTCCACTTGGTCTTTGGCCCTTTTCCGCTTTCGGCTAACTTCTTTTATTGCACAAATATGTGCCAATTCACTTCTTTTGGATGATTCACCTAGTAAAACATAAATAAAACAAAACAAACATAATATACAATAATTTTGCAAGAAACTAGGAAATTACTAGCATGGATTCGACACTAAATATATGCAAAATATGCCCTTAACAAATTCCCCCACACTTGGATTTTTCTAGTCCTCGAGCAACCAATCTAAAATACAACAACTCCATATCGTCGATAAAACGGATGCACTTAGCTAATGCAACATGCCTTTCAACCCCTAGGTGTCCCTAGTGGACGAGTTATAGTCTCGTGAGGGTTTACTAGAGATATACCCACAAAACCTACTTTTCTAACTTACTAGTTCTCCCAAATGATAGCATCCAACGCGCTAAGAAGACATAGACATGCTTCACACTAGTCATAAGAAGTTAGACATATATATGAACACAATCTCATCCTTAAAAGTTAAGGGAGAAATAACCATCCCTTATCGAAAAAATCCGGGTTCTAGAGTGATCGAAAGTCTCAACTCTGAACTTGCTCTCAATAATAAACAGCTTTTTTATGGGTCACACATGTGTCCAGGTAGGAATGAAGAGAGAATCATGTGGCATATTGAATAGTAGGAAGGAAAAACCCTCCGAATTGTTTTGAAAACCCACATCTTTTATCATTTTGAAAACCATTTTTTTTTTTACTATCTCTAAGAAAGGAAATCAACCACTTAACGAAGGCACTAGTGGGAAAAGGCCGTTTTAAGATAGTTGAAAAGTGTTGTATTAGAGAGAAATAAGACACTTTAGAGTTGCCGCTGAAAGTGTCGTAGATTCAGTATCTTTTTCTGGAACGACACTTTCAGGTTTCCTCTGAATTACAATGCTTCCTAGGTGCCGCTAAGAATGACACCTGGATTACATCGTTTATTTAAAAAAAAAAAAAAAACAATTCAGCTGAATGATTTCAGCAATTCTGACTAGGCTGAAATAATCCTGATTCAGGCTCAAATTGCACTAAATTGAAACTCAATGACAATTCAAATTCAACTGAAATCAAATAATATATAACTAATTTCATATAAAATGTCAATTACATTCATTAAATTGTAAATTTAGTTCAAAATCATACAAAAATTATTCATGTTCTAAAGAAAAGTGCTACAAGTCCTAAAGAAAAATTCAAATCAATTTACAAGGGTTCTATAATCAGTGTCAGTGATTATGACCTGGGTACCAGCTTCCTTGATCACAAGACACGGAACCTGCAGAACTTTAGACTCTACTGGTCAAGGACAAGGTATTCACCTCTACCAATCGCTATTGCAGGTACAAGCAATAGCATAGTACTTGTCTAAATGCAGCAACTTCCACCCTTTTGGTACACAATAACCATAAGCAACAATTCACAAGCATCAGATCTTGCACCCTTCAACCAGCAATAACCACAATCACAGTAACTGATGATTTTGCACCCTTCAACAATCTTGCAGTTATATGCAGCAATACTTTTCTGAATAGATTCATGTACTTATTTATTCAGCACAACATTAAAAAAAAATCATCAATAGAAGAGTCATTATAATGGCGGAATGTGAATCTTTTTGTAATTATAATCATCATCTCAGTTGAAATGTAAGACCTATTCAGTGGGTTGGGTATACCACCCTGCAGAGAAAAGCAACAACCAGCTCATCATGGATCTGTTAAAAGGCCAAGCATCTTGTGAGAGTGATAGAACTTACCAAGTATTGTAAAATTAGATGATGTGTTCTAGCAGGTTCCAGATTTCCAACAAATAAAACAAAGACTATCGAACTACAATGAAGCTATAATGCCATAAGAACACTACAAATGCAAAACCACAATGTCCAAGTTTCGTCTCCCACTAGGATTTTCTGGCAATAGAAACTATCTTGTATTAGCAAACATAGCAAGAGTGTACACAAGAAACAGAACTTATAGAACTTTACACAATTAAGAAAAACAAGAACTAAAGATTGTACACGATGCATATCACTTTTAGTTTTAGGTAAAATCCTGCATTGTGGAAACAAGAAAACTAAGTTTAAAACTCTGAAAAATGCAACTGACATCGATACTGGTCATATTTAGAATGATCACAAATGAAGCAAGAAAAAACCATAAAGAAAATGGATATACAATAGGAACCAACCATGAATGATTTGAGGAAACAAGATGAGTACAGTTGTAGGTGGTGGCATTATCCAATTGAACAAAAAAATTATGACAAACTAGAATTGCATAGGGGTTATGAAAAAAAAATCTGAAATGTTAGTACAATCATATGTGCATCTTCCTTTATCGAATCATATAACTTTTTCTCCATATTTACCAGTCCAACAAAAAAAAATAGAGAAAAAATATTAAGTTTATAGCTTGATCCAAGCAATCTAGCGATAAATTATGAAACATGGTGGAGAATATACTAAAATCACATAACAGTTCACAACAAGGTTAAACACACAACACTAATACAAGATTAGTTAATTTAATTTCAATTCGTACTAGGCTTGTAGCTAGCAATTAAAAACGATCTTTATCGAAACAAAGAAAACCATTATATATATAAAAATATTAGCACCCAACGTAACTAAATTGGACAAACTAATAAAATTTCAGAGCTACTAAAATATTGACACCAGTCATGAAATGATGCAACAACATTCAGTATCTTCTTTTTTCTTTCGTTTTACTAGTTTATAGAAGGATGCTATACAATTTATCATGCTCATGGGTTTAGAAAAACACTTCATTGTGGTCCCTGCTTAAGATCGAATCCCTTTAAAGTTGCAAATGTTAAAGCTTGTTGTGATTATAAAGTCTCTACTCTAGAAAATATCATTCTCTGTGGAGAGTTGTATCCTTTTGTCGATCCCGGGAGACTAACATACCACAATATAAACCTCTAGATCAAATATAAAGACTACTAAAGGAATTGTCATAAACGGGAAAGATGGATTATAAAGAAAAAAGGGTTGTTAAGCTTGCTTTCTATTTTCTATAAGAAGTCTCTGAACAATGGTCTACAAGAACAGGGCTAAACTATTACTGAGAGAGAACTATTAAAGATAACTTTTCAATTGAGCTCGCTAAAATAATAAGAAACATTATTGAGTCACTTGGAGATACTCTGTCCCCTGCAACTAAATCCACATGTTGACCCTTACTGCAGACACACGTGAACATCACTAAATCATGAAAAGATTTTTTAATTTCTTAAGTAGAAGCAGCTTAATCACCATATTTTATATAGAACTACTTTACCTATTAAAAGGCTTGAAAAATCAAGAAGATTGGAAGACTTACCCTTGCTGGACTCATGGGACCATAAGGATTCCAAGCCCCATCTCGCATAGTTGTTCGAATACCATCCTGTATCGGTGTTGATGAAAACATAATATGATAATTAATTCTAATATTTCCAAGATGACTTTCTAAACTAAAAAAGAGCATCACTCCTTTAAATGAATGAACCTCCAGTATCTCTCACTGGAGACGTATAAGGATGCAGTGGAGTTCGTGAAGGATGCATTAGTGTCTCGCTTACCATTCCATATCGAGGTTTTTTACTGGTAAAGAGATGTAAATGTAAGGAAAAGTACCACCAAAAGGTTATATCACAGAAACAAATGAAATAAACAAAAATCATAACCATTTATTAACTGTAACAATGATATTGTCAGATATTTGGTTGCGAGTAACTTGTACATACACCAAGAGTTTATATCCAAACAAAAACAAACTCAACAAGTAAACATCAAGAAGTTCAGATTTCCATACAAATCTAAGTAAAGACTTGCCTGTAACAACCATCATCTGGGAGTCCAATTCAATTGGAACTGACAGGCCGGTAACAGCTACAACGCGCCCACGGTATCCCTTAAAAGGACCAAGGTGAATTTTGATGGTACTACCAATTAAAGAAATCTTGTCCTTGTCCACATCTATGATTATGTCTTCCTCCAGCTGCACTGTATTAAACAAACAGTTAGTAGAAGATTATAATGTCTCAATTAGGAATTTAGTCTTACTACAAGATATCACCATGTAGCCACAGTACACAATAAAGACATTTTCATTAAGATCTTAGCTAGTTAATCTTGAAGTGCAATAAGAGTGTGCATCATTCAAAAAAAGGATACAAAATCCTGCATGTAAACTAGCACTAGTGGTAATTCTAAAAGCAACCTAACAAATGTACATGTGTTTGACATACCATGTCTCATCCAAGATGTGACTCACCCTTATTACTTCAACATCAGCACCTTTACTAGAAATACCAATCCGATAAAATAAAACTTAAAAATCATCATAGATCTATACCTGAACGAAAACCAGTGTAACTACGCTAGAAAATTGTTTGTCAATTGGTTCCAATAACCTAATAGCAATATGCCGTTATTAGCTGCATGAGCTAGATATTCATCATGATTCATGGTTCCAAAAGGTCTTCCAACACTTGTTTCCATATCAAAAGTTCCAGCCGAGTGACATCTACACATATCACCAAACATTCAAAACCATTTTCATGCCTAAAAATGAAAAAAAATAAATAAGAAAATAAGGTTACAGGTCTGACAAATAAAATTCACACTTCCAATGGGATTATAGCCATTTCTTTAATCTCCCTCTCAAAAAAAGAGGCACATAAGAATCTATAGAGGGTACTTCATTAACACAGGAGCAACACCAAATGAATTAAAATAACTTCAGTAACAACAAATCGAATCTAAGTGAAGGATTAGTTATACCTGGGCTGAAATCTTCAAGAAATTCAAGTTCCGAGTGACATCTACACATATCACCAAACATTCAAAACCATTTTCATGCCTAAAAATGAAAAAAAATAAATAAGAAAATAAGGTTACAGGTCTGACAAATAAAATTCACACTTCCAATGGGATTAAAGCCATTTCTTTAATCTCCCTCTCAAAAAAAAAGAGGCACATAAGAATCAAGATCTAAGTGAAGGATTAGTTATACCTGGGCTGAAATCTTCAAGAAATTCAAGTCAAGATGTTGAAAGTTCTTTTACTAATTGCTACAATAAAAAAACTAATGCTACTTAAAACCCAGTCAACAAATTTATACCCTAACTTAAAGAATGAAAAATATGGGGAAATTAAATTGGAAACCTTTAGATTTCCTGATATAGTTTGTACCCAAACTTCGAAAAAAAAAAATACACGGAACATGGTGTAAAATCAGATCGAAAAATCAAAACCCCAACTTCAATTGATAGAAAAGAATAAGAAAACGAAAACCATAGATTTGTTTAAATATTAAATATTCTACAGAGGCGGCTTGAGAAGAAGAGAAAAACATCAAGGAATAAAGAAACCCAAACCAAAATCAAAACGCAAATTCGATTTATGTAAGGTCTTTTTTGGAGTTAATATAGAGATGGAAGAGTTACCATGTATTGAAACGAAGATCTACAGAAGAATTGAAGTCAAATCAGGGATTCAGGAAGAGTTCAAGAGAAAAAAAAATAGAGAAAAGAGAAAGAGAGTGAGAGGAGGAGAATGAGTGATGGCTTCTCTCTCTCCTTTAGTAGATAAGGTAAATCCGTAAATGGGAGATATTTCATCTCCTACCGTCCATAATTAAGAAGAGCAAATCATAAACATACCACTATCACAGAAAGGATATTTTCCAGTTATCGTTGTACAAGTCAATAAAAGTCCTAATAAAACGATGCTTTGACTTTAGTCAGCGGTAAATCAGCTGCGTCGTTGTAGAAGTCAACAAAACCTTCAACACAACGACAATTTGACTCTAGTCAACGTCACTTTTGGTATGTGGTGACATTGCCATATTTAGTTTGTGTCGTTTCATTATGTCTCATATAGCCCATTTTCCACTAGTGAGGTGGGAATATGCTTATTTACCTCGTTATCCGTTTGACGTGTGCAGTTAGCACCACTCTCATATCATCCATAGAAACGTCTTAGGTTTTCAATTCTTGTCTTCATCTTTGTCTTCGGTCTTCAACTCTTGATGATAACTCTTGAAATTCGTAGAATCTTGACAATGTAACTCTTTTTCTTCAAATCCTTGTTGCTTGAAACTTCATTATAAATATTTCTTCTTCCATTGGATTTTTTGAAAGAACAAAACTAAAAACAAACCACAATATGATACAACGAATTTTTCTTGTCTTTTATTTTTTTATTTTTATTTTAAATGAGACAAGAAAAATAAATCAAATACAAAATGAAAACAAAACAAAATAATAAAACTAGTAATGAACCTAAAGAAATTTTCTCTTGTCTTTTTTTTTTTCTCTTTTCATTCATTCATATTTTTTTTTTTTTGAAGACAAGAGAAAATAAAACAAATACAAATAAAGATAAAATAAAAATGTAAGTACAAAGGACATGGTGTAAGTGCTTTACCGGTTGATTATTCACAACTTGTATGTCTTGATATCATAAACTTATCGAATTCTCATCTTGATAATTTTCGCTCTTGTACATAAGTCTTCAACATGTAGAAATTCTGCTCCTTGTTTTGTTGCTTTACTTGAATCTGAAATTTGCTCATATTATGTACCGTTGCTTGTAAACCTTGAACGTCTTCAACTTTCCTTGTAGATTTTGATGTCGCCACTTGTTGATGATGATGTGTTTCTATGGACTTGTTGGTGTAGAGATAGATAAAGTGTATGGTGCTAACTCCGAACAAGATTACAAGTGGTATGTAAGTTAGCAATTCGATGTCACCATCATGATTGATAAAATAGCACTCAAGAGATCAAAGTAGTGCTTCTATTGATGGGATGTTGGGTATCTCACCATTCTACCTGGAATTAACGTACGGTGACACACACTCTAAAAGCACATATTTAGACACGTACAAAGAATTGAAGGTCGATGCCTCACATGATGTAACAATAAGTAGTCTCCACTATAGGGGATCACAACTCTAATACCTAATTCAGTCTGCACCTCATTTTCCACTGGCATGGTTAAATCCAACTTTAACTCTCAAACTAGCAAGAAACCCGATCACGTTCTCTGTCATCTTAAAGTTCAGTCACTCTTGTGAGAATTTTGATGTAATCTTAGAGACATATATACTATGTAACTCTAAACTAACTAGAAGTTGGAGTTTTTTTCATGCAAATATATACAAAAAAATGAAATATCTATATGCAAAATACTCCCCCACACTTAAACTTCACATTTTCCTCAATGTGTAAAACCGAAATTTCTGAATTCTGACGTAACAACAGATAAAACGAAAACATTGTGCAAATTGGTAAGTAATTTGGAAAAACTCCATTTCACAAACGTTGTTCATCTACGTGTTTTATACAAGTTTTCAAAAGGGAACATTGTTTCGATAAACGATATGACAATTATGGTCTCTGGACTGAACTACGCATAGTCTGAATTTTTTTGACAAAAAGGTATTTGTCATAATTTTCTTCTAAAATAGATTCCGGACTCAATGAAATTAAACATGGGGATGCAAATATGATATGAAAACAATAAAAATAAAAAAGAAAAGTGTTTAAGATACAAAACCTATGGGTTGCCTCCAATTTAAAGCTTGGTTTAAAGTCGTCAGCCCGACTTGGCATTATCCTTATGCTACTCCTCCAGAGGGAGTAAATCTTTAAGATATATATCATCCACATTCACATAAACAATTTTTTCATAGTATGGCTTCAATATATGGCCATTGACCTTAGAAGTAGTCCCATCTCTAAGACTAGTGATATCAACTGCACCATGAGAATAAACATTAGTAACAACATATGGTCCAATCCATCTGGATCTTAGCTTACCAAGAAATAACTTAAGACGGGAATGAAATAAAAGAAATTTCTGTCTCACAACAAAAAATTTCCGAGAAATCATCTTGTCATGGAAAAGCTTAGTCTTTTCCTTGTATATACGAGAACTCTTGTAAGCATCATTACGTATCTCCTCTAGCTCATTGATTTGTAGTTGCCCATGTTTCCACGCTTTATCATACTCCATGTTGCACATCGCCCATAATACCTTATGCTCAAGTTCAACTGGGAGATCAAAAGATTTTCCATAAACCAACCAACATGGAGACATACTAATCGGTGTCTTATATGTTGTTTTATACGCCCGAAGTGCCTCGTTGAGCCTATAACTCCAATCCTTCCGTGTAATGTTAACGGTTTTCTCAAGGATGGACTTAATCTCACGTTTTGAAATTTCATCTTGCCCACTAGTTTTTGGGTGATACGGCGTACCAATCTTGTGTGTAATATTGTACTTCTTGAGGAGTGCAGGGAAGAATTTCTTGAAGTGTGAGCCTCCATCACTGATAACCACTTTTGGTGTACCATGTCTAGAGAAATGTATTCCTTCACAAACTCACAAACAACTTGAGAATCATTAGTAGGGGTGGCTTTAGATTCCACCCATTTTGAAACATAATCCACAACAAGAAGTATATAAAATTTTCCATTCGAATTAACAAAAGGACCCATAAAATCAATGCCCCACACATTAAAAATATCGACAATGAGAATAGGATTGAGTGGCATTTGATTTTGAGAACCTAGATTGGCCGTTCGTTGACATCTACCACAAGATTTTCAAAAAGCATATGCATCCTCAAATAGGGTAGGCCAATAAAAGACACTCTCAAGGTCTTTGAGAGCGGTATGTTTTTCACCAAAGTGACCACCACAAGCATAAGAATGACAAAAATATAGAATTGACTAAAATTCATAGTTTGGTACGCACCTGCGGATAATTTGATCAGCACCATATTTCCACAAGTAGGGATCATCCCACACATATTGCTTGGCTATTTTCTTAAGCTTTAGATTTTAAAAATTATACATCATACTAGGTACTTGCCTTGTAACCAAAAAGTTCACTATATCAGCGTACCAAGGTGTTGATTCTTCAATCGAGAAAAGCTGTTCGTCTGGAAAACGATCCTGTAATGGGAGTTCTTCTTCGGAAATAACAAGTCTACTAAGATGATTAGCAACTGTATTCTCAACACCTTTCTTATCTCTGATTTCCATATTAAATTGTTGTATCAAAAGAATCCAACGTATGAGTCTTGGCTTAACCTCCTTCTTTTTCAATAGGTGTCGTAGTGCTGCATGATCAGAATATACAATCACATTGGTACCCACCAAATAAGCTCTAAATTTTTTTAATGCAAATACAATATCCAAAAACTCTTTCTCAGTAGTAGAATAGTTGATTTGAGCATCGTTTAGGGTCTTTGGTGCATAATAAATCACATGTGACCTCTTGTCTACTTTTTGACCCAAAACAGCTCCGACTGCATAATCACTTGCATCACACATTAACTCGGATGGCAAAATCAAGTCAGGCGACTTAATAATTGGTGCAGTAGTCAACAATTCCTTCTATTTATTAAAGGCATCCTTTCATTCCTGGTCAAAGTTAAGGGAAACCTCCTTTTGTAACAATTTGCACACCGACATTGAGATTTTGGAGAAATCTTTGATAAACCTCTTATAAAAACCTACATGACCAAGAAACGAGCGAATTTCCATCACCGAAGTGGGGTATTGTAAGTTCCTAATCAAGTCTATCTTTGCCTTGTCTACCTCAATCCCTTGAGAGGATACGATGTGGCCAAGTACAATTCCATGGTTTACCATAAAGTAGCATTTCTCTCAGTTTAAAACAAGATTAGTGTCTATGCATCTTTTAAGCACAAGTTCAAGATTATTTAAACAAATATAAATTGAATCACCATAAACACTAAAGTCGTCCATAAATACCTCAATGATGTTTTCCACGTAATCAGAAAATATACTGACCATGCATCTCTGAAAAGTGGCAGGCGCATTGCAGAGACCAAACGACATTTTTCTATATGCAAATGTACCGAAAGGACAAGTCAAAGTTGTCTTCTCTTGATCCTCTGGTGCAATAACAATTTGATTGTAGCCCGAATAACCATCCAAAAAGAAATAATGAGAATGTCCCGCTAACCTCTCTAACATCTGATCAATGAAAGGCAAAGGAAGGTGATCCTTGCGGGTATCCGAATTGAGCTTTCTGTAGTCTTTGCATACTCTCCATCCTGTTTGAACTCTTGTAGGAACAAGTTCATCATCTTTATTTCTAACAACAGTGACACCTGATTTCTTAGACACCACTTGCACCGGACTAACCCATTTGTTTTCAGAAATTGGGTAAATCACCCCCACACTTAGTAATTCGAGGATCTCTTTCTTCACGACCTCCATCATTGGGGGATTAAGCCTACGCTGAGCATCACGTACTGGCTTGATATCATCTTCCATAAGGATTTTATGCATGCACATGGATGGACTAATGCCTTTGATATCAGCAATTTTCCAACCAATAGCCGTTTTGTGCTCTTTCAGAACCCTAAGGAGGCGTTCTTCCTGTACTGTTGTGAGATTCTTTGCAATAATGACTGGAAGATCTTCCCCCATCACCCAAGTAAGCGTACTTTAAGTGATCAGGTAGAGGTTTCGGCTCTAATTTAGGTGACTGCACAACACAAGGTAAAGGAACTTCATTAGTTACAGGTAAAGAGATATATGAAATATTACCTGTTTTAAATTCTTGTGATGTCATTAAAGCACCACATGTCTCAACAAAATCCTTGATAATATCAATGTCCAAGTTAGGAATGCCATGCATGGACGTCCAAATCAATGCTATTTTGTATCACAGATTCAAGTTCATCTTCGTTGTTCAAACCAAACATCAGTTGTGCTAACAAACCAATAACATCAACAGAAAATGCGGAATGGATATCACTTGGATAATGCATGGCTTAAAAAATATTGAACCACATAACCTCTTTGTCAAACTCCATAGTGAGTGTCCCAGTATCACAATCAATATTCGTCTTAGCAGTCTTCATAAATGGACTCCCAAGAAGTAATGAAGTAGACGAACAATTGTCCCCATTCTGCATATCCACAACAAAGAAATCAACCGAAAAGATTAGTTTATTCACTTGCACTAACACATCTTCCACGAGTCCCTTAGGATATATGTTAGACTTATTAGCTAATTGAATGATAATCCCCATCTCCTTTAAAGGTCCCAGATTCAATGAATCATAAACATCGGCTGACATCACGCTTATGGAATCTCCCAAATCAAGCAAAGCACGCTCGAACTATTTGTCACCAATATTAATTGGCATTGTAAAATCACCAGGATCTTTACACTTTACAAGAATATTTTTTAGCAACATAGCTGAAGCACTTTATCCCACCTGAGTGATCTCGTTAGCGATCAACCTCTTTTTTCTTGTACACAAATCCTTCAGAACTTTGGCATACCTGGGTACCGTTCTGATGGCCTCAATAAATGGAATGTTGATATGCACCTTGCTGAAAATATCCATAATCTCCTTGTATAGAGCTTGCTTCTTTGACTTGGCAAAACGACTAGGAAAAGGAGGTGGTGTGGTAAAAGTAGGAACTGTGTCCTTAGGTTGGCCATTTAAGTTTGGCATTTCCTTTGGAATAGTTTCCACCTCTACTTGCTTTTCGAAGTCGTGACTAACCTTTTCTCGTTGTTTTGGCTCTTCTATTTGCTTCCTACTTCTTAGAGTTACAGCATTGACATTCTCTCTTGGATTCACAAAAGGATGTGATGACAACTTTGCCAAATTCTGTGATTTTATTTCATTCATGTATGTAGCCAATTGTCCCATTTGAAGTTGCAAGTCCTTTATAGCCATATCTTGTTTCTGCAGGATTTCATCTTGATGCTGAGCATTTGCATATTTCTTTTACATAATCATTTTCATCATCTCTTCTAAACTAGAACTCTGAGTCTGCTGTTGAGGCCGAGGTGGAGGTTGTGGTCGGAACTGTGGTTGTTGAAAACCACTTTGTCTCCCATAAGGATTAGGAGTTGCAGCTTCCTGATTTGCATAACTGAAATTCGGGTAATCTTTCCAACCTGGATTATAAGTATTAGAGTATGGATCATACCTTGTCCTCTGATTAGGGAACACAACATTCACCTGTTAAGACTCTTCTTCATAAGTAGGAATAATCACTGCTGCCATTCGTTGTACTACCTTCTCTATATTGTTCATTCGTTACTCTGACTGTGTAGACTCCCCCATTTCGCTAACTCTTCTGACATTAGAGTTGTTTCTGGTGTAGAATTGTTGAGCATTAGAAGCCATACTCTCAATAAAACTGGTTTCATGCGAGATTTTCTTCTCAGTAAGTGAACCACCACCAGCTGCATCAATCAAATTCCTCTGTTCTGGAAGTAATTCTTCTTAAAAGTATTGAATGGTAAGTATTGAGGATATATTATGTTGTGGGCATCTTGCCAACAACCACTTATACCTCTCCCAATATTCATATAGAGACTCCCCAGACATCTATAGAATGAAACTAATCTCCTTACGAACGAATGCCTCTTTGGAAGCAGGAAAATATTTATCCAGAAATAGCTTTTTCATCTCAGTCCATGTTGTAACACTCCCTGGAGGCACTAGTCCAGAAAGAGCTATTAATCACGCTTTTAAATAATACATTAATTGCATGATTGCGGTATTACAAACAATTTCTATCATATAATATGAAAATAGTTACGCCCACCATTCAACGCAAGAAAAACATTATTTTTAAATGTTGTAATTTACTAGGTGTGTGATTTAGTGATGAATTATTAAACAACGGAATAAGTATGACAAATATTTTAGGTTTTGATAAGCCCACTGCTATTTTTCTAATTTGCGCCCAGTAGTGGCTAGCCACGTTTATATAAGTCTGAAAATGGTTAGCCACCGACTAACTTGCCATAAGTCTTTCGCATAGTGCTACAATGGTATTATTCTCACAACATTTTTTTCCTTCTCTCCTGGAGATGAACCATCCCACCTCGTCCTTATCACCCTCCAGATAATCTCTTTCATTTGGATTTCCACTTTTCTAAGTTCTCTTTTATCAGAAAACCCTAGAGTTTCTCTCAGAAAACCAAGATACAAACCGCAGAAAAATTCTTCCACCAACCATGATCGGACAAAAGCCTCGTAAAAATCTTAAATTCGAATGTAGAATCAAGGATTCTTCTCTCATTCCTCATCAGGTACTTACTACATTCTCCCTAAATTTTCCTAATTTCAAAATTACTTTATCTTTTTATCCTTCACTTCACAAGAAATTTCTTAACATCATTCGATCTGAGAAGAACATAAATAAACCCTAATCAAATAATGAATCCCCGTAAACCAAATCGATAACCCTCCATCCCCACATCTCTCTCCGAATCTCTCTGCTCAACCATCTATTTTTTACTTCGTTTTTTAGGGTTTTCAGCAACAAAAGATGATGACTACAAGCATGGAGTTGGAGATATTGTGAAATAGTGAGATGGTAAGAAGACAAGTATTAGTCTTCTATTTAGGTTTGAACCCTGATCATTGAAATTTGATTTTAAGGTTCCAGCACTTCTTATTTCAATTGAATTTGATTTTGAAAATATGGGTCAATTTAATTTCAGCAAAATGGTATTGGGTCAATTTGATTTCCTAATAAGTCATGGCGTAACCTGCTTTGAAACGCCTTAGCGATTCGAAGAGAATCTATTGTCTCACAGTAACGAATTTTGAGCTTTTCTGGCAAGGTAATTGCTGATGAATTCTGTTGTATTTCCTTGATTTAATTTTGTATTATGTGGATCATATAGGCATCAAGGTTCTAGTGTTTAATTTTGTTTTAATATATGATGTAAATATACTTATTTTTTTAAACATATGATGTATATATACGTAACAATATGGGTTTTGGCTATAGAAGAGCTGACCGTTTATGAGTAATTGTAATTCAGTGAAGAACTTGTCAATGGAAGATAAATACGGATGCTAACATATTGACCCCTACTAGTTCTGCTAGACTTTTGTATTCTCTGAATTTTCCTTTAAAATTGTGATGTTCCTGTGCATGACCAATAAGAACCTCATGGTTGAGCTAGACTTTGAGCTGTTCAATGTTTTGTTTCCTTGCATAACACTTTCCAAATCTATTGGTAATGGGGCTGACCATATCCATTGGTTTCTATGTGGCGACTAATTTCAGGAATTTTTTTATCTTGGTTTCAATTTTAAAATCCACGGCAAGTCATTTTAAGTCGTGCATATTTTTTAAATTTGTAACATGTTTAATTTTAGGTAATGTGATGGTGCTGGAGCTGAGATGGAGTTTAAATTTGTCTTTACTTTACTGATATATATTCTTTTAATCACTTTCCAGTGCGTTGATGGAGGTTTGCTAACTCCTAAATAAATGAATCTTGGAGGCATTTTCAAGAATCTTCCAAGACTTTTGTAGTTCTTCAATGACCCATCTTTTGATGCCTTTATGCCCCTCACATCCTCCAGTTCTTGGATGACTTGTACTTGGTGAAGGAAATGTGAGTTGTCTTACCAAAACATATCCTCAATTCATTTAGTTCTAATATAAACTGCTCATTGTTGTGTAAGGCAAATATTACTAAGTTGCTGAACGTGTCTATGCTTTATGCTAGAGCAGGGGTCGATAATGTTTATATAAAGACTGTGATTGGGGTACTTGGAAAGCTCCAAATTCGATGAAGAAATGCCCAGTAGCGGTGTCTTTTGGTTTTGGAGGAGAACTTGTTTCATGTAAACATAGTCAGTTAGCTACCAATACACCTACAAGAATTTCCAGGTTTGACTTATTCGTTGCTTGTTGTGCTTCTTTGGGAATACATTGTTTATTTTTTTCCTTCTCCAGGTTTACATACATAACTTAGTTACTAATTTCAGTTTGGTGAGCCAATACACTGAATGTGAAGCTTCTATACATGATGGGAAAATGATTTTATCATTTCTGTTCTTTGGTATTATTTGGAAAGGCTTGAATTGTCAAACTACACAAAAGTTATAAATATTTTTCTTACTGGGATAACTGAATTTTCTTATGTGTCTATACCCCACAGATGGAGAGTATAAGTTTATCTACCCTTTTTGCGCGTACCTAGATTGTTTCCACATCTTCATTATCTCTCTTAAAAAATATTTCTTCATGTTTGATTATATACCTTTGCTGTTGTAACATGTTATTGCTTTGATGTTTGTTAAGAGTGTTTCTAAACTAACTTGGAGTCTTCTTACACAGAATACGGGATTACTCGACCTTCCCTTGTGTATTGATTTTTGAGGAACTGAAGGGAGTTGTTGCAAGTGCTTTTGTTTATTTTACTAAGCCCCCCAGCAATGCTGAATGTAACTGCAACGCTAATGAAATAATGGATCCAAGTAATATTTTGGAGATGTTTCACTTGGTCATATGATTAGGTGGCCAAGCACTTCTGTAATCCTATAGGAAAGACCTAACTAAAATGCATATTAAGTGGCAGTTTTAGTAGATTGAGAGTTTTAGTTCATATTTTTCAGTATGATTTTGAGTTGTAACAGGATGGGTTTATCCTTTTTTAGTGTAAAGTAAAATTGAATTTATCTTTTAAATGCAATATTGTATTTCCTATTTCAGATTCAACTTATTAAGTTCCAAATTTAACTTTGGCGGATTCAGTTTTGAATAAGAATTCAGCCAAAAAAGAAAAAGATATCCATTATTAGAAAAAAATTAGAAATATCAAGTAAATACGATTTTTATTAAATATTAATAATATTTTATATTAGAAAACGTGAATTATGACAAAAAAACACCGTCACTTTAGATAAAAAACGGTTACTGTTATTCTTAATAACAAACTGTATTTGTCATTGTTAATGACAAATCAGATCCGTGATTTTTAATGATGGTTTGTATTTGTCATTTATAAAAAGTCACACCAAATAAATAACGGTTCGAATAACATATGAAAACCGTGATAAACCATGCTTTATAACAGACTTCATTCGTCATTTATAGCCCTTTCTGGACTAGTGAGGAAGACAATATAGCCATTCTTCTGCTAAGTATGTCAATGAGAACAGAAAGGATTGTAGCATAGACATATCTTTCTCTGCGGTTGCATGTTGTCGATTTGGATTTTCACCTGGATGTCCCTTGAACTTTGGTAGATGATGAAGTAGATTCGACTTCAGCTCCACTGGGTTAGTGATTGTAATGCATAGTGGTTGTGAATCTAAGCATGTAGATGTTAACTCTCCTAACTTTCTCTCCACAGATGGAGGTGGTGGTGGATTATCACCGTCGTTCACCATTGTTGATGTAGAAGGTTCTTCTTCAAACTGCGAACGTGCTTGGAGTACCGTTCCCTTGCGAGTTTGAATTCCACACCTCAAGTAATTCCAATCCTTCGATGCTAGAGATTAAGTACTTAAAAAAAAATCTAGAAAACAAAGTTAAAAACTAAAAGAAAAATCTAAAAAGAAAAAGAAAAAGAAATAACAACTAAAGATACCAACTGCTCCCCGACAATGGAGCCAAAATTTGATGTTTGTCGTAGGTGCACAAATTAATTCACTTATATTCTACTTTACTAATAAATAATACAGTAGCAAATAAGGTTCGTTCCCACAAAGAGCAGAGAGATTTAGTTGTCAAAAAGTGTCACAATGGGGGTTTTTTTATTTTAGATGAAAGCAAAATCAAAGCAATTAAAAATAATAAAGTTGCAAGCAATTGAGAGAAATATGACCAGGGAATACTTCTTCGTTACTAAACCGTCATCAAGTTATTATATTCATCCATTAATACAATTAATCACATATTAATACCAACAGTGGAATAACAGCTAGCTCAGTGTTATCCCCTAATTTCCTTATATCACTGGTGTTGATGGTGGTTATTAAACAAAGGGTAAAATTGTAAAACCCCAAATAACCTAATGTCACCGGTGACACATTTATTAGGACATTTAATGCATATAGTCAGTAATTAATGGGGGGTATTTTTTCAAATTAGGGTTACAACGAACAAAACCCTAATCACCTCTGTGCCAATGGAAAATCATGTCAGCCACACCTAGCCCAAGATAGCCGCGCCATGCCAAACACACTCTTCCTTGGCCCTAGCTATTCTAGTCACACCAAACTCGCTAAAGTATGCTAACCATGCTAGCCACACCTCCGTGCCAATGGAAAATCATGCCATCCACACCTATCCCAAGCTAGCCGCGCAATGATAAACGCACTATGCCTTGGCCCTAGCTATGCTAGTCACACCAAACGCGCCAAAGCATGCTAACCATGCTAGCCGCACCTCCGTGACAATGGAAAATCATGCCAGCCACACCTAGATCAAGCTAGTCGCGCCCTGCCGAACACAATTTGCCTTGGACCTAGCTACGCTGGTCACGCCAAGCCAAACACCCTTACCTTGGCCCAAGACAAACACCCTTACCTTGTCCCTAGCCACTCCATGCCAAAGTAGCGCCCGCACCTAGGCTTGCAAACCGTGCAACCTAGGCCAAATTGGTCACGCATGCCATTGGCACATGCCAACATTCTCGCTGGTAGTTTTCCTTACCAAACCGTGGCCCTAATGGCCGAGGATGCTATTGTCACATGCCAACATGCTCGCTGGTAGCTTTCCTTACCAAACCGTGGCCCTAATGGCCGATCATGTCATTGGCACATGCCAACATGCTCGCTGGTAGCCTAACTTGCAAATAGTACAACCTACCACCAAGGCATTCCACACATGCCATTGGCACATGCCACTAGCAGGTCTGGTACTGCCACTTACACTCAACGCACAACCTACCACTAAGGAATTCCACACATGCCATTGGAACATGCCACACACGCCACTAGCAGCTCTGGCACTGCCACTTGCACTCGAGGTGCAACCCGCAACAAATGCATTCCGCACATGCCACACGCGCCCCTAGCAGCGCTACTTGCACTCAAGGTGCGACCAACACTCGAGACATCAACACAAACTAGGGGATGCTTTCTTGGGGTTTTGGTTTGGCGGTCACAGCGTGCAGCGTACACTACGCTCGCAATAAGAACGGAGTGAAAAGGAATAAAAGTGGTCAATTAAATAAGGAAGTAATGGTGAAAACGTTTTCACCATAAACTCCTGCGGTTACCACCTCCTCTATTTAATCCGCAACTTTACTTTATTCCTTAATGAGGCCAGAGTACGTTCCATCTCACTTGTATAAATAGGTCTCACCTATTTCTACCAGACAACAAGTCTTGGTCAGGAAAAAGACAACACTATCAGATAGCCACTTTGCAAGCTCTCTCAAAAGCTTTCATCACTAGAAAGCTTCATAAGCTTATAATTTTCTGATACAATTAGAGATACTACCTTTCTAGAACTCTCTGGTCTCAACACCCTTCTTCGCTATCCTCCCCAAATCAACCCTTCTCCTCCACTTTGTGATCGAAGCAAGTCTGGAACGGCTATTTCTTGGTTTAGTCCGGACTTGTAAAGATTGATCTCTCGAACCTAAAAGTGCTCAACATGCATCACATTTGTTTAGGGTTTGAACCAGTTTCCCACTCACCTACCGAATTTACTGAAGTCGGCAGAAATGATTTTTACCCATAAACAATTGGCGACCACGGCGGGAGGATAGATCTATCGGCTACAATGTCAGACTGTCGATCTCGTTCTTCGACCTAGATGTCAAGATGGTAGGGGAAGGCGACTCAATCCGAATCAACTGCCAGACGGCCCGGTTACCAGTTGTAAAAACTACACCAGAAAACCGGGGACTCGCTGAAGATGCTACCAGCGATTGGGGACTTGATGGCGATGCTACCAGCAAAGACGCCTTTTTACATGGAGAGGGGCATGTTCGCAAAAACCTATGAAGTGAGTAAATTTAGACTTGGCAAGATATCCAATCTGTTTTTAGGTTCTTAATAAAACCTGTCATACTACTGCGTCTTGTTCCGATTGCTAGCACACACTTTCATAAAAGCAATATTCCTTTCACAAAACATTATCAGAGTTATACTATCAAAACCATTCATCCCAGAAATAATCCAATATCCTCAAAAGCTACCAGCTGTCTATCAAAACTGATCGAACTTTGAACTAGACATCCAGTATATTTTTCAAAAAAAGAAGAAGAAGAAGAACCTAAATGAAAGTTTAACAGAGAAACATTCAAGGAAAATCACCCAACAAAGGTATTCTTTTCTTGTACAAAGTCAACTTTGCATCTTCAAGAGATGCTCTCTTCATAATCAACATCTCGGAAATCTTTTCGAGTTCTACCTCCTGTCGTGCGATCTCCTCTGCAGAAAGGTTTTCGACTGCTGCATCTTTTGACTTCTGGATCTAAGAAAGGCCTTCGACAAACCACGAAGCATTAAACTCCTTTTCTACACACACGTCGCGATGGTGCTCCCAGTTGGCAATAACGTCTTCAGAAACGGTGTGGCCAGTCACCTCACGCATGTCCTCGATGGAAGATAAAGCCTCTTCCACACGCTTAACCAACGCAAATCAACTGGTGATCTTCTTGGTTGTGGCCATATATCCATACTTCTCCCAGATTCTGGTGTACAACGCCTCATACTTGGCCAGCACGCTGAAACCGCCAACCAGCACATGACCTGGATAAGGAACCAAGTATGTGGGATCGAAAATGGCGCCTGCAACTGGCCTCACGACTCACAAAGGGTCTTTTTCCATGTATACGGCAACAACCGTCAAGGAATCATCCACCCTCTGAACCACATCGGTGCCCGACAATTGTCTAACTCCCATCTCCAAGTCACCAGTGGTGGTCACCAAGGGCAAGTTTTCGTGTGGCTCCACCCCAGAATCTTCCTCCGAACCGGATTCCCCCTGCGAACTTGAGTTAGGCATTTTCCAAAAGAAGAAACGGAAAAAGAAAGAAAAGAAGCGCGAAACTCACCGAACCACTTCCCAAAAAAGAACCAGTGCTGCCAGAGGAATCACTATCACTTGTGGAACTTTCTCCTTTCTCTGACTCATCACCACTATGAGAAGGCTCAGTACCGCCGGAATTCTTCGAAGAAATTGCTATCTCCTGGCAACGTGCAAGGGCAGCGAAAGCATTAACACTACCGAAACCCTGGAAGAAACAAGACACATGTTTTCAACAGAAATTCACGTGTTTTGAGACAAACAAACAAGGAGGCGACACATACCTAGTTATTGGAAGAACTGAAAGACACAAGAGCTGCGGGAGGATCTTTTGAAATCACACGGAACCCGCCAGCATGATTCTTCGTTCTCTGTTCCTTTGCCTGGGGACTTTCCGAGTTGCCAGGAAACTTTCGCTTGGGATCTCTCAACATTGGATACTTCTTCAAAACTGTTGGGGAAGGTTTACAACGAACATTCTCCACCAAGTTATTTACAAAATCTTGGATCATAGTGAACTCATCGTACCAGAACTCATTATAGACAAAGGTCTTCGAAGTTACTCTTCCCGTTTGAAAGAAGGGAAGGCGGATACCCGAATCAAGGGCGCTGGCATTGAGGGCGGCATGCAATGAATCCTTAGGAACCACCAGCTGGTAAGAAAGAGGCACCCCTTGATCGAAGCCCATGTGACGAGCAGCACAGTCAATATTGTAAGCAACTATTCGGAAAGACCCCATGAAAAAATACGGCATATATCCGGGCATGCATCTTTGAATAAACAAGTTTTCACCAATACTCAAGATGTTGTCAGAAGACAAAGACATAATCGGATCAGAAGCAAAGGTGTCAATTTGAGTCACTGACCTATGGACCGGCTCCCATGGGCGAAAACTGATTTCATGCGACTTATCGAGAAGACTAACCAATCTCATGCCAACTCTTGGAACCTTTTCACCCATCGAAGAATTCGGGAGCCGCCCCAACTCGCGGGAATCGAAGGCAATAGTTTCGGAGCGTACTTATCAAAGTGCTCCCATAACCAGTCTTGCAGAAAAGCAACGTGCTCATATGAATCCACTTTCATGAAACCATTTGAAACTCGCATGTTCGCAACTAGGTTATCCAGATGCACATACAGGGAACCAAGGAATAACTTGCCAATGGGAAGAACTTCACCTTTTTCTAACTTCACAACAATCACTAGCAACTCTGATCTTATTCCCTTCTTGCCAGAACCATCATCAAAAATGTCTCTATACAACCAGAGAGCCAAAAATTCCGCAACATGAAGATCACTGCTTTTCTGTTTAGGTTCCAGCTCGTCCGGAAACCATTGAGATATCCACCAGATGTAAAAGCACCTTTCATCCTCTTTCCGGACAAAATCCTTCGACTTCGCAGTGGAGTCTTTTCGAGCGAAATCTCCCAACTTAGCGGCAAGGTCATCCCGCATCTTCTCCTCACCTTCAGACAATCAGATATTGAGATTCCCGTTACCGGAAGATTCAGTAATAGAGCCACACTCTCCAAGGAGAAAGTTATTTCACCTCATTTACATATGATCGTATGGGTGTCCAAACACCATATAGAGATGAAAGCAACCAAGCCCGGGATATCCTTACTAATCTGGAGTTTTACCGAAGCTCTGACAGCATCAATAGTCTTAGCCCGAGTCAAGTTGGTATTTATGTGCTCCTTACTCACCATGAACTCAACCCATCTATCAAAAGAACGCAATGGGCTTTGACACATCCTGAAATCAATGTTGGAAGAAGAATATACCCCTTTATGAAGACAGAACCATACGGTGTTCTATGGGCGAACCGAACGTGTCTTCTTTTCATCTTCACCACCGGTTAACAAAATTTGCACGAAACCTGGGTGATTCTTCCGAACAGGGGCGAGGGGTTTGGCAAAGAATTCGTCATCCATGTTTGGTTTGGAACTATGAACATCCTTTGATAAGGAGAAATTTTGTTTAGGTAACATCTTGTCAGACTGCTTCATAACAAATCGACAACTAGATATCTGCACGCAACAAAACAGACAAAGTTAGATCCCTGAAGCATGGAAGTAAAATATTTTCTACGGTTTCAAAATACGTATTCAACATTCTTATCCGGGTTCATGGGATACGGTATTTTCTATAGATTCAAATCGTATATGGGGTAGTGTCTGATTCGAAACGGATGAGAAAGATTTCTTCTTCAAGATTAACATGAAGCATATACGCAGTGTTTCCTACAACAACATTATCTATGGATTCAAGCACATATACGGTATTCTTCTTCGGGATTCAAATACAATATTCTTCTTCGGGATTCATATACAGTATATTTTCTGGGTTCAAGAGCATATACGGTATCCTTTCCCGGGTTCAAAATTATATGCGCAGTATATTTTCTGGGTTCAAGGGAATATACAACAATATTTTCTACAAGAAGCATGCCAAAAAATCATATGCGCAATATCAGTGCAAGGATTGTGGAAGAAAAACGCATGTTGTTAGGGTTTGCACCTACATGATAAGGGAAACAAGAGAAGCATTGGAGAACATACCTGGAAGACGGTTTTTTCTTTGTGACTCTGCCGCTAGTGTGAAAGGATGAAAAAACAAAGCACAAAATAAAAGAGGAGACATTCATATATATAGGCGGGCGTGAATTTCCCTCAATGAGGAAAGATTTCCCTTTCTTGAAGCCGCGTGTGTAAAAGACGGGCCCACAAAGGAGACCAACTTCCAATGCCGCTCAACCTTGCGCCGGTCTCGCCGGCTAACATGATCAGTTTCCAAACTCACGTCAACTTCTCAATGCCGCCCAGCTTCCCGTCTCTCAATGATGCTGACTTCCCAATTGTGCGAGCCTCCTGAGTTGTGCAAACTGCAAGAGGCAAGGGTTCCAAATCCTATTTATAAAAAGGTCAGACAAGCCTCCTCAATTCTCTTTATGATTTGTTGATAATTTTTCACCATCTTATGCTTACCTCGCAACAAAGCTCCTGTTCCGAGCTAAGCAGGGGACTTAATGTTGATGCTAGTTTTTAAACAAAGGGTAAAATTGTAAAACCCCAAATAACCTAATGTCACCGGTGACACATTTATTAGGACATTTAATGCATATAGTCAGTAATTAATGGGGGGTATTTTTTCAAATTAGGGTTACAACGAACAAAACCCTAATCACCTCCGTGCCAATGGCAAATCATGCCAGCCACACCTAGTCCAAGCTAGCCGCGCCATACCAAACGTACTCTGCCTTGGCCCTAGCTATGCTAGTCACACCAAATGTGCCAAAGCATGTTAACCATGCTAGCCGCACCTCCGTGCCAATGGTAAATCATGCCAGCCACACCTAGCCCAAGCTATCCGCGCCATGCCAAACACACTCTGCCTTGGTCCTAGCTATGCTAGTCACACCAAACGCGCCAAAGAATTCTAACCATGTTATCCGCACCTCCGTGCCAATGGCAAATCATGCCAGCCACACCTAGCCCAATCTAGCCACGCCATGCTAAATGCACTCTGCATTGGCCCTAGCTATGCTAGTCACACCAAACGCGCCAAAGCATGCTAATTAACCATGCTAGCCGCACCTCCGTACCAATGGTAAATCATGCCATCCACACCTAGCTCAAGCTAGCCACGCCCTGCCGAACACACTTTGCCTTGGACCGCTGGTCATGCCAAGCCAAACACCCTTACCTTGGCCCAAGACAAACACCCTTACCTTGGCCCTATCCACGCCATGCCAAAGTAGCTTCTGCACCTAGGCTTGAAAACCATGCAACCTGGGGGAAATTGGTCACGCATGCCATTGGCACATGCCAACATGCTCGCTGGTAGTTTTCCTTACCAAACCTTGGCCCTAATGGCCGAGCATGCCATTGGCACATGCCAACATGCTCGCTGGTAGCCTAACTTGAAAAACGTACAACCTACCACCAAGGCATTCCACACATGCCATTGGCACATGCCACACATGCCACTAGCATCTCTGGGACTGCCACTTGCGCTTGAGGTGCAACCCGCAACAAAGGCATTCCGCACATGCCACACGCGCCCCTAGCAGCGCCACTTGCACTCAAGGTGCGACCAACACTCGAGACATCTACACAAATTGGGGGATGCTTTCTTGGGGTTTTGGTTTGGCGGTCACAGCGTGCAGCGTACACTACGCTCGCAATAAGAACGGCGTGAAAAGGAATAAAAGCGGTCAATTAAATAAGGCAGTAATGGTGAAAAACATTTTCACCATAAACACCTGCGGTTAACACCTCCTCTATTTAATCCGCGACTTTACTCTATTCCTTAATGAGGACAGGGTACGTTTGATCTCACTTGTATAAATAGGTCTCACCTATTTCTACCAGACAATAAGTCTTGGTCAGGAAAAAGACAACACTATCAGATAGCCACTTTGCAAGCTCTCTCAAAAGATTCCATCACTAGCAAGCTTCCTAAGCTTCTAATTTTCTGATACAAGTCGAGATACTACCTTTCCAAAACTCTCTGGTCTCAACACCCTTCTTCGCTATCCTCCCCAAATCAACCCTTCTCCTCCACTTTGTGACCGAAGAAAATCTGGAACAACCATTTTTTGGTTTAGGACGGACTTGTACAGATTGATCTCTCAAACCTAAAAGTGCTCAACGTGCAGCACATTTGTTTAGGGTTTGAACCAGTTTATCACTCACCTACCGAATTTACAGAAATCGGCAGAAACGATTTTTACCCATAAACAGTTGGGTACGGAAGCTCTCCAATACCAGATTCTATTCGTCGAAACCACCTAGTAGTAGCTCACTCAAGGTGTAATTTGTTCGATTGCTTTATATTTTGTGAATTATAGATTAATCCTAGTAATTAGAGTCTTTTCTCAAGGTCCACTTTATAGTGTTGTTTATACACACAATCGCTACACAAAATCCCTCAGCAAGGTTTTGTGTTATCTACTTTTGTATGAATTATTCGACTGTTCCTTATCTCCTAACTCAATACTAGCATTTGATTGAATCAACAAATTAATTTAGTAGGCCACCTAAACAATCTATCAATGAATCATAAATATTTTAATCAGTATAAACAATCAATAATAATGTGAAGAACTTTAAAATAGATTTATATAATAACTCAAATCATGTCTAGAACTTAGAATTCATCCCCAATCACTAAGAAGTTTAGCTACTCATGGTACTAACAAAACCCATGAGATTCATATGATAAAATGGTAAAGAAATAGTTACGGTGATGAATTGCTCCAAAACCCTAGCTTTTCTTCTCTTGAGTTCTTTTCTCCAATGGCTTGATTAAATATTAAAATATATCTCCCAAAAAGATATTAGAAAAGTCTCTTATATAGGTCTCCAAATTATAGCTGTGACCGTGCGCCAAATCCCGGTCGAAATCATATGGCCACTTGCCAAAACTCGCCAAAACCCCCAAAAACAGCTCACCCCCAAGTCTTGGTCGTGTGAAAGAACTAATATGATCATCTAATGGGCTGCAGAGATGGTAGAAGTCCATCCCAAAAACTATGGCTTAACCTTGTTAGGTTGTCAGTTCGGTGGAACTGACAATACACCTTATTTCTTCTTCCAGCCCGCGGACATACTACTCTCCGTGAAATATTTTATGTAGGAATTACTAGTTAGTCCAGTTTATGGAAACCCGGTTAATGGTTAATCTAGTTCTAGAAACAATTTAACCGTTGGTCCAAAAACATGTTTTTGGACCAGACTTTTTATCCGCTCGTCCAAAAAAGAAAAGCACACGTGCGAGCAAGATGAAATTTTTCCACATTTAACCTTCTGCGATTGATAGTCAGAAATCGATCCGAGCTCCGTCTTATTTTTCTCTTCATCTCAAATCTGAGATCTCTTGCTGCTGGTGGTTTTACTGGTTCTCCACTGCTTCTGCTTTCAATGGTTAGGTTTGTTTTTGAAGATCGTTTTATTCCTCTGTAATCATCTTCATCTCCATCAAATGAAGGTATGTTCTGTGACAATTAAGTGATGGTGAAGAAGATAAGCAAGCGAAGAAGAACATCAAGAAGATTCATATCCAAGAAGAAGAAGAAGAAGAAGAAGAAGAAGAAGAAAGAGAAATAAATTTATTAATTTTGGGTTTTGATTTATATTCTTTAATCTTCTTTTTTACCCTTTTTTTTCCGGTACATATTTTCTTTGAGTACATATCAATACGTACTGCTGGATCAATATGTACTATATGTACTATTGAATCATACACTTTTTCTTTTAGTAAATATTTCCATTCACTACATATCAATATGTACTGGGATCATACCCTTTTTTTCTCCGGTACATATTTTCTTCAATACATATCAATATGTAGTGTTGAATAAATATGTACCGTGGGATCAGATAGTTTTTTCTTCAATACATATTTTCCTTCGATACATATCAATATGTAGTGGTATGCATAACTACATATCGATATGTAGTGGTACATATCAATATGTAGTGTTGAATAAATATGTACCGTGGGATCAGATAGTTTTTTCTTCAATACATATTTTCCTTCGATACATATCAATATGTAGTGGTTTGATATACTGTCAAATATGTATTGAAGAAAAAACCACTACATATTTGACAATATATAAAAAACACTCCTCATACTTCTAACACTATGAATGAAAACCACTACATATTAGTTTTACCTTTTTGCTGTTGGTGAATCATCAGTAGAACAAAATCGGTAGTTTTTCTTCTACTTTATGATGGTGAAGCACTTTCTTCGGTAGTTTTTCTTCTACTTTATGATGGTGAAGCACTTTTTAATAAATGAATCGGTAGTTTTTGTTTAGATCTGGTTTTTCAATTGATTTTTATGATGATTTCAATTGATTTTTGTAATGGTTTCACCGAATCTAGGGTTTTTCTCATTTATTTTCTTCAATTTTGTTGAAGATTGATTACAAAGAAGAAGAAGGTAGAGGAAAATGAGAGGTATTTAGTCTTCCTGGAAAGAGAAATTCTTCTGAGTTCGTTTTAATGGAAGAAAGAAAGAGAAAAGTTATTTCTCTAATGTCTACACGTACAATAAAAAGGGCAGGCGGGTCTTTTTGCAAGACTAAAACATTTTTGGACCACCCATTAAATATTTTTTATGGATAGACCATATATTAAACGGGTCGCGGGTTTCTGGACTAATCAGCAAATTTCTCATATTTTATTCCCTGGATTCTGGTTTTCATCCCTTCATAGTTCTCGGCTACTCCTCTGTCTGTGAAGATTAAAAGTTACGGGATTTCAGTTTTCTTCCTCGGAAACTCACGGACATACACCACTCCGTGAAAATATTTTCCCCCTGGATTTTTTTTTGACCACATACTACACTAATCTGCTCAACATAATAATTATTTTTATTTTCACAATATTTATTTACTAATAAAATAAAATTACTAATGATGAAATTGTGATCACGTTTTTCATAAATAATGTTTATATTTGACAAAAAGATGAATAAATTAGCTTCACACTTAGTTTATTTTGATTTTTCAAACCAAAATTAACCATTTATGGTGTGTTCGGAAGTGTCCAAATAGTGTCCGCAAAGTGTCAAAAATCGATTTCTACGGGACACATGATGTGGCGTGTCCATCGCGTGTCGGGAAGTGTCGTGTCCGACACGGTTACGGTATATTTCTAGGCGTGTCCGTGCACCATAGTTTTCATCCCGTCATAGTTCTCGGCTACTCCTCTTTCTGTGGAGATTAAAAGTTACGGGATTTCAGTTTTCTTCCTCGAAAACTCACGGACATACACCACTCCGTGAAAATATTTCCCCCTGGATTTTGTTTTCGACCACAGCCCTTCCACGGCTACGTATCCCTACGTGAAATTCTTCTTCTTCTGTGTTTCAACTTTTCCGGCCATCTTCTCACGTATACCAGGCCCTCCAAGAATTTCCTTTTCTTATGGATTTCCCAACTTCTTATCTACTTCCAAACTAACTGCAGCTCCAACTCCTCCTGAATTATCATCACGAGCCCCATTGCTGCCAAGATCCGTGAAAGATAAAACTCCCTGAGTTTCAATAGCTCGAACCACCACTCAGTCAACAGCCACAGCTCTACGTTCATGAAATCCAGATGCATCATCCACATCACTCTCCTCCTTCATCGCTGCCAATAATGGCAGCTCCATTGCTCATCTCGAGCTCGAGTTCTTCTCCATATCTGTCTAGTCACTCGAGTTCTTCTAATCACTTCCATTAATGGTAGAACCCAACCGCAACATCTCTGTCCATTCCTCTCTCGAGCTATCATCACCATCGCTACTTCCAACGAATTGTCTATCACAGCGTCGATCAAACTCATACTTCCTGGCCTTCTCCCTTTCACTGGCAGCAGCAATCATCAGTCGTCCATTACCGAGCTCCACATTCTCATACCCCGGTGGCAACAACACCATTGATACAGAAACGACCCCATTCTATGTTTTTCTTCTCTAGCTCAGATGATCATAGTCACTAATCATCATTGATAACCACAGACTCGAACTAAACCCATATTTCACCGCAAACTCGAGTTCTCATCCCAACAGCACCACTATAACCTCACTAACATCGCTGGCTCGCTGTCATCATCATTTGCTGACAATAACTTCCAGCATCACCATCCATACAGAAACATCTCCATCATCCATTCACTGCCAAGCTCCATCGTGATCATCCTATAGAAGATCAGAAACCTCCATTCTCGTCATGTCACAACCTACAGTCTTCATCGCCTCCACAAACTGAACCCAGCCACCATCTCTTTCACCATTGATCACTACAGGCTTCAACACTGCCATGTTGTTCTTCTCGACTCATATGCCATATCATCCCTGACGTTCTATAAACTCCTTATATTGCAGCAGTACCAAGTCGACCAGAAACTGGTAGTTTACCGGAGACAGAAAGCCCCGATTCTGTGTATGTATATGGTGAAAAAGACGGCGGTGGCCCTGAGTAATTCTTGTGGGCTCCTTCATCAATTCTGTGCTTGGAAAACTTTTGCAACTTTGACTCGCTTCAATCCCCCGTCATTTCTTCCTACGACGTCGGAGTGACTCCATTTTTTCGCCGTTGGCTCGTCTTTTCGTTTTCTTCGAGATGATATCAAGGACTCTTATATTCGAACGAGTTACACTTGATCTTTGGCCCTTTTCCGCATGCGTCTAACTTCTTTTATTGCACAAATATGTGCCAATTCACTTCTTTTGGATGATTCACCTAGAAAAATATAAATAAAACAAAACAAACGTAATATACAATAATTTTGCAAGAAACTAAGAAATTACTAGCATGGATTTAACACTAAATATATGCAAGATATGCACTTAACAGGTTACCATTCGTAACGAATTATGCAAGTGTACTGTAATATGTTCTTATTGGTTTCTTGCATATACTGACACTTCAAAGTTCTTGGTCTCATCTTCCTGCTTTGATTCCTTAGAAATCCTTCTCAAATTTCTGGTAAAACCCTTTTCCTCCTTGAATTTTTCATTTGCATTGGTACTTTCCGGGTCAAAATTGAAAAATTGGGTTGTTGATTACATGCACAAACTGACACTTTTGAGTTCTGATCAAAGGAAAACAAAAGAGACATTGTAATTCATTTCTTGAGAACTTTTTAAAAGAAACAAAGATACATATTGTAGAGAAATATGTCAAGCATTAGAATAATGTGTTGCAATGATCATCTTGGCATGACCCATGTAGGTGTAAACTATCCACAAGGCTAGGTGGAAACATCTTAATCTATGATGTACCCAAGAATGAAGAGACGAGAAGCATAGAATAAAGACTGCCAGGAGCGAGATTTAAGAAGCCACGTGGATCGGGCATGATCGCTCTACAGTTGTCGGACAAGACTTGACTCCAGGTTTCTAACAAAGCTGATAAGACAACACACGGCGGGTCAAACGAGGAGCGATAATCAAATGGATAAGAAGATACGTGTCACATCAGCCAACTGCAAAGGCGACAGACGAGAAGGGAGACATCATGCCATGAGAACATCCGAAGGAATCGCCTCAGATGAGAGACAAGCGAAGGAATCAAAATACATCGGCCACATGCACAGAAGAAGGGACGACATAAGCTGGCCCGACCACAGAACTTCAGATTAGATGTAATGTGACCAACACCCTAGTATGGTTGTATGTAAACCTTCCTATAAATAGATGAACTTATATCCAAAGAGGGGAAGGTTGTAAATTAAGGGAGAGAGAGACTCGATATCACACCAAGTAAGAAGAGAGTGAGAAGTGAGTTGATCGTGTAAGGGAGTTGGGGTTAAGAGCAACATCTTTGTAACACTTTGAAGTAATAAGAATCACCCTTTCACCCCCGTGGACGTAGGTAATCATACCGAACCACGTATATCTTGTGTCCATTGCTGAGTCTTTACTTTCATTTTGCATGAGTAGAAGGTTTCTATCATTTGTATGTAGTTTGTAGTAAAATGCATCTACATTCTGGCGCCGACTAAGATCTCCTGATACCTTCCTAAAAGGGCTTCAGAGACGATCGAAATCTCCTAAATACACGTTAATGTGTTGTAGTTGAAGCTAGGATGAACTCTGTTGGCCGAAATGATTGTTGTTTTGAGTCATTTACTATGCGTGTAAAGTTACAGCAGTAGCAGCGTCTTCACTAAACATAGCAGAGCTCTCGTTTTTTCGCCCGCAAACAGTTTGATCAGCAGAGAATCTTCATAATCTAACCTGCGACTAATAGTTCGGGTTAGAAGCTAGGTGGAGAATCTGCCGAAAGGATGACTACTTGTTTCCGTTGGTTGAATGAATTTTAGCGTTAAGTAAGTTGTTGAGTGCCCAGGATTACGGAAATTTTGCGTTTTAGATGTCTCCTCATGTGATAAGCTGTCAACCGTATGGAGTTTTGCCCGGCGATGTATCATAGGTCATCGGAAAGGTCATAAAGAGAACCCGGGAGGGATGGTCATGATTAGATCTTGAGAAAATGGAGTCTGTATAACTTGATTCGATCCTTGGGGTTGTGTACCGTACTTTTTAAACATAACGTGCATAAGTTTAATGATTTGGAGCCTATAGAATAAAGGACAAGCTAACTTAAATGCATAGGTCGGGTAGTGAAAGCGACGTCGTACGGAGTAATAGCATAGGGGTTGTCGAACTTTTTCAGCATAGGGTCAAAATAGGGTAGATAGGAGGAACCCACCTAATAACTGGAGATGTAGTAATTGTGGTGTCATTCGAACCTTTTCCTCTTTTGTTTGAACTTTTTGTTTGTAAAAGTAGGTCAAAGTAAGGTGTTCTTGGTATTTGATGACGTAGGTAGGGACGATACTCGGCTCACCACACGTCGTTCCCGATGGCTAGAACTTCAGGGACGGGAAGGATGTTGAGGAATCGCACGATAACTAGCAGCAACATATGCAGGCAAGGGTAACTGGGCCGAAGCAAGATGACAGTCGACAACCACCGCCCGAGGAATCTCATGCAGCTGCATGAGGCATGCCAATTTTTGATGAGGAAGTGGATCTGGGACGAGATGATAACACCCTACCATTGGACCAGGTCATCTTGACCCAGAGAAGAGTGGACCAGGTTGACGGACTCACAGCCTCAGATACCGATGACGATGAGGAAGCGCTTGCATCACAATCCCATCGACAACGCGCAAGGCAACAAGTCGAGTACCAGGAAGCCTTAATAAGGGAACAAGAACGTCTCCGGAAGATTCAATTGGGGCGAGGACCATCTAGAAACGTCGGCCATGCACCTACCCACGCAACCGGTCATGCAACTGGTCCGATACTACCACCACCACCAACATCGATACCACTACAACCTCGGCCACACCACCCTAATGGACACTCTAGCCATGAAAGCACAGACCCAACACTTTTAGCCATTTTAGAAAGTCAAAGAAGGCAGGAGGCGGCATTAAGGGAGCTCCAGCAGCGGAATCTCGCCTTGGAGTTCGAAAATTATCAGTTGAGGAATCATCGGACTAGATCAAGAGGTTCGTCAAGCTGAGGAACGTCGAGTCGTCATGACCGATCAGGTCAATCACCACCTATGATGGGGTCAAGCAACCCTAATCATTCCAGGCGATTAGGTCAACCACCACCACCTCCCGTACCCCCCCACCCCACCCACCACACACACACACACACACACAGATATGGGCCAACCGAGGAATCCTCCACTGACGAGGAAGGGACGGACGGCATGATCGAGCAACAGAAGCCAAGTTTAAGGAATTGGAGGAAAAAATCAAGGAGCTCTCGGGTGGAAGCGAAGAGAACAAATTGGCAGATATTATTAGCGAAGCCGAGAAGACGCCCTTTTCTCAAGAACTTTAGCAAATGTCATTCCCACCAAAGTGTACTTTACCTACATTTCCTTCTAAATTCGATGGAACAGGAGATGCGATCGAGCATCTAAAGATGTACACCATGTCATTGATCCAGTGGAAGAACAACCCGGTAGTCATGTGTAAATTCTTTCCAGCTATCCTGGAGGGCGAGGTACGAGATTGGTTTTATTCGATCCCACCTGGGTCGATTAACGGGTATGACATGCTAGTCGAGGCCTTCCTTGAGACCTACATGCATAACAGTCGACCTCGGCCAAGAATGAACAAGCTGTTTACCCTCGCCCGAAGGTTCAGAGAGCCCTTAAGAACCTTGACCGATAGATGGAGGAAACTATGTACTGAAATCGGAAAAGTATCGGTGGATCAAGCCATCTTTGGGTTTGAAAACGCATTGGGGATATCGGACCCCATCTGGATAGCCATGTTCTCCGAAAAACCGAAAACCTTAAAGGAGATGAGAAGAATGCAAGAGCATTACATCGCCTTGGAAGAAATCCAGGCCGAGTCAAGAGATAGAGGAGTACAGGAAGCTAGTGCTGAAGCTGGTATGGAAGCTAAAACGGTCACAGACGATCCTACTAGGCGTCCAGAAAAGAGATCGGATCCTCCCCCGAGGAGCGGTGAGAAGAGAGAATGGATTGCCAAAGGGAAGAATCCGAGACAGGAAGCCCGATCATATACCCCCCTGAATGCTTCCTTGGAGGAGGTATTCAAGGAAGTCGAGAAGAGGAAAGATATCAACTACCCATCATCAAGGGGAGTCCAGTTCCAAGAGACCAGGGATCACCCCGAATACTGTCACTACCATCAGTATATGGGCCATTCCACTAACAACTGCCGAGATGTAAAAGATATTGTACAACATCTCATCCGAGATGGGTATTTGAGGCAGTTCGTCCGACAAGAACCTCGGCCGACGGAAACACCCGATGTACCGGTTCATCAAGTTCGTATCCATAGGACGACTCAGTTCGTGAGTACCATTTCACACTCATCTATTCAAGGATATGCTCTCGGCCCGGTAATCACCTCTAGGATCCACAAAAGGGACCGCGATGGTAAATAAGTATTTAGCGTAGCCAAGGCATTACCTATGGAACCTTGGATGGTGCAACCCATTTCGTTCTCGGCCAAGGATGTCCCAGCGAATGGACAAGCACACAGTGATCCCCTGGTCATCACCTTATTGATCGAGGATTGAGGAGTAAGGAGGATTCTGGTGGATAGCGGGAGTTCAGTCGAGGTGTTATTTTATGATACGTTCAGAAGAATGAAACTATCAGACGACGTATTCGTCCACTCAACGTATCGCATCTACGGCTTTAATGGCACAGTAACCATCCCTAAGGGCGAAGTAACTTTGACAATTTCGGATGGTGGTGGATACCTTGACACAATAACCACCTTTTGAGTGGTCGACGTCACCTCACCTTATGAAGCAATTATTGGGCGACCTTGGATCGCTGGGATTAAAGGGGTGGCATCAGCATATCATCAGAGATTAAGGTTCTCGACTTATAAGGGAATAGCTGAAGTTGTGGGCGACACTCAAGCGGCGCGACAATGCATACAGGTTGACACCGAAATCACTAAAAATCGGCGAGCTCAACAAAGACAAAAGAAGAAGGAAGCCAAGGAGGTTAAGGCTGCAGAGGAAATGGAGGATATTATTTCACAAGTGGTCATGGCATATGAGACCCAAAAGGAAGATCCTTTATAGCAATCAAACGAAGCGTCTCTATTCCGAGAAGCCAAATCAAATTTCTCAATAGTTGATCCAACTCGGGAAGTGAACTTGGGGACGGTAGAGGAGCCGAAGGTAGTCAGGATCGGGTCATTGCTATCGGACGAGCAAGCAAGTCATCTCACAACGGTATTAAGGGAAAATTTAGACGCATTTGCCTGGGAAGTACGCAATTTAGAGGGCATTGACCCAAAGGTCTTCTGGAACCACTTAAAGATTGATCCAAAGTTCAAACCAGTCAAGCAAAAAATGAGGCGTATCGCGCCAGAATTACAAGCAGCAGTCGAGGCCGAGCTAAAGAAGCTACCAGAGTCCGGAATAATCAGGAAATCCCATTACCCACAGTGGATATCTAACATGGTCGTGGTACTAAAAAAGAAAGGAGGAGTCAGAATATGCATTGATTTTAGTGACTTGAACAAAGCCTGCCCGAAGGACAGCTTCCCCCTTCCCATCATAGATCAACTAGTAGAATCGATAGTCGGATATGAGGCGATGACCCTAATGGATGGATACATGGGCTATAACCAAATACCGTTGGCGTCCGAGGACCAGGAGCATACTTCCTTCTTCACACCAAGGGGACTGTATTGTTACACCAAGATGCCATTCGGACTTAGAAATGCTGGAGCGACATATCAGAGATTGGTAAGCGACATATTCGAAGAAAAGATCCATAACACCATAGAAGTTTACGTAGACGACATGTTAGTCAAGAGTATCCGAGCTAAGGATCACATCCGAGACCTTCGTGAGATTTTTAATACGATGAGGAAACACAAGATGAAAATTAACCCCGCCAAGTGCGACTTTTGGGTTACGTCAGGGAAGTTCCTAGGGCATATCATCACCCCAGAGGAATAGAAGCAGGTCCTGAGAATGTTAGGGCCGTCCTAGAAATGCCATCTCCCGCGACAGTAAAAGATGTGCAGAAGCTAAATTGTTGTATAGCAGCATTGGGGAGATTTGTATCACGGTCATCGGATAAATGTAAGGCCTTTTATGACATTTTGAAGAAAGGAGAAAAATTTCAATGGACGGATACCAGAGAAGAGGCCTTTCAAAATATCAAGTTACACCTAGCTAGCCTCCCGGTTTTGCAGAGGCCCGAGCCAACAGAAGCTCTTACCCTATACCTAGGGGAGACGCCATATGCCATTATTGTTGTATTAGTAAGGATGGAGGGGAATGTAGAGAAGCCCGTATATTTCACCAGCAAAACACTAAGTCCGGCCGAGAAAAACTATACTAGAATGGAGAAGATGGTACTTGCGATAGCCTTTGTCACTTTTAAACTCCGAACATATTTTAAAGCTCATCGTATACGGGTGCTCACCAAATCGCATATCGAAGAAGTTTTGGACAGTGCAGGGCGATCCAGAAGAATTTCTAAATGGGGAGCCTTAATCAAACAGTATGATGTCGTGTACGAGACAAGAATGGCGATCAAAGGGCAGGTAGTGGCCGACTTCTTGGAGGATTTCCCTCTTAGTGACGAACACGAGGTGGAAGATATACCGGGGATGATAGAAGAACAAGAAGAACATGCTGATCTGCTAGCCGCTAATAGTCCTACACGGTGGGAGGTTTTCGTCGATGGGGCATCGAACAAGGAGGGATCGGGCCTCGGGCTAGTATTCACCACGCCCAAGGGGAGGAAGATGGTACATTCATTCAGACTAGAATTCAAGGCAACGAACAACGTCACCGAGTATGAAGCGGTAATCCATTATTTACGAATAATTGTGGAAATTGGGCTGCAAGAGGTCCGCTTGACAAGTGACTCACAATTGATGATCCGGAAAATTACGGGCCAATATGCTACACACGATCCTGTGCTGCAGAAGTATTGGGAGCTCGCCCAATTTTACATCAACCAAATACCGAACATTAAATTCCGCCACATTTTTTGAAAAGATAACAGGCACTCGGACGCTCTATCGTACATCGCCTCATAACTAGTAGACCCTAGCATCGAAGGCATTCGTGTTATGAGGCTCCTTACCCCTTCAATCCCAGAAACACCCGAAGTACGGATCGATGTTGCTATTAACATAGCTGAGCGATACAAAGAGGGCGATTGGAGAAAGCCGATACATCAATACCTGGAGACAGGCGAGCTACCCAAGGGTCGGCCCGAGATAAATAAAATCAATTGGGCGCATACAAGTTAAGGGAAGGGATTTTATATAGGAAATCTTACTTAGGACCACTCCTACGATGTTTAAGTAAAGAAGAGTGCCACATAATCCTGCATGAATTACACTATGGAGCCACCGAAAATCACAGCTCGGGGAGAAGCTTATCGGCCAAGGCAAAGACAATGGGCTACTTTTGGATGTACATGAACGAAGATGCAAAGCATATGGCGAAAGCTTGTGAAGAATGTCAGCGGTTCGGGAAGAAAATCCATTCTCCAGGAGTACCTTTAAACTCAATTATAAGCCCGTGGCCCTTTGCTAAGTGAGGAATAGATATTGTCGGACCATTTCATGTAGGAACAGGGCAAAGGAAGTATTTGATCGTGGCCACATATTACTTCACCAAATGGGTAGAAGCTGCACCACTAAGATACATCCGAGATAAAGATGTCTTCAATTTTATCTGGGAACATATCATTTGCCGCTTTGGGGTCCCCACAGATATCGTCTCCGATAATGGAAAACAACTACAAGGAGAGAAAATTGATCTTTTGTTCAACACTTACAACATCAGGAAGAGTAAAGCTACCCCGATTTACCCCTAGAGTAATGGGAAAGCCGAGATCACTAACAAAACCATCGCCGATAATATGAAGAAGAAATTGGATGGGGAGTACGGTAATTGTTGTGAGGAGCTATATAATGTCCTATGGGCGTACAGAACCACACGAAGGGAAGCTATGGGATTCTCTCTGTTCATGCTTACTTACGGAACCGAGGAGATCCTACCTACGGAGGGAATGATCCATACCACGAGGATAGAAGATTGGAGGCGGAACGTCTCGTCCGATCTAATTCTGGAAAAACTCGACGATTTGGAAGAAACAAGAGAGATGACACTACAAAAAATGGAGAACTATCAAAGAAGATTACAACGAGAATACAACAAGCGCGTTCGACCGAGAGAATTTCACCCGGGGCAACAAGTGTTGAGTTTTTGGATGAATGGGAGCGAGACAAAAATGGCGTAAAACTAGAACCAAAGTGGGGCGGGCCATATATAATTGCGTCTAAGGCAGGCGAGGGATCGTATCGGCTACTGAGACTCGACGTAACGAAAGAGCTCCAACCATGGAACATCAAGTATTTGAAACTCTACCACCCCTGAAGGGCAATGAGGAGAAAAGGTAAGCATACTTGTCTTCTATCTCTTTGAAACCGTGAGGGGTATGAGTTAGGGCATGGGCGACTAATGGTCATTCGTACTCGGGGCAAAGCCAGTGTGGAAGTGCCGAGGTGACTTACACTCGAATAGTCATTCGTACACGGGGAAAAGCCAGTGTGGAAGTGCCGAGGTGAATTACACTCGAATGGGCATTCGTACCCAGGGCAAAGCCCGTGTGGAAGTGCCGAGGTGCCTTATAGTCTCCTGGCTATTCGTACTCGGAGCAGTGGCAGTGTGCAAGTGTCGAGGTAGCCTAAGGGTTCTGGTGGTTGGAAACCAGTTCCAAAGGTTGTTAAGACGCGAGGTATTCTCATCCAGGTGGCCTACTTACATTTGAAAGGTCGCCCCCATCGCAGGTGGTTGTGTCCACTTTCCCGAGATTTGTTGGTCGATAACCGCTCGGGGATATCGGGCCTAGAACTAGGTTGACTGGTACCCTTCCACTGAATCCAAGAGATAGTGATGAGATACCCTAATCAGGACATGGAATTGGGCCCGGTGACCCTCCTTGTTGGGTGTGTTCGACAGAAAAGGTTAAAATACTAACGTACTCAATTAACAATTGCAAGAACGACATACGAAGCAAAAACTAAATCGATAACGTCATGCGCCCATTAACAAAGTATGGAGAGTGTCAAGCAACCATGCGAAATGAAAAGTATAAATAAAACAGAAAGCATCGACGACGCAGCACCCCCATTTAAACAAACAAGCAATATTTCAAAGGTAAAAAGGGGAAGAGGTGTTCAAATCGATTTACAACCCAGAACAAAGGGAGAATTAGTGACGCAACACTACAAAAAGAGAAATCAAGCTTTGGGAGGAATCGCGCCAGCCCTCTTCTACGCGACCTCGCGCCGTTTATTCTCGACCCGCTCCTCAATGCCCATCCGAACCTTCTCGTCCACCTCCTATGCATGAGCGACGCGATCCTCCTTGAGCTGTTGGGTAAGCTGAGAAGTAGTTTCCTCGACATCTTCCAGCTTGGAACCCAAATTAGCCTCGACCTGCTTCAATCGTCGGAACTCTAAATCCATCTCCTGAGAACGTTTTTGCTCGGCTATAGGATCACAAAGACAGAGCGTTTAGCAATTTTGCAAGAATATGGCGTAATTTAAATCTAAGGAACGGCCTCAACACATCGTCTAAGAGACCTGAAAAGGCTCGTAACATTGACTGAAGCGACTCTACCGACTTGGAAAATTCATCCTCAGTCTTGGAAAACTTCATGGTTAACTCGTTATAGTGCTGCTCGTTGAATTCGTTGCCGGGGCAGTACTTCTTATGTTTACCCCACTCGGCCATTAAGCGGTTGCGCGACACCTGAAGCACTGAAAGTTGCGACCTACTCCATTCAAGCTCTGCCACCACTTTGTCAAATTCACCCACTTTGCCCAACAAATCCCTGTTTGCTCGCTCTACTACATCTTTGTCCCTCAAAATTCGTCGGCGATCCTTGTGGAGGTCTCGATTCTGAAACTATAAAGCATCTACCCACTGCCATAAATTTGTGGCTAGAGCATCTCTCTCAGCATCAAGACGTTGAGAAAAGCCCAAATGATCCCGAAAACTGTCTATCTCTGCAGGGTCATACTCAAACTGACGATACCGTTCTAGCTCGCCCTCAAGATTTTCGATCTCCTCAGTTTGGAAATCTATTTTGTCATCTTTGTTTGCCATTCGCCGACGGAGATTCTCCACTAAATCCTTTTCAATATCCCATTTTCTCTTCATGATCCTAAACTCCGAAGAAGCGTCTAAACCTATACTAGCTACCTCGGATAGAAGAAGGATACCCGACTCAGGATACTGGCGCGATAAACTCAATCAACATAAGTTAAAAGTTAAAAAAAAAAAATTATGACATACCTTGGGCATCAGCGAGTTTAATTTCTAGCTCGCGCGCACGACTCCTCTCGTTCTGCAATTGAAGTTGGAGAGACTCTAGCAGCAGCCTTTCTCTGCGGCGATTGGCGGCATCCAAGCGTACCCGATTCAGGATCTGACACAAGTAAACATGATTAGGCTGTAGGCGACAAAAAGGATGGAAGTAAGAAGGGTGGCATCACCGAGCTGAGCCGAATTACACACCACCGTGTCAAGAGTCTGGGAGATATCGCCATAGTGGGGCACCACATTAAGCATTTCTTCATCAGTATATGCTCCAAAGTCGGGGGAAGTAAGCGCTCCCAGAGAGTTCATGATAGGACCCGAGACAGTAAAAGAGGTTTCAACACCAGACGAGGACCCACCAGTAATCTGGGGAAGACGATGAAATACTTCCGATTCAGCATTAACAGTATTTCCTGGCTCGGGCTCCTTCAGGGGTTCTTGTTTGTCGGACAATTCGGGATTAATGGCCACCTCAGGACCAACATTCTCGCCCATCTCCTTCCCCTCGCCCTTTTCACCTGAGAAATCATCGTCGAATAGGTCATCTTCGTCAGGAATATCGTAGATCGGTTTCTGCCTTTGCTGAGGCTTAGAAACCTGCTTGCCCCTAAGAGGATTACGCCTAAGGGGTTGAGGATCAATATCCTTTACATCGGCCTCATCACCATCGAGCCTAGGAAATTTCTGCACAAGGCTTCTCGTCAGAACATGTGAAGGCAAAAAATAGGGGCAAGTACATGTACTTATAATAAAATCACTATGTTTGTTACCTTCCCCTGGTCTTCCTCAACCCTTGTGCAAGCACCTCTTTTTTTCGAAGATCCGGCAATCTTGGTAGAATCTCCCTGAGGTTTTAATAATAACAAACAGCCAATTGGCGTCAAGGCTAACAAGATAGAAATCCAGAAAGGAGGAAGGAGACACATACCTTATCATCCTTGTCATAATTAACCACCCAGAAAGGATAGGGCTCGGCGGGAAAAGGAGGCGACGGGAAACTACCATGCAGAATGGGACCTCGGACGAGAAGCGGAACTCGGGGATAAATCGGATCATTGGAGTGGCGGGGTCGCCTTTTAGAACCCTGGCCGAGGGGATCACCATCTAGCATCATTCTTTCAACATTCTTGGGCATAGTTCTGTGACGATGAGGACTAGCAGCAAAACCGGCAAGGTCGCCTAAGGTTCAAGTACCAGATCGATAGTTAGCAAGGAAGTTGGAAACGGTATATTCTGGAGCGTCCTCGGGCTTGTAGGTTGACCACTCGGAGGTAGAACCGCAACCATCTCGGCGAGCTCTGCACTCGTCCATAATTCGGAAAGTGTTGCCAGTCCATTGAGCCAAATAACGGTAAGGCTTGAGCTGGGAGAGAACCTCATAGTAGAAATGGCTATCAGGATTGTACAAGGGAAGACGAAGGCCTAGCTCCAGTAGGCCCTGAGTGATAACTACGCAGTTAGATGATTGCTCGTGCTTCTCCATATCGGACTTATTCAAGAGGCTGTTTTGGCCCGAGACAAAGGTAACTTCATAATTTTGAAGATCGTACTTCTCCTTCAACTTCTCAATGAACTCTTCATCAGAGAGGTCTTTCACCCTTTTCTCGGACCTGCACGAAATAGAAGGAGAGATATCAGGAAAGATAGATCTCATGGCGCGATCATCGTACTTAGAAGGACTATCAAACGAAAACAAAGAAGCAAGGGAAAAAACATCAAACTCGTAAAAAACATCATCGACAGACCTTTTTTTAGTCATGGAGGGAGAAGAATCCATGGACGCGAACAGTGCAGATCATGATAAATCGGTGAAGAAGGCAGGGACGACGAGAATGTAACCACATCTACTGTAACAATCGATGAGGAGAAGATGAAAGAAAAAAACCAAGAAAACAAGGACGTTTATAAGAAGAAAGTAGTGAAGAAATCTCGAAGAAAAGGTTGCAGCGGCGGGGAACTGGAAAAGAAAGGGTAAAGAAGAAGAAAGAGAAAAGGAAGCGGGCTATTTAAAGTGGAGAAGTTGTAACTGACGCTGACGGTTATAGGTAATAAAGTGGAGTTAATGGCGTACTGCATGATGGAATTTGCGGCATGGACGAGGACGTGGGCAGCTAGGATGACTTTCTTCCACTCGTGTCTGCCACACGAGCGAAAGAAGGGGCATAAATGTAGGTGTAAACTATCAACAGGGCTAGGTGGCAACATCTTAAGTTATGATGTACCCAAGAATGAAGAGATGAGAAGCATATAATAAAGACTGCCAGGCGAGATATTTAAGAAGCTACGTGGATCGGGCATGATCGCTGTACAGCTGTCGGACAAGACTTGACTCCATGTTTCTAACAAAGCTGATAAGCCAAGACACGGCGGGTCAAACGAGGAGCGATAGTCAAATGGATAAGAAGATATGTGTCACATCGGCCAACTGCAAAGGTGACGGACGAGAAGGGAGACATCGTGCCATGAGAACATCCGAAGGAATGGGCTTGGATGAGAGACATGCGAAGGAATCAAAATACATCGGCCATATGCACAGAAGAAGTGACGACATAAGCTAGTCCGACCACAGAACTTCAGATTAGATGTAATGTGACCAACACCCTAGTATGGTTGTATGTAACCCTTCCTATAAATAGAGGAACTTATATCCAAAGAGGGGCAGGTTGTAAATTAAGGGAGAGAGAGACTCGATATCACACCAAGTAAGAAGAGAGTGAGAAGTGAGTTGATCGTGTAAGGGAGTTGGGGTTAAGAGCAACATCTTTGTAACACTTTGAAGTAATAAGATTCACCCTTTCACCCACGTGGACGTAGGTAATCATACCGAACCACGTATATCTTGTGTCCATTGTTGAGTCTTTACTTTCATTTTGCATGAGTAGAAGGTTTCTATCCTTTGGATGTTGTTTGTAGTAAAATGCATCTACATCCCATATAATGATGTATTAAAGAGCTATAACTGGGAAAGATGTAAGAATTACCATTTATTATTTTTAGTTGAATCAGTTCTTACTTTATAAGAAATTAATTTGAATTGGATGATCAAACTGATAAAAAAATTAATGGTTTTGTAGAGTTATAGATCTTGATTGTACAATAGCATGGTGTATAACCCTGATTACGCTCTTGTTTGTAATTATTTTTCTTCTTTTTCTTCATTAAATTTCTTCAGTTCTTGATATGATCAAATTTTTTTCCAATTACTGCACGTATTCATGGAGATGGCACAGAAAGGTGCTGCGACATAACTGAGATGGTTTACCGCGGTGCAGAATTGGCTAAGATTAGTGATATGTTTATCCAGACAATAGTGGACAAAGCTGACAAGATGTAAGTTTTATATATCTAGTAAATCTGATTTTATTACTAAATTGATTTTTTTAATTGATTAACTACCTCAAACTACACTGAACTAGATTGACTCTATCAGAATCTCTAGGACCAAGGTTTGTATTTATTCTCCGCGTCGTGTTTTATATGAGCGTGAACATTATTGTTTTCAGTTAGTTTTTTTATCTTCAAAGCTTAGTAATAATTCATAGCTGGTGGTGGTGGGTTTATGAGTGCCCATCTATTCTGGTGGTTATAACAAGCTTGTTTATCTTTTATACTTATACAGATGTGCTCAGTCGATGATGGAGATGCCCAACCATTATGGGAAGCAATTGCAGATCATGTTTCCAAATAAGGTGCGAATAGTAACCCAAGGTTCTGTGTTATCTCCCATTAACACATTGAATGTTCCATTAACCTTAACTTCTACCTCTTTTCAGGTCTCAACTTCAATTTTAGACAAATTAACAGTAACTTTCATATTTTCAAATTTAGAAATTTGGTTTAGTGACCATTGTTAGTATTTATCTTTGAATCAACCAAATAATTGTATGGTTACTGTTACATGCTTCAACTTAAGGGATTCGTATATTTATTACAAATAATTCATATATTCATATATCTTGATGCATGGATTGTGATGACCAACTATATGTTCATATGTAAGATTGGGTCTTCTAGTTGATCTAGAATGGTATATGAAGGTGCAGAATATATATTCAGGTGCATAAATCTACCGGAAATATCGTCAGAATATATAAATGTTGCACAAATTAGTGTAGTTGCCTAAATTAATGTAACTGTTGCACAAATTTAAGAATCCGTTGCTCAAATTGCAAAATAATACGTTTCTAAACCTGTTGCACACAAATTCGCTACGCCATATTACCAACGGATATAGGCGTTGGTTAAATTCATTGCAACGCTTATATCCGTCCCAAATCGGCTGTTTTGGTGTAGTGAAATTTAGATTCCTGAGCAGGCGGTATGGGAAGGTTGCTCAAAAGATCTTAATTGTTGTTCATGACAACTTTTAAGAGACTTTTGTTTAGGATAACTAAAGAATAGCGGTCCACATCCAAAATTTCAAATTTTCAGGCGATTTCTGAGCATTTGGCATGGGACTTTTGCTCAGGAATCCGAACCGAATATTTTGTCCACAATAGTTTTTATTTTGAATTTCGGGGAAGAAATTCTTTAAACAGTGTAATGATATAACACCTCGTTTATTTAGCATGGTGCATGCACAAAGATACGCCATGGTTTGGGACGAAGCTTCATCCAAAGCTTATGTTGCGTAATAAGATGCATGTTGACCTAGGGACAATATGGTGCTGAAATAGCATATTGGCTAGAGGCCAATAACGCGCCAAAGTGGAACATTATGTTGGGCATATTGGTCAAGGAAATTATGACACCAAGAGTGTTAGATCATTTCTCGGTCAAACTCACAAGTGTTGCTATCTCAAGCTTGTTGTCAAATTTAGTTTTCAAAACTATATCTTGATTTCTAGTCTACAATTAGTTAAGTCTCGGACTAGGATAGAAATATAGTAGAGAAACAGTGGATCCCTGCATGCAATCATCATTGTGTTTTACCGTTTGAAGGCAGAGATCAACCGACGCTTTTGGAGAACTTCATCAACAAAAGGTAAGTGAATACTGAACCACCTATTTCTCAAGTTATATTCACTTTTTTATCATTGAGACGATGTCGTATAACTAATTAGACTATTATGCATATACAAGAATTTCGAGTCAAGATAAGAACTTCTCGAAATATAATGACTAAGATTAATGAACATTTATCCATACTTGATGAATTTCGGTTAAGGATAATTTATTGTTCGGAATCAAAATCATGATTCAAGTTTTATCATTCGAAAATACCATGGAACAGTGATATGTGTCATTGATGTTATTCGGGAATATTTCGAATCGATTTAGAGACAGTGTTATTAGGAAAAATGAAGTTCCCGTGACATTAAGTCATTATGTTATAAATATTAGAATATGGCGACCAAAATAACTAACACATGGTCGTCATCTTCGAAGCATAACTAACATTCCGACCCTAGTTATTGGTTCACAGTCGCCATTAACATTATCAAAGGTCGTCATGATCTTCATTCGATGACCTTGACGACTAACACTAAAAATCACAAGTCGTCATTGTGCTAATACATATACCTTAACAACGTCAACTCAAAAAATCATCATTTTCGATAATCTAACCAAATATAACAATCATAGCACACAATTGAGTAATGAGTTTGAGTTTAGACATCACTTACAGTCTTGTTCTCTTCGTTGATGGGTTTTTTTTTCAACATCTTCAGGGATTTCATGCTTGAGTTCGCTGATTTTACCAGTTCCAACTTTTCTCTTACTTTTTTTTTCTTCTATTGATTTGGAGGATTTGATATCAGTTTTTGCTTCTGGATGGTTCCATGATTGCTTCCGATCACCTATTTTTGAGGAGAATCAAAGATGACGATTTTCAAAGGGTCGATGGAAGATGAAGGAGTAAAGAAGATGAAAGAGGTTTAAATTTTTTTAGGTTTAAGTTTTTCAGGTTAAACTGATCTTAAGAAATGGGGTATATGTTTAAGTGTTTTTAGGTCAAAAGCAATAATAAAAGTTCACCATATTTTACCTCCCCTTATAGCCAAGGCTCTAGGTCCAATTAAATTTTGATATATATATACCCCAATTCGACAAGTATTTTAAACACTAAATATAAAATTAAATTTATTAATCTGTCCCAACCACTAATAGTATTAGCTAAAAGAAGATTCCTTCACACTCTTAAATTTACACCATCTCACACTTTGGGAGAAATAACAAAACTTAAACGGAAACGTATTCGAAGCTAATGTTTTTTGGGGTATGGTTATCATCCAGATCTCTGCATACCCACAAAAAATGGGTACATTTTGTAATCCCAAACCTCGCCATCTTGCGAACTTGATTTTAACGGTTGAAAATTCGTTAAATTTCGACTTTTGATTTAAAAGTGGCAGATGGTGGAATTGCAGGTTTCAGAGTATGCTCATTTCTATATGTGTATAGAGATCTGTAAGGCGAACAGATACTAAAATATTAATTTCAAATATGCTGCTGTTTCATTTTTGTAAAAAAAATTAGTGATCAAAAGGTTGTCGTTTGGTTTTGTAAAAAGAATCAGTATCCTAAATGTGAGATGTGTAATACATAATAGGAGTCTGACGGAATCCTATCTCGTTAATACGACTATATTCTAGAGAAAACACAAAAGATGAGCGGCGAAATTAAAATGCTCTTTTAAGCCGTTGATTGTTAGATATTTCCAGTGCATCTAACGACGGGTATAGTCAATCCACATCAAACTGTATCCACCAATAGAAAAAACCCTTTTTACATTGTTTATAAAAATCCCATCGTTTTTTAGGTCTTGTTTCTTTAGAAAAAATTGTCGAAGAAAAATACAGAGAATGATAAAATCACCATCGCCACCAATGATCAACAACAACAGCAATTTTGGGAAAAAAGAAGCAATGGTTCAGGGAAATATCAATCAAATTGAAGAAGCAGCAGCTATGATTGAAGATAAGGAGAACAATTTTCAAATATCTTCTGATGAAAACAAGAGAAAGCGGTTTTTGGGTATGAAGATGGAATCTGTTGGGAAAACTACAAATTCAGCTATCAAATGTGTTGGTAAAGCTGCTGGTTCTGGTTTTGAATGTGCTGGTAATAATTTTTTCAAGTCTACAAATTCTGTAATTGAAAGTAATTGGGGCATGACTAATAAGATATTTGGAGTCATTGCACTTACTTATGTGATCAACAGTGTTCTTAATAATCTTAAGAAGAATAAGTAGGTTTCAAAATAGGGTTTTGTATTAAGAACAGTAAGAAAAAGAAGAAACTGACTATTAGGGTTTTTAGGTTTTGGGGGTTAGGGTTAAGATTTGGGATATGAGTATGATATGTATGGAAGAAACAAAAGAGAAATTAATGAAAAACGAAAATTACTTTTAATGTTACTTTTCAGCTTCAACAATGTGATTGCAGATGATTTATCCTTATGAAGTTTAATATTCTTGATTCCATTGTTTGATTCCATTGTTTGAATATCAACAATGTGATTGCAGATGATTTATCCTTATGAAGTTTAATATTCTTGATTCCATTGTTTGAATATAAGGTTTCCTCTAGCATCTGCACTCACTTTCACTTTGGGCAAGGCTTTGTATTCATCTACACTTATATACATGTCTTGTTTTTGCATTTATAATTATCTGAAAGTATAACAATGAAACATTTTCACTTTCTCAAATGATTAATGGAGTATGAAGTTACTATGGACTTTAGCAGTAGAACCGCATTATATGCATGCAGATTCCAGGACCCCCTCCTTCTAAAGGATTTATACCTTTGGCAGACAAGATTGTTGTCCGCGGAACACTTTCAACTCTGACAGAAAACCCTCATGGTCTTTCTGGGGTAAGTGAGAGTGATGAGGATGTTGAAAAGTGAAAGAATTTCTGTCTGACATTGAAGCCTGCTCATTTTGGAGTGAAGTTAGTTTCCAAATCTCTTTTGGATGTCTTTTGATTTATCACGGTTGGGATCCTCAACAGCTATTTTTTTATTAAATTTGATGCTACAAAGGTATTCTTTTGATGATTAAAGTTGTTACTAACAGGTATATTTTTCAGTGTAGGGAAAACATGATTTGGAACTATCAGCATTGCCGGCACAATTTCCTATCTTGAGTTCAGCAGCAGCCGAAACACTATTGTTAATTGTTAAGCATGCAGAACTCAGAATAACAAGGTATATGAATATATTGGTAGTTTAACTCTTGATGGAGTCCCTAAGTTTCTCCAGTTACAATTATCTATGAGCAACAAATGAGTGGTCAGTACTTATGAATGTGAATGAAAGTTTTTTCTTCCCATGAGAAAATGGTGTGATTTGACATCAATAAGTATCTCTTGAGATGAGATTCCAGTATTCTTAGTGCAGAGTACTACTTGTTTTTCCAGAATTCACTTGTAGAAAATACAGAACATTTGATTATAATAATTTTGGTAATTGCTGTTTTAGGGAGAATATAATTTTGTGGCGTGCACACATGATGCAGAAGAATGGTCTTATGGAACATGTTCGTGCAGCCTTAGTTATCACAATTGTGTTGATTATCTTAATGGTTCATAGTAGGTGGCCCTTAATGTAACGATCTCTGGTTTTAAATATTGCACCCTGACTGCAGTTACCATCTATTTTGTCCTCTATTATCCAGTGCAATTGAGGTTTGAGGACTCAGTTTTCCATCTATATATGATTGCCTCTGGTTTGGTATAAAATGACATTCATGTTAAGAGCTACCCTTGGAAATCAGTGTTTGCAGTAGTCCAGGAAATTAGTGTTTGCAGTAAAGTAGGATGTTACTTTTTCTTTATGACCAAGTATACAAAACATGTGCTTGAAATTAAGTTAATGCGAGAGAACATTAATTGCCACAGTCGATGGTTGTTAAACTTGGTAATGTTATGGTGTAGACTTTTGGTTACGGAAGCACTGGATTATGCTACGTCATATTAATATTAGTTCTGTCCTTCTCTGCAGTAATTGGAGACCAGTTAGGAGCACTTAGTATCCCATGTGCTTCCCTTGCTCGTGCGCGCTTATGACGATAATGATTCCCGCATACAAGAAGAAGTTTTATGAAGAACTACCGCCCTCACGAAGCATCTTGATGTTCAGTTGCACCTTGTTTTATAGAATTGGTGAGCACCACGGACATACATGCCACATTGGAGATTTTGCGGACGATCCAATGGTGTGCTATTGTGGATCATTCAGCTCCCACCCCCATGTGTACTTTGGGAGTTGCAGACTCGATTCTCAAGCAGGTACTCTCTCTAATTTCTACTTTTATGCTTTTTTAATGCGAGGTAATCCTTGTTCTGCATTGCTGATCTTTAAAATGCTTGTTTCTTGGTAAAGAGTTGAAGAAACTGAAATGCTCTTTTTTCCCTATTACAATTAGAAAAGTTGAGGAAAGTCATACTTATAATCACTTTTTTCTTCTTTTGATTAATTCTCCTTGCTAAGCACGGCGTTGAATTTGTTGCCGAGCATGTCCTTCCACTACTGTTACCACTTCTCATTGCAGCAATTGAATGGTCACCAGTTTGCTGAAAGATATCCTCAGGTGGTTCAACTAAGACATTACTCTGTATCTCTTTCCTTTTTCTGTATGGGTTTTTCTCACTTTATTCAATATGTCCAACGCATCTGAGCCGGAATAAATGTCTGCTTTTTTCCACCCTTCAATTTCGCAGGAAAATAGAAGAAAAGCGAGGTGTTTCTGTGACTGATTCTGGAACTCCCAAAATTAGGCAACATCTGTACTAAATGGGACTCCATCTCAACCATTTGTGAAAACGAGCCAACCTGTTTCTTCTGTGACAAATAGACCAGCATGGGATGTTGATTTCGGTCCCATAAAAAAAAACATCAATTTCCACCAGTTGTCTGAAACTAGCCGACCTTGCAGGTTCCACAATTCAACATATTCCTTCATCATGTCCCTCAACCGACTTAAGGTAGCTTCCTCGAGTTCAGGTGCTTCTCTCACTTGGGCGAGATTGAGAAACAGAAACCAAACATTGAATTGTTTATCCAATTTTGATGAAATGATCCTTTCATCAATTGGCCCCCAAGACTTATTAACTAGTTAGGGTTTTGCCTCAAATAGTGCCATGGGATAAGCAACGGAACTCTTTCTTTGATGCAAATAATCAGAACATTGGGACATCAGCGCGAACAGGTCTTCAGGGTATTCAAGACGGAATCAGGGTAATTCTATCTGAAAACATCCTGGATAGTGGGGTACTGAACAACCAAAGTTCTATTGGGTTCATGAGGCAGAATCAGGGGAGTTTGGCACCAGAAATTAGTAACCCCAGTGTTTATTCATTAGCCGTCAGCCGTCTTATGGGCTAGGCCAGCAACGCTGTTGTTAGGGGCCAAACCTTTTAATGTTTCTTACAGTTTTGTTTTACCATATATTTTAGTTCTCTGACATAGTGTTGACCATTGTTCTTGTTGATAAGTCATGCTGTTGAATGATTTTTGCTATAGGGAAAGCCAATTTAGTTAGGAAAGCTGACTTTCGGTCAAGAAGAGTTGAAACGGAGTTAAGAAGGGTGGAAATAAAAAATTACCTGAAGTGATACCCATCTATCAATTTTACCTGTCATGCGTTCCAACGTTTGTTTCATCTTCGACGACACTAAACTAATTTTTGTTTGATTTTGATTAATTGATAAGGTTTTAATAAACTATTTTTTGGTAAGCTTTTTGTGAAGATTTTCAGAAAATAAAATATATTGTTTACCTTCGATTAATAACAATCAAATGCCCAATAGGGATCTGTTTCCCGAATATCTAAATTGCTAAGCTCTTGTTGCCTAGCTACCCATTCCAATAACAACAAAAGCATAAAATTCCCACTCTTTGTGTTCTTCGAAGTGTTTTGTTGCCTTGTTGGAGTTATAAATCTGCTGGATGGAATGAGCTGACACCGTCCTGATTAAACCCTTTTCCACCAAACCCATGATTTCCCTACGTGCTAGGGATCCATTAATCTTGAGTCTGTCAGATAAGACCGATTGTATATAGTCAGACCGAGCAAACAGAAGTTTGTATTTAGGTGCTTCTGAAATTAGATTATCATAACTTTGTTGATCAAACAAAAACATGTTGTTTTGACCACCTCCTTTTCCTACCAGATTTCGTTGGTTTAGAAGACGGTACTGGAGCCTTCTTCTTCTCTGTTTTTTTATTGTTTCGGACCTCCATCTAGATGTGGAAAGAGTGTTTTCTTAATATTTGACGTGATCTCTCTGAAAATTATTGGTGATCTGGCACGATCATGCCAAACAATCCGCAACACATGCCACAATTTTATTTTGATGATTAATAAGCTGCAATAAAAATATTACAAAAATGTTTTGACATTATAAGGTGAAGAAGTATACAAAACAGTGAATGACTGGATATATAGTCGTACGAGCGGGAATGGATGTAGTCAAGACTGATACATTTAACCTCTTTTATTTACCCCCAAGTCATTTTATTTTGACTAATGGTCAGCTTTCCTCTTAACTGAATTGGCCTTCCCTATAACAAAAATATATTGAAAGCCGTTTGTTTTGTTTTGTTTTGTTTTGTGACCACTCCATACGACTTCCCAATTCCGTTTAGCCAGTACTTTATCTTCTACAAACTTTTATGTAATAACCTATTCATTACATTAAATGATCCTCTTCAAACTAATTTAAATATCCTCATTCCATGTAAATTTATTCAACATATGATGAATATCACAAGGAGAAAATCAAAATTTGACAAAAGAAATTATGTATGGGCCATGGGTTTCCGATTACATATTATCTTAGGAAACACGTATTACACTCATGGAGTCTCCAATTGCATTTTGTCTTGGAAAGCACGTACTCAAAATGTAGTTTCAAAAAATCCTTGTTAACTTCTGTCTACTGCTTGATTTGCTAGTGCAACCTACGCCTAGTTGGCCTCTTTATAGATGTAGTGGATTGTATGATGCGGAATGGATTACAGTAGGTCTCTCATATGTCGCAGACACCATGGTGTCTCGATTTGTCTGGAAATGAATTTGACTAGGTGTTGTGATTCAGACTTTTGTCTATTTTACATTTGTTGATGTTTTGACCCTATAAGAATGACTCATGTCTCATCAATAAAGTCGTGGTTATTTCAATAAGTTGTGTCATTGCTATAATCATGGTAATAAAAGAACAGATTACTGAACCTGGTCATCCATTTAGATCAAAGTACTTTATAATGGATATTAATGAGAAGCAACCGAGAGGAAATAGGAAAATGTATTTTTCTGTATATTTACTCGATTTTCATGGTTCGAGATTAACTAAATGCTATTACAGAGTTTTTAGTAAATAAGAGATCAATTCATCGACATGTGAATGAATCAATTATTTTATTGATATTTAGGGCTTGTTTCTGATGAGGAAGACAACCATATGGAGAACTCGAGGATCTATGTAAAGGATAAGAAACATAGAACTGTATATTTATAAAAGAATATAAATTGTGTATTTGTCAAAGAATTAAGAAGAATTTTTATACGAGATATTAGTAGTATCAAGCAGAAAGCGGGAAGGAAGTGCTATTTGATTTTCACTACCGGGATAGTGACTTCACCCTCTTTTAAATAGAGGGAGCGCTTAACACAGACATCTTCTATTGTGGATCCCACCACTGCATAGTGGTGGGATACTGAATATCTACTATGTAGTAGAGAAAACATGTTGTTACATATCTATATATACTGATGTTTATAGTTTTAGGCTTGGGATACTATTCATGTCATAACTTGTATGACTGAAAACTAAATTCAGTCTTGGTTTAGATTTCGGCTTTCTTTTATGGGCTCTTATTTCTCATTTTTCTTACTCGAACAAATATGAGTTTAGACACCATTTATTCTCATTTTCGAATCCAAATTTGAAATTTGAAATGATATTTTTTTATTTTTTTATTTTTTTTGTAGCTTGGTGCCTAGATTTTTTATCAAGACCTTAAGCTTGGTACCAACATTGTTCCATTTAGGAGTTTGGTGTCAGAATCGTACATTGACATTGACTAATTGAATTTTCAAAATGTAAAATAACAGAAATCTATAAATAATAAGAGCGTTAACTTACTACTAACACGTTTTTTCATCGTCACCCAAACCTTGAGGAAATCTTTAACGAGAAATAAAAAATTGAAAAGGGGGAATACCAAGTAGACCAACAAATTTTTCGTTTCAAAACCTAAAATATAATTCCTTGCATGAACTTTAATTAATTAAAAAACAGACAACCAATATCATTAGATAATTTCTAATTGAGATTCTTGAATCACAAGGATGATTAACCTACATATTGCTTGTACTTAAACTATAAAGAATAAATCGATATAATGCAGAAGAATAAATAAAGGCAAGACACTTAAAATTTCGTTAACGAGGAAAACTGCAATGGTAGAAAAACCCCTGGACATTGGCAGTTTAAACAGACATTGCATTAAGCCGCTACAAACACTATCCTACTATAATGACTTCGGTATGGAATACAGTTGAGATAGAATGAAATTTCCAGGATACTATACTGTAGTTGTTCCCCTAAGCCTCGTGATTAACGCAAGAACCTACACATTTTATTCTCTTGGCGACGTTCTTTATAGGCCTAGGAGTTTCTCCATAATCGTATTCGTGAAGTCTAGCATTACCCCGCCTCAAACAGGATGGAAATAAATTTAATAATAGATGATAAATCAAAGTGCCAAAAACCTTTCATTAGATATAGATGAATTTAAATCAAAACATTAGGTCTACTTCTTTAATCGTGCAGAATCATAATCAATCTTGCTCATAAGCATATCAATTTTAGAACAAGCCTAAATGAATTTTGTGGTATCTTTTAAATTTAATATTTGATAGATAACCGTTATACGAAATTGAATTGAAGTTTTGTAAATATTTTATTTTAATCAATAATTCTTGAATGACCTTTTAGCAGAAGAGAAGGACCTATATATATTCTTCAAAGAAATACGGTTCTATTTGTGCTTCACGAATCTCCAAGTGAAGTTTTTCAAAGTCTCACCTTACTTCTCAAAGAACTTTGAGTATTGGTAGACAAACTTTACAACAAGATTCACCGTGTAAGGGATTAATATTTCGTGTTGCATGATGTCTCCAATATATAGTAATTGATATCAAAGGTAGGTTGTTTTAAACGTAAGCAATGATTTTCCAAACCCCAGTAATTCTTAATGCCGCTAAATTTAAGTTATATCTTCATATACAAAAGGTTTGTTTATTTGGTTATAAATTTACTTGCATTGCTTCTTTTTTTCCCCGTAGTTTGAAGTGTATTAAGCATGGAGCAATTTCCATATATAGGTATAATATTTCCGAAGATAACTTCAAACTGCTAAAGTCAGGCATGTGCATTCGAAGTTGCAATTACCTGAATTGAGACTCAAACTTGTATCTCAAGTTTGATCGATTCTTGGACAAAGCAATATAACTTTTCTCGTAAAATACTTAGCTAAAAATAACAATTCCTAAGAATGCGAAAAAAAAATTACTTAAAAAACAAATAAAGAAAGTACAACAATTATCAAAAAAGAATTTTTATAAGTTTTGTACCTTTAAGTTCACGAACCTAAGATTTTATATTCACGAACTGAATTAGAAAAAGTGCCAGGAGAAATTTTTCTAAGTAAGATTCGCAAACTCAAAATTTAGGTTCGCGAACATCAGAAAGTTTGGGTTCATGAAGCTTTTTCTCTCCACTAGGTTCGAGAATTCAAACTAAAGCCAAGTTCGGAAAACTTTCAGTCTTTTCTAGGTTTGCAAACTTAAAACATAGGTTCACAACCCAATATGTACGAAATTAAAATTTCAAACTAATTTTTTAAATAGGTCTGCGACCCTATACTTTCAAAAATCATGGGAGAATATTTACTTGATTTTAGTTTCGAAAAAGCGATGACCAGCAGATTGACATTGAATTTCACTAGACTTTAGCCGAAGATCTTATATATGACAAGAAAAATCTTTGTGATTTGATTATTTACCTAAGCCTTTGATTTTTCTTAGATATATAGATAGATAAATATAAGGGAAAAGAAACAAAATAAAAATCAATCATTGTTACTAATCTTTGATGAAATTCTTCAAATGATATCTTCGTGTAATCTTCAGTATTTAATCTTCAAGAGTAACTTTGTCACTTTTGAAGCACAATATACTTTTTCAAACATATAGTGTACTACTTCTTGTTGTGATATGTTCACCCCTTATTCTTTGCATGCATATTTTTTTCTATATATGACGAAGAACTCACATACATATTAAATAACTCCCCTTTAAGATAATGCAACAAAAAGACATATGTTATTACTTGTAGACTATAATTTTTCTCACCCTTTTTGTCACAAAGTTGACAAAGGTGATGAGAATTGGGTTCCTCATGAATTAAGCCATTATGAGAAAAACTGAGACTAAAAATTCAATCATATCGTGAATGATAATTCCACTAAGTTTTCACAACTTAGTGTCTTTCACGGTAGAAATTTTAATGATACTTTACTCTCTTAAAGTACACCATATTCCCTCCAAAGATGTCATATAACCGCAAGTTCAATTAAAAACACTCCTCCATTAAATGGCATTCACAAAATAGAACAACAAACGCGATCCTTTTTACTAGAAAAGTGATTTTCTCGGAATTCAACAAATGTCACAAGAAGATGTTAATCAAAGATTAATCGTCAGAAGTATTCATCCTAAGTTGTTCAAGGAAGAAAATTAGAGTTATTATAAGCATAACTTTTGAAGATTATCATGAGATCGCTCATAACGAAAACATGGTTGAATATAACAATCTAATGGAAAACAATGCATGAAAGATATATTCATAAAGATTAAGTATGGAAATCATCATTAATGAACAACTTAGCTAAATAAATTCCATAGGTGATAATTTAAAGAAGTAGCTAATACATAATATTAATTACTAGATAAAAAATTAATTACAAAAATAGTTTAAAAAATAGAAGACAAGACTCAATAATGCAAGCAATTATCCTCGTTAATGTATTTATTGTGTGCATTACTACTAATTTAATTGCCGAAAATATCTCCCATGTGTTAAAAATTCAATCCGTCATAATATTTTATTAAGTATAATTTTTTAAGTATAATATGATTCTATTTTTTTTTATACACTATTTTTATGAATCGTTTGGTAAGTGTTTAAAAAAAATATATTTTCTCTAATTTCAAATAATCCATATAAGAAACAAATATCAATTTGAAATGTTGATTTTTTTTCTCTAAATACGAAGAAACAAAGATCATTTTTTATATATTATATATAGATATTCATAAGAGTGTAAAAGTAGAATGTTGGTTGGTGGAAAATCATATGCATCCTTACATTCAGTGATACATATTTCTATAATATGTAAGAATGTGGTTAAGCATACTTCAAAGATTGTGCGTGCAACATTGATTGCTAGTTTCATATTGATATGACTACTAAATTTCTTTTAAGAAAAAAATATAATGTACTGTCGGTACGCGAAAGGCCCAAATTTTGAGGTACGCCTAGAGCCTCCAAAAACTATGAGACGGCCCTGGGTTCATATATTGGATATATTGGATACATACTTTCGTCCAACAAGACAGAAAATCCTGGATTAAGTCTTGCTCCAGGTCCATGACAACAGTGGGAAGAGGAAGAGGGAATGCGACTCAAGGATCATGGTAGCTAGTAAGCCTAAATCATCAACATCTGAGAAGCCACTATTTCTGGATTTCAGGTAATATGATGATATTTCCTTACTTTTAGAATTTCCAGTAACAGGTTGAGGTTCTGCCTCTGTGAATTTTAAGAGCTCTTCCTCGAGTTGGTTGTCTTCTCATCATTTATCTGTTAACTACCTAAATGGCTCTCCGGATTTATATGGTTATAAATGAGGCTTTGCATGTTGATATCATTTACATTTAAGGACATAGTTTCATGAACAGTTGAGGACATTTTATTCGGCCCCTGCAGTTTGTACTTTGTTGTTTCTTTTTCTTTCTCTGGCTTTACTTTTATCTACTTTTTGTATTATTTTGTATCTGTCAGTTATTTATTGCGCATAGTTTCTAGAATAACCATATCCATATCAAGTTGCATTGGAAAATGAGATCTTCCAGAGTAAGTTGTAATCCACACCTGAACCCATTCTTGGATGACCAAGTGATGACACTGATTTTGCTTTCAGCTAAAGTTTCAAGAGGCTATCCAATCTCAATAAAAATAAAACTGCAGTATTTGAGAATGTATGCGTTACAACCAATCTTAAAATCCTATGATATATTTTAGTATACCCATAGAACAGGGGATACGAGTGTTGTACCTCGAATATTTTACCTGCCCCAGACTTCGCAATCAACAACCATTTTCAAACCTCACCGGCTATTCAAAGGGGAGTTGGAGCCCAACTTATTGCTAAGCTACCAACCAAAAGCTTTGTATAATACTTTCTAATTTTTAATATTTTAAAATCATTTTTTTCTCCAAACCTTATCAAAATAACAGGTACAGGTAATCACCAAGTGTGGAATTCACCCTCACTGGTCACTGCCTATCCGGAGTCTACTTCCCAATTGTGGAAATTTACATTTTATCCGGTTAAAAAGTAAAAAAAATCCCCATTTACCTAATTTCAGAGAGATAAATGGTTGGCAAACGGGCAAACGCCTTGAAATTGTTTTACCTATTTTTTTGGAAATAGAACTTTATTTTGAAAAAGCAAGGTATTACATGACTTTATCCTTCTCCAGATTTCTTAATAAGAATTCTGGTGGATGATCATGAATTAAAGAAATATTGAGAGTCAGCTACCTGATTAGCTTCTATTTTAACAGAACAACAAGACCACCTAGAAAAAATTTTGAGGATAGAAATGCAATCTTGTACCACACTATTTGTGGACCAATTTATTGAGCCAACAACACCATTAATAGCATTTATTACATTAAGGCTGTCTCCTTCAAGCACCATATTTTGTATGTCCTTTCCTTTAGCCCATGTCAGTGCCTATAGAACTGCAACATCCTCCGCCTGCTCTTCATCTATGTCTTTGTTGATCCCTCCCTTGGCTTCAATGAAGGCACCTGTGTCATCACGGATGATTATACCAAAACCCATTGGTTGTTCAACAGAAATTAAAGAAGCATCAAAGTTTAGTTTTGAAAAGAACTCTGCTGGTGGTTTTCACTTGACAGGGTCCTGTTCTACAGCTTCTCTTGTTACCGGAAAAATAGCATTTTCACGATCATTTATAAAGTCTTTAACAGTATGAATGAAATTGGTTGGATTAAGCTGCATTTTTTCAAAGACAATTGCACATCTGTGTTTCCAAATCCACCAAAGTACATAATAAATATACCTTATTCTTACCTGCATTGCACTGTCCCAAAAATTATTAGCATTGAATAAGTCAGATAGCCAGGATGTAAGATTAGTATTTGCATTTAAACCTACTAAATAGTGATCAAGAGCAAACCATAACCTTTGAAATATAGAGAAATCCAGTAACAAATGCTGACATGTTTCATCATTAAATTTACACAGGGGACATAGAGGATCAATGCTATCAACTACTTTATGAAGTTTATCTTTAGTTGCAACACAATTATGCATTATTGTCCAGATAAAGTGAAGGACTTTAGGGGGCAATTGAACTTTCCTCCAAGGAAATAGAGGACCACCTGAATTTTAAACAGAGTGAATATATTGAGATTCATGCAGTAAAATATTTTAAGCAGATTTGACAGTAAAAGTACCATTTCTAGTGCCTAACCATCTTAATTGATCTCTACCTTGTATGGGTAATTTAATCTTCAATATCTGATCAACAACATCATGTGTGAACAAAGCCCTTAACATGTTAATATCCCAATTTCTAGTATCAATATCTATAAGTTGAAAAACTTTAGAAACTAAACAAGAAGACTGTTTATACCCTTAATATTCTACACAAAGAAATGGGAAAAGTTAGGCCTACAAAGCTCGTCCTACTAGCTAAGAAGGGTTCATTGGGCTTAAGATGTGTTCCATGGTTAGCCATATTTAGCTAACTAGGCCCTACAAAGGCTTCATGAGCAAGCCCATATGCAACAATCCAAGCTAGGCCTCACTAACAAAACACTCAACTCACAAGCCCATGAGCAAAGAACTCCAATATGGGCTCACAAGTTCCACATAACCGTGCCACGTCAGCAATTAGGGCCACATCAGCGAATTAAATTCCACGTCAGCAGAGGTGGTGACGTGGCAGACAACACGTCAGCAGAGTGATGACATAGCAGGTGACTTGTCAACAGAACGCACGCCACGTCATCAGAGTGATGATGTGGCAGCCGACACGCCAGCGAAATACTTGTCACATCAGCAAAGGTGATGATGTAGCAGGTGACACGTCAGAAAATGATCATAATCATCGACTGTGATGCCATGTCAGCACATCCCTTAAACTTAACACCGTCACTAGCGGCATCAGTATATACCTAGAATATTCCATCAAATACTAACGGCGTCAACGTCACCGTTAAAGCTAACGGCGTCAGTATATTCCTAACGCTGATGGAATATTCCTACACTGACATCAGCATGACGTGGACAAAGCCGGCGGCCCAAGCGAGCGGCAATCGGCGATTTGTTACGATTACTCTTAAATCGCCGATTAGCCGGGAACGATTAATTGCTGAGGTAATTCGGTTTGTTTCGATGCACCTTAGTCCCGTAGTCCCGGATGTTTGCGCCCCATTACAGTTACTCGTGGGATATTTACACCCCGTATGATTACACCCACTTCTCTTACACTTTTGGTTATCCACACCCCATTGTGGCTCATTAACTATGATGGAAGTTACTAAGAATATTCTGGGAGCATGCAGGTGATCAATGCTAGAGTCATGCAACCATGCAGGCATGCAGGGCCAGTTACTACAAGAGGCACTTAAGGTCCAGTCATAACAGCAAGCATGCAGGTCCATAACAGCAGGCATGCAGGGCCATTACTGCAATTGATGCCTGCTACTAAAACGGAAATTCGTGACCTATAAATGGATGATTTTACAACCAAAAAGGTAAGCAATCTCCATACCAAAAATACATGTTAGAAAAATCCTATTCTGACTTTAGCATCGGAGGGTTTTTTGCAGGTACCCCCCCCCCCCCCCCCTATCCTTTCACCAGAAATTACTTGAAGATTGAAGCAGCGATCGATTCCCAACAAAAGCATCACAAAATTCTGTGTTTGGGGTAGAAGCAATTTTACCTTAAAAACAAAGACATAGCACTAGGGACATGTTTTGCTAGATTAAGAACCCGCACATCCTTCCAAATATTGATATCCTTACCATCTGCTACTTCCCAACAAGAATGTTTTTTAACTATTTCTAAACCCTCACAGATTCCCCTCCAAATCCAAGAGCCATTAGAACTTATAGAATCAGACAAAGGGTTAAAGGCAGGAAAGTATTTGTGTGCCATAATTTTAACCCACAAAGCATTTTGTTCATTGACTAATCTCCAGGAAAGCTTAGTAAGAAGAGCCCTGTTAAATTCATAAGTTTTCCTAATGTTCAAACCACTTAAATATTTAGGGCTAGCCACAACATCCCAGGATTTAGGAAACCACTTCCTACCATTATTGTCTTTGATCCAGAAAAATTTCCTTTGAATGCTATCTATCTTATCAATTATTTTTTTAGGCATTGGAAACACTGCTATCTGATGAGTAGCTATAGAACATAAAACAATTTGGGAAAGAACAGTTCTACCTGGTTGATTAAAATGCTTTGATTTCCACATGGATAATCTACCATCAAACTTAGATAACATACCTGAGAAGGATTGACTCTTATCTTGCTGTTACAAGAGAGGAACTCCTAGAGACTTATCTTGCAGAGCCATGTTCTTAATGTTTAGGATCTGAGTCATAGTCTGCTTCTCATGGCTATTTGTTTTTTTTGGCTAAAAGCAATTGAATATTTGTCAAAATTAATAGCTTGGCCAGAGGCCTTACTAAATTCATCAAGAATATTTTTCAAATATCTTACCTCCTTGGCATTGGATTTCATAAAAATTAAGCAGTCATCTGCAAAAAATAGGTGAGTGATTGCAGGAGCAGAAGGAGTCACTTTTATACCTTTGATATGATTTTTAGCTTCAGCATCTAAAAGATTTTTAGAAAGAACATCCATACACAATATAAAAAGGTATGGAGACAGGGGATCTCCCTGTCTCAACCCTCTGGTAGGTCAATATTGTTCACATGGGACACCATTAAGCAAAATTGAAGAGGAAGAAGTAGAGACACATTGGTTAATTAAATAGCACCAGTCATCACAGAATCCTAAAGTTTTAAGACAATCATATAATAATTTTCATTCTATCCTATCAAAAGCTTTTGACATGTCAAGTTTCAAAGCCATTAAACCTTTTTTGGATCTGTGCTTTTTCATAGTATCAACCAATTCATGAGCAATAATGATGTTATCAGTCATGAGTCTTCCTTGAACAAAAGCAGCTTGGTAAGGAGTAATAATCTTATCTAGCAAAGGTTTCAGCCTATTTGCTAATAATTTATAAATTATTTTATAAGATGTATTACACAAACTAATAGGTCTGAACTCACTAGCAGTATTAGGACAATCAACCTTAGGGATCAAAGAGATAAAGTTATGGTTATTTTCTTTAAGGAGATATTCACTAGTGGAAAAAGGCCGTTTTAAGATAATTGGAAAGTGTCGTATTAACGAGTTATATGACACTTTAGAAATGCCTCTGAAAGTGCCGTAGATTTAATGTCTTTTTCTGGAATGACACTTTCAAGTTGATTCAGATTTACGATACTTCCAGGTTGTCGCTAGATAGGACACTTAGATCACGTCGTTTATTTGATTATATTAATATAAAAAAAATGCGAGTCAGTTATGGCTGACTGGTTGCAGCCATTCTGACTGGGCTGAAATAATTCTTATTCAAAATTACATTGATATTCTGTTGGAATTACAATTTCATATAGACGACTTATTTCACCATTCAACCAAACTTTCAAATTCTGTAAAAATTCAATCTACAAGTTCAATACACATTTGAATTCAGTTTACATAGATGCTAAAAAATACCAAAAAAAAAAAAAAAAATCTAGGAAAATACAGAATTCACACCACAAGTTCTAAAAGGATAATGCTTTCTTACAATCAGTGCAGACCAACCTGATATACACAAACTACAACAAAAACCATCAAAAAAATGAACTGACCTGCCCAAATTAGAACTTGCAAGTACCAGTACAAAATAAAAGTTTGAGCATTAGAAGTTTAACTGCAAAGAGGTCATAACTTAGCAATTAACATCAATACGAAACACCTTAATAAACCAGAATGTAAAATTATTAAACAAGGTATATATTTGTTTGAGATTATGTGTCTGTATTCTGCCTGATAAGCAATGTGCGTGACTTATCAATGTTTGATGAAGCCAGTAGTGGCATGAGACATGCAAATAATGATCTAGAAACTAGTAATATTATGAATTATTATTTCCTTGGGAAATGCTAGCTAATAACGTGATCAAGTCCAAGTATAAGTAAGGATCTAGGTAAATATGAAGTGGGATTTTTAGGAACAGAACTTACCATTTATCATTGAGATTTCTTCTACTTCTGTAGACTGTTATCACTTATCGCTCCAGTACGTCCAAGTATCTTCTCCTACTATGATTTTCCTGCAATAGAAAGTTAGAAACAATCAGGTTTTAGTAAACATAGCAAGAGTGTATGCAGGACACAAAATTTTAAACTCTATTGGTCAAGGACAAGGTATTCACCTCTATTAGTAATTGATATTGCATGTACATGCAGTAGCCATGGTACTTGTCTGATAGTATCTCCATGAATTCCTAATGCAGTAACAAAGGCTAATAAGTAATTAGAGATAATTATGGATATATATATATATATTATTGTATGAAACAGGTATGATGTACTTACATCTGCTAGGTCTTCATTACTGTAAATATCATCAACAATCTCCTCATCTGAAGAATTCCCTTTGCCATACAAAAGGGCAGTGTTCTCAACAACAGATCGAAAAACATCTGCAGGTGGATCATGGCGTTCAATTCTCTCAGCAGTTTGCTGGAGGTAAATCTGCAAAATATAATGTTTAAAGTTAATCAGTGGTTCCCAAAAAATGAAAAATGGCGGTATCACCATACGAAGGTTCATAAATGAAAACCTGAGGATTCCAACTGTTTTCACTCTGGGTCTGGGGTTCTACTTCACGAGAAGATTCAGGAAAGGACGCCCACAATAACACCAATATGGCAGCATCAACCATAAGCAATAATTCACAAGCATCATATTAAAGGCTATAAAAGATTGGGTCCCTGGAATTGTCTACAAGGTCAGCTATTGCACAAAAACACCACGCAGAATGAGCATGTCCAAAAGTGTCAAGATAACTAGGATCAACATGAATTATTAATTTCTTTATTGACAATATCAGAACAAATTACTCTCAACTTAGCACTTATACTAATCTTGTTCCCTAATTAAAATATTCAATAATTGGGGAAAGTGGTCAAGTAATTCTTTAAAAGAAAATTAACAACTAGAGCTACATCAGTATTCGCTTGTCCTTATCTTAGCAGGCTGCTGTCAACATTACCCATAAGATTCTTGTAACGATTTGCACTCCGGTGAACAAAAGCCTCCGCGTACAAAGAAATACAGTGCAGTCAAGAGTTCGCGTAGTAGTATATACTAAATGATTCTTACAAAAACCAAGAAAGTTAAATATTTCATTATGCAAGTGTATTTCAATTCATATCCTAAAGCAACCAGTTAGGATCATAGAGATCCAATGGTGAATTGCAACTAAATCACAATTTTTTTCTATTTCATTTGATAGATCAGACCTGGGAAGAGTTCTGGCTCATTATGTACCAACAAGTTGCAGCCAAATTTAAATAAGAAATACCCCACGAAACCGACAAGGAAAAAAAATGATACCCCAACAAAGGCTACACGATGGTCTCACTCCGACTAGTTACTGAACAACTACTTACACTTTAAAATGGATCATGAGAATAATGACATCCACTCAAGCCTAATGTGGAATTCTACATCACAAGAGCCAACGATGTTTTGAATTTTAAAGTCCTAAACCAGAACAACAATTTATAGGTATAAGATAAATCATCCAATCGAGCCCTATACAGAAAAATACCTTAAACTTGTCTCGAGCATACTGAAAAACAGAAGTATATGTAATTTTAAGAAATCTATCAACTATTATACCATCCAACTATCCAATACCATGGAAGAAGCTTCCTTGTTAACCAAGATAAGCTACAATCCGGAACGTTTCCAGGGATTAATACTTTTCTAGATACAAGATTTGACTAGTGCTCGTTCTTAGCCCCATTGCATACCTGAAAAAAGAAGCGCGCACATCATTTTAAAGGTCAACTATCCAGTATATAGGGTAAAATAGATACGTACACATTAAAACATCCCTAAAATAGTAAAAAAAAAATAACTTTTCAGATCCGAGTCTGGTATTTTTGCAAAGGGCTACCAATATAAGCTAATTCAACGACAGCAGTTTGTACCATCTTACTGGAAGAAAATATCAACGCAGTTGTTTTAGGATCCATTATTCTCATGATTACAGCAGAAAAACGCTCTAACAAGCATTGTGAAGCATAAATCAATATACAGTCATATCAAAAATTAATCACGGACAACAAACCATCAACAAAGATGTTTCTAAAGACAAACATATCAAATATTTTACATACCTTTAGATTATTCTCAGCATTATGGGCTTTGTACAATGATGGCGTTTTTAGGTCAAACTTGAAATCCAAGTTGGCATTAAAGATAATGTTTCTGGAAATATCAACAATTGAGCCAACTTTAGTAACTATTTTAGTATTCTTTATTATTTGAGGGTGGAACAAAATAAGTACATTGTATAAACCTCTAATTGGAGGACCAATTATCATCCTTATTTCTCATGATGAACTAGTCTGAAAACGATACACATACGTATCTAGCACAATCAATAGTTGAAAGTGCCAACATTTGATGTTTTTACCAGCAAACTTCTGTGTTGTTGTTATTCCATAAATCCCATAAACTTGGACCTAGCATATCCATAACCTGCAAAACAAATAAGCAAATAGGAGTCTTGTTACATAATCATGTACAAAAAACACACACACAGAATAACTGAAACAACCTCACTTGTTAGCTAAAACCAACCAGAACATACCATGATATAAAAATCTCGGCACACCATGACTACCACCAAGTGTGCTTAAAAAAACATAAAAAATTTGTAAAAACACAATTTCTTCTGAACGACATTATCACAAAACCAAATCTGTCGGATTCAATAATATACAAAAATTAATAGATTATTTAAAAAACCAAAATTGCTAAAAAGAACAAGAAAAATATGCAGAGAAAATTAGAAACCTTTGAAGTTTAAAGTTTCTCCGTCCAACTCTATCACCAAAATAAAAAAACCATAATCCAAACATAAAAATATGTAAGATGTGAAGAATCACTCACTTGTTACCACTACAAACCCCCAATTTTAAAATCCCCAAATTATAAAAACTTAGGGTTTCATTCTAATGAAAACCCACAAAATTGATTCTATGAAAAAACTAAATCGGTTGTTTTTTCAATTAAATCTGAACCCAAAATAACTAAACTCAAAAAGAATCAGTAAACTTAACTTGCTAATGATTTTTCAACAGTTTTTAAGAGAAGCAAGTCATATGATTCTTCAATTGTTGGTTACATGAATCACTGTGAGAAAGAAAGATGGTCGTGGAGATGGAGGTGGTGGTGGCGACTGGAGTGAGTGGAGAGGGAAGACGGTCTGAGTCTCTGAGAAGTGTTAGGGTAAGAAACTAGAGGAAAGTAAGATTTGCTGGTGGGTAGCAGCGGCTGAAGTGAGTTTCATTGTTCTAAATTTGTTGATTCCATGGATGAGAAATAAAGTTGCAGATCTGGTATAGGTTTAGCTTCAGTGAGAGGATATGGTGGGATGAAGTTCGCTTCATCTGTGAAGGTGAGAGATGAGAGAGAGAGAGAGGCGAAGAATAATATGTTTTCTCTCTCTACTCTCAGATAGATAAGGTTGAGGTGATATTTTAATCCAGATGTTTATCAAATTTTAAAGAAAATCCTGACCGCAGAGGTGGAATATCCTACCAAGGAAACCATACTACGTGAGTGACGTTGTTTAAGTCAACAAAAGTCATAAACTAACGACAGTTTGACTTTAGTCAAGGACACTATAGCTAGTATTGTTGTCTAAGTCAACAATAGTCCAACCACAACGACACTTAGACCTTAGTCAACAAAACTTTAGGTGTGTGGTTGAATTGCAACATTCCCGTTGGTGTCATCTCATTGTGTCTCAGATAGGCCATTTTCCATTAGTGATTTACCTTGAAAAAAACTAATGACCATATTAACAGTATCTTCACCCACAATGTCCCACATATTTTGATAGAAATCAGGTGGAAATCCATCATGGCCTGGGAAAGTCCAAGGTTTCATATCAAAAACGACCTTTTTAATTTCCTCACTAGTAGGAAGTCTCATAAGACAAGCATTATTAGCCTCCATAACACAAGTACTCACACAATCAAAGATATCGTTGGTATGACTGTGATTACTAGTTCTACTAATAGTAGAAAAGTAATTTCTTAGATGGTTAGCTATATCATTCTTATTAGTTAACCAGATCCCAAAATTACTTACATTATGAGTTTTGACGCTCCACCAAAACCGACACACGTTCAAGTGGCCCCTAACTGGCCTCGGGAACCGGGGCAAGACCCACTAATTCAAAATGTGTGTGCTAGTTCCGGTGGAGTCCCAAAATCTGGGTTCGTGTAGACGTTTTGAATTACTTATAACTCAAAAAGTGATAAAGAAGGTGTTTGGACTTTGAAACTGTATACATCTTGCAAAGTTATTTTTCGGCTTAGTTTCAAAATGACTTTAACAAGTAAAAGAAATTGACTTTTCGCTACACAAAATCTTCTTACTTCTAATTTTTGGGATTGACTTTTAGGCCTAGCATATGCTTTTTGTATACAAACATGTTATTAAAGAAGCAAATTAGTTATATCGTTAGAAGTAAATTATTTCTAATTTTTGGGATTGACTTTTAGGCCTAGCATACGCTTTTTGTATACAAACATGTTATTAAAGAAGCAAATTAGTTATAGCGTTAGAAGTAAATTATTTCAACTTCTGGAAAAAGCATAAGCAAAACCACTTTGGTAAAAAAAAAATGTCATGGTGTTTGGATAGCACATCAGAAGTAGCAAAACTCAGTTTGGCTATCAGATTTCGAAACGACTTCTAAAAGTCGAAACGTTAACTTTTTGTGAAACAAAAATAGTTTTGCTTCTGACTTCGACTTATGGAAAAGCAGAAATCAGAAATAAATTTGTATCCAAACGTGCTGGACTCATAGCCAAATAGGGTACCCTAGGCCTAGGGTGATATATTTTATCGACTCTATGAACATATGTGGTTCGTGGTTACAACTTCCTGAGCTGGCAATGATTTTTTATTCGAGCCAGGTACATACATGTACTACATGATTCATCACCGGCGGAGATCATTTCTTGGGTCGCCAAATATGCAAAAAAAGGCATGTTGCAGGAGCTTCTGGCCTGTGGGTCTAAATGAAAATTAATTTTTTTCATTACATACTTGTGAAAACACTTTTTATATTTAAAACTGTAATTACGGACCGGTAATAAATGCTGAGAGTGCAAAGCCACTAGCCATTTAACTCTCTTAACATGTGTAGTTCAAATCAATTATGCCGAGGTTCTTTCCAACTGCAAATCAATAATAGCTACGTTCATAAAGGCTGTTATGAATTTTGAAAATGATGGTAGGTTCAAGAACTTGCAGTTGTTTAAGTACTTTTTCATTAAGCACTTATCAACTGCAAAATATCAACTTTCCGGTTGTGATTTGGTAGGAGTACTCTCTTTCTCTGCATCAAACAGTACTAACCCATTTTGCTGAAGGTCAGGGTTGACAACTCAATGACTGGTCGGTCCGTCAACTGCCATCGATAAGCTGCTGTGGATTTTCCTAATTGATTGGTTTTTGCACTCTCCTTTCAGCAAGAGTTACCAATTGAACCAGTTAGCAAGTGAGGGCACCAGCGAGAGAGTTAGGAGTACACTTACCAGCTACAATTTTTTTTAACTCCACTACAGCATTCTTGCTATTATAACATCTTACATCCAACAAAATCTATTTCTGGAGAAGATTATGTTATCAATTCCTACAACAGCCACAATTTATGTCTAATGAAACGTCAACTGATCCATCTAGGCTTATGTAATCTGTAATGGACGACTGATCCAAGTGTCCAACCTCCTACTCCAGCTCACCACAGTCCTACGAATAAGCTTTAAAACGCTCTATTAGGAGTTGAGTATTAGACCGAAGATGGAAACTGTGCACTGCGAAAGTTAACAAATATATACAGACATCAGATACAATAGTTTGAAATAGAATAGACTGAAAGTTTCTAGATAGAAATTGCATAGTTACTTCCCTAAAAACATAAACTGAGAACATTAAACAAAAAGAATCATCTCGATATCCTTGGACCCGAAAGAAAATGTAGTGCACCAAAGGCAGATGTATAGATCAACATTTAGTTCTTGAATACGCAGATAGGAAGACTAAACTTAGCTAAAAACTAAAAAGAGACAAATGAGTTCCAAGGGTTTGAAAAGCAAGGATCACCTTTAAGTATCTGTCCAAGAGAGCAGTGGAAGAAGTACTGTTGCCATTGGTTTTAGCACAAACGGCAGGAACACCCCACTTGCATCATCTACATGTCTATTATCCAAGCGGAGCTATTCAAAGCTTCTGATTTGGATATTGAATCCCCGAACCAAGTGCTGCAAACCGACAACATTCCATTCGACTGGACTGAAATCTAAAACTTGGATTGTTGAAAATTTATCAGCTTCCCAAGAATACATTTCTTCTATACCGTCTACAGAAATATCCATGTGCAATTTTTTCCAGTTGACCTCATCAAGCACCCAAACACTCACAGTCATGAGACTCCTCATCTGACAAATTAATCAAACTAATAGATGTTCATCACTTCGATCCGTTGTTCTGATTGAGATTGTAAACCAACAATCTATTCCTCCCTTCAATCCAAGACGAGGCACCATTAAGGATAACAACATTATTATAATTAGAATTCCCCCATGGGAAATTTTTATCGCACGAAACTTCAAAACTTTCCCCAGATCAGAACAAAAAACTTCCACATTAAATTTCTTTGAGGACGTACCCAAATATTGGAATACGCACAACCTTATAACAACTTGCAAAGGATGATGAACACTAGAATATACCATTAATCAACTTGACCAGTCTGCGAACGCCATGGTGAAGGAAGTGACACCCATTTCTGAGTAACTGGATTACAAACATTATACTCACTCTGATGATCCGAACTAACTGAAAGGCAAAGAACCAAACCGTTACTACTTACTAGAAGCTAACAGGTACACTTCTGCTCCTTGAAATGGTTTATCATTCATAAACTCTGAGGATATGCATTCCTAAACTCCAAGGGTTTTCATCAGCAGCATCTTCATAGGCTGTCTCACATTGTATCCATGGGAGAGATTTTTTATTGATTTGCAATGAAATCAGGGGTTAAAAAGTTAACAATAGCTTCGACTCACATTTGAACTTATAGATTGAATTCAGAGGAAGATAAGTAAAGATCTCAACCAAGGTATCCTCTGTTAGTGATGAAGAAGTTGAAGAAGAGGCCATTGTCATCAGTAAAGATTGGAAAAAACAAAAAAACCACCTAAAACTAGATGATCGCTGCTACACCCCTACAAATACACCAAAGGAAAATACTTGGTTAGATAAGTATAGGAATTAAAAAAGGCAAGAAAAATGTTTAATGGCAGAAACTTGCAACCAAAGACCATATAGCGCCATTCACAAAACAGCTTCCCATGGAGGAAAGAAATGAAGATTACAAGGTTCTAAGCTATATGAGAAGCTGCAACAATTCGGTTGCAATAGAAGATTATTATCGCACTACACTACTCAGTATCCGTCAAGATTGTTGTTGAACAGGGAATCGTTTTGCTCAATTTACATTACAAGGGAAATTATAATTATTCACTGAGAAACTCCATCAAACAGTTACCCTACTGACTACTGAGATTAAAAAAGTAGATATGCAGGTTTGGGTTCAGGGGTACAAATTTATGAAGCACTTAACCCACTAAGATCAATGAAAGTTGAAAGAAACAACTTTGGGTTCAGTTACACAATTCATCAAACACTTTCAACCTACTAAAAACCACTAAAGTAGAAAACTTACTGAGATTGAGGAGGGGATTGTTCGAGCTTCCAATTTGGGTTCACAGAGACAATTTGTCAATGAGTAGGGAATTCTTTGGGCTTTCCAACTTGGGGTTTCCACAAAATCTAGATAGATAGAGAGAGAGAGATTAGAGATTATACAAAAATACAGAATCATGAAAGTAGAAAGAGAGATTATGATTAAAAAGATTGAAGTTTTTAATGTAGGGTATTATATCTTCACTACCTTGAAATTTAGAGCATCAGCAACAATGAAATCGATATACGAATTGCAATAATCTCCTCAAATGGATATCATGATTCTCATTCAAAGCAGTGGAAAAGATGGAGTGGTTTAACAAGTTAGGGAGCTGGAATTTTCGACTTGGGTCTTCTTCTCTATGCGGATTCTACAGAAAATGCCATTTAAATATGTGAGCAAATGCGTGCTGTTAGATTAGAAATTTTATAGCAGTAAACTAGTAACAAAAACAGATTAACAGATCATCATGCCGTCCTTCATATAAGTAGGACCCAGCTTACCTGTAAATGCCCGGCTAATTCCAAGAAAAATGGGTCTTGCTATGTGTTGCAGAGACGGTTTTGGTGTTGTTCCAAACGACGCTTTGTATAAAATTATCGAGGTAGCAAACTTTTTAAAAGTACATACTTAAGAGCATTTCTAATAGAATGTGCAAAAACTCTTATGTGAATTTATTATTTAGTCTTTTTTTTTACGGGGTTTATACATAAAGTAAATATAAGATTCCATATCTAGAAAATCATCTCCGACAGTAGAGAATTTTTACTTTTAGTGAAAAAGAATATAGTGAAAAAGATGACGTGGAGGTGGAGCCGGAGGTGTAGATAACACTTTCTTGGAAAAAAATTTGAACTTGCAGCGCAAGTTCAAAATTGAATTCGCAGCCCCTAGAACCGTGAGATGTGCTAGATATGACATAAGCAAACTGGAGACTTAACCCCAGTTATCTAGCCGGATTTCTAAGTATTCGCGTATTTTTTTCCAGTATATTTCACATATTTTCCAAGATATTCCATATATTTTATACCAGAATTTGGCTCGCAATCCTTATTTTTGGCGGAATCTTTGGTTTATCTTTTGGTATATCCTTATTTTTGGCGGGATCTTTGGCTCGCAATCTTTTGGAAAACCTAAATATCTTATTCTTTTGGAAAATGTAACATTCCCTTCTATCACAAGAACGAAGCTCGTAATCTGTACTACTGGTAAATTTTTTTCCTATAGATGATAATTACATCTTAATTTCACTTACTGCACTCTGTTCTCTTTTGGAAAAAATTTTGATATCATGTAAATGAGTTCTGGTTGTGTGCAACCATTGAGATACAACTATCTGTCTTTTCCAATCAAGATAACAATAATTTTGTTTTACTTAGTAACATTAGTTTATTGATGAATCAGGTCATGCAATGGTTCTTATTGAAAGCTATTCTTTTCCGGAAGACAACGATGATTCTTTTACTGATGATGATGTCCCAGAAAAGGTCGACACAACGGATGGAGTACTGAAAATCGGTATGGAATTTGACTCCAAACAACAGGCGTATGATTATTATAATCGGTACGCTAGAGGTGTTGGGTTTAGTATAAGTAGAAGTTCAAGCACTCATCGCAAAGATAAAATAATCTCTAGAAGAGTTATTCAATGTTCAAATGCAGGAATGTATAAAAAGCATCCAAGGGGATCCCCTTTGAAACCACGTTTTCATGCCAGAACAGGTTGTCAAGCAAAATTGGTGGTTAAATTGCGAAGTGATAACATTAAATATTTTGTTGAAGAATTCGTGGAAGACCACAATCACCAACTTACATGTCCATCTCAGGTTCATATATTGAGATCACATAGGCGTATAGAAACTTCTTAAGCGAGATTGATTGAAAATTTGCATTATGCAGGCATTAGTCAGAAAAATATTTTTTTAAGTGATGAATCCGGAGGAAGTATGAACCTGAACTTCACTGAAATGGATTGTAATAATTATATACAAAGAAGAAGGCGTGAAGATGTACTAATAAAAGGTGACGCTGAACACCTTTTGGAATACTTTCAATCGATGCAAAAAGATAATCCGTATTTTGTTTATGAAATACAAGTGGATGAAACTGGTCAGTTGTGCAACTGTTTCTGGAGTGATGCTAAATGCAGGATGGATTACAGCTTTTTTGGTGATGTCTTGGTATTTGACACGACGTTTAATACTAATGACTATGACAAACCCTTCGCACCATTTGTTGGAGTAAATATTCATGGCCAAACAACTATTTTTGGGTGTGCTTTATTACTAGATGAGAGCACAGACTCATTTGTTTGGCTATTTAAGACATTTCTGAATTGTATGAAGGGGAAACATCCTCAAACTATTTTCACAGACCAAGCATCGGCTATTATGGGTGCAATTAAACAGGTATTTCCAAACACTCATCATCGACGTTGCTTATGGCATATTTTTCAACTGGCAGCGAAGCATCTTTCTCATGTATATTCCAGTTTTGTAAATTTTTCTAAAGATTTCAAGAAATGCATATATGATAATGAGACTGAGGAAGAATTTGAATCCATGTGGAATTTGAATCCATGAGGAATAAATGGTTGTTAACGTTATACAAAAAACAAAAAAAAATGTGGGCGCAGGTTTATGGTCGTTCTCACTTTTGTGCTGGTATGACAACTACTCAACGTTCCGAGAGCATGAATAATTTCTTTAAGAAATACTAAAAAGAGAACATTGTCATTGAAAAAATTTGTGATTCACTATGACAAAATTCTTACTAGTCGTCGTGACGATGAAAGGATTCAAGATTTCAGAAGTACGCAGAAGAAACCACCCTTGCGTACTGAGTGGCCAATAGAAATTCGAGCAGCGGAACGGTATACAGCGTATATGTTTTCCTACTTCCAAAAAGAAATTGTTCATACTTTGGATTTCATTACAGAAATTATTAGTGAGGATGGACCGGTATCTACTTACAAGGTAACATCATTTTATTTCTCGCTAGCTCGTACGGTCATATATAATGCTTCAGACAATTCCATTCAGTGTAGTTGCAAGCAATTTCAATTTATGGGAGTACTGTGTGCCCACTCTTTGAAGATACTTCACTTAAAATAACTGCTTGATATCCCATCACAATAATATTCAATTCGGTGGACAAAAGATGCAAAAGATGGCAGTGGTATAGAAGAGCCTGGGAAGCCAATTCAGGGAAATAATGTGACATCTACTTTTCAATACAGTGAGTTGGCCCAAATGGCTCTATCTTTAGCCGTGAAGGGAACAAGCACTGGAACTTCTAGTACCTATACTAAGAAGTTGCTTACTGGATCCATTGGAGAGTTGGATAACTATTTGAAGTCTACTCAACATTATGAGACCGAACAGATGGAAAACGCTGCAAATGCAAATAATGGGAACAAGGGTGAAGCAAGTGAATATCCTTTGGGTGTTAACATAACCTTACGAGACCCTCCTAGAACCAAAAAAACAGGCAAGAAGGCTGGGCGAATTAAGACGGGAGTAGATAAAAATAGATCGAAACGTCAGTCCAAATCCGCAACAAGAAAAGCTGCAACAAGACCAACCCAAACAAAACTGACGGCACTAAAAAGAAAGAGGCAACCTCAGGAAGAACCACCAAAGAAGAAAGAAACAACAAAGAAGAAACGTGTTCAGACCAAGCCGACAGTGACAAATAGAAATGGGAAGAAAAATGTCATTGAATCAACGAATTCAGGTATGTAAAAATTATATCTCTGTTGTAGGTATTAGTGGCTTTGTTTTCTCTTAATTATATGCATGTATGCAGTTATCATTTTCATATAAAAATAAAGAATGTATTTCATCTTAATACAGATGTAGAAGAAATATTTGATCTAGATACAGAGGTGGAAGAAATATCTCCTTTTAATACCGATGTTCAAGAGGTAACATCGGCGCATGCTTTGGATATTATTGATAACAATGAAACAGTCTCAAATGGAATTTCGGTGCCGTCTTCATTAAATACTAGTATCATATTAAGTAGGTCAACTGTTCAGCCAAATTTTATGTATCAAATGAGAGATTCTACCATGCCATCGACATCTTATTACTGTCCACAATTTCATTATGAGGTTTGTACTTAATTAAATTATTCCTGCAACTAAAAATACTCTACATGTGTTCTTAATAATCATATGGTATATTTATTTAGGATCCAACTTTGATGGAAAATGAAGCAGTTCATCAAGTGGAATCTGACGAGGTAACAGTAGTCACTAGGAAAGCTAAGTTTCAATATAAACCATATATATATTTCTGAAATTGCAATCCTCTTTGGTACTTGTACTTAAGAATAATTATTCTTGTCACTTTTCATTCATTTACTTATTGTATCAGTACCTGATGCTGCTTCCATATATAAAAGCCTGATTTTGTGTTGGTGCAGAGCTTTTTAGAACTTCTGTCGGAACAACGTTATCCCGGATGCTAGTCTGCCTACGAAATTCATGTTTCACCTCACAAATTATTTGGTTAGTAATAAATTTAAGAAGTTTTTAGTTTTATTAACTTGAACCTTACAGCTCTCTAGTAGAACTAATAAAAGCTTACTCATTGCAGGTGAGTGTTTACTTGGAACGGACATTCAAGTCTTTCTACTGGGAAAGTTGCAGAGTATAGAATTTAGCAAACATTCGGGAGGATTTATTTCATTTTATGGATGATTATTTCAGTTTGAGAAGGATACAGACATAATGCATTTTAAGTTTCTTGGGATTATGTTTTGGTATTTCAATAATTACACTATCACCAGGTGTTATTAATTCATCTTGCAATAACTTGATACATGACAAGTCAAGTCTAATACAAAATGATCATTAACTCCATCCCAGTATATGTACCTTCAAAATTGCCAATGCTAAGAGGGTAACTAAGAAAAGTTTAGCCATAATAAGAAAAGCATGCTCTAATTGGGTTTGCTACGTAAATAAGCCACAATGAAAAACATGCAGCTTTATTATATATCTTCCTTCTTACCCTCCAACCCAACTCTGATTTGGGCTTCCAAGTATCATCGCCGACTGAAGGTACGCCGAAGCTTCCTGTTTCACCAGTTGGTTCCTAATTGAAACGAAATTTCCATCACTGTTGAGGCACATCGGACTTGATGACGAATCTTGAATGATATCTTTCAAACTTGTATACATGAGATCCCCGTCAATGTCTACGCTCTCCATGTTGTATTATACTTTTGTTAATATTAGATCAATAAGTATAGGTGTTCAGAAGTTGGTCGAAGAAGGAAGTAGAGGCGGGGAAAGCAGCACTGGCTAGGTATATATATCCGTATGTTTTAAGGTAGAAACTTGAATCATGTGGTCGGTTGTAAAGGTTATCTTGTTTCTGCTAATGAAATATACTGGAAAAAAATACGCGAATACTTAGAAATCCGGCTAGATAACTGGGGTTAAGTCTCCAGTTTGCTTATGTCATATCTAGCACATCTCACGGTTCTGGGTGCTGCGAATTCAATTTTGAACTCACACTGCGAGTTCAAAAAATTTTCCCACTTTCTTGAACACCTTCATATTTAGCAATTGGTCCCTCCTAATTTATATGACCTTACTATTAGAGATGGATTTATGTTCTACATAAATGATCCAACAGATAAGTTAATCTATTACTATCATGTTAATTTCATCATAACTTTTAAATTTTTGGTTTCAGAAACCTATTTATTCCGATTTCATCTTGAAAATCTTGTTCAAATCATGAATGGAGTTTATATCTAATAGTATCTCATCTTAATTATCTCTTTTGAGATGGAAATTTCGGGAAAAAAAAATCAACAATTTTTTTTCTAGGGTTCTTGAGTGAGATTTGATTTATCTCAGAATCTATAATTCTGATCGGAAAAATATGTTCAATTTGAACTAAGCATACTTTAATTTATATTACCCGTTTAGTCGATTCAAATTTCATTAACTTTTGAATTCTGATCTCATTTCGGCAACTTTTCATAATTGGAGAAATTAACCTTATGTTTCTAATGTATAGTTGATTAAAATTGTTATCTAAACCTAATAATGACGAAAGTATGCAGTTGGAATGAATTTGTCAGTTCCTTTTTGCTGGTTATTCTTGTGGTAGCTAGTAAATTGTTTTTATTTTACTGTTTTTTTGAGAATGTTGATTGATGATTAGATATAGCTGAAAAATGAAGTAAGGTTGACAAGAAATTATATGGGGTATATGAAATATATTGATGGATTTTATGTATATTTAAATTACAGGAAGGTGAAATTTCGATTAATGGTGGCATTATTTCAGTTCAGAGCTTCAAATTACAAGCGGTATGTCTTTCTTAGCTGAATATCTAATATTGTGATTTAGGATGATTTGTAAGGATTGTATCGATGCAGACATACAGTGGATCCAGGAGTTATGCCACCAAAATTATATACTTGGAGACTAATATTATATACTTGGAGACTGTTTAGGGAAGGGAAAAGGTTCAGAGTCGTTTCCAGATTCACGGATGCTTTGGAAGCGGAGTAAGCCACCAAAATTCCCAATGCCATATAACTTGAAGGCTTTGATGTTACACTCAATGAACTCATTCCTGGATTAAAGGTTTGATATCCACAAAACTGGAGATATGTTTGTTGTGTTATTTCCATTCGATTTAGTTATTTGTACTGGTGGTTTTTGATGTACAACCTACTCCATTTGTGTAGGAAAAGTTTCCACCGACAGACTCGAGGATCAGACCTCATTAGAGAGGTGCCTTGAGAACAGAGAATATGAAATGTAAAATTTATAATTTGCAGCTTGAGCAAAGGCAGCATCACCTATATTTTGGTGAGTACAGAAGTCATATGTATAGTAAGATGCATGTGTAACTCCTAGGTACACAAGTCAGATGCATGTGTAACTTTCGATTACACATGACATATGCATGTGTAATTCCCAATTACACATGCATTTTGTATGTGTGCCATCTGATTACGCATGCTTTTTTTGTAACATTCAATGAGTAGACCTTGCAGTTAACGTTTTGAGTAGACCTTGCAGTTGATGTGGTCTACTCATTCAATGAGTAGACCTTGCAGTTAACGTTTTGAGATTTGTGAATTTTGAATTATACATGGTTTGGTTTTCGAGTGTCCCTAATTTATTTAGCATTAGTGAAGCAAGATACTATTCTTTTTATTAGTCTGAATCATGCCATATGTTGTTGTTGGTGGTGGTGGTGTTCCTCAGTATATGTCCGAGGATATACTAATTGAATGTGTAACTGATAGTTACACAATCTAATTGGATGTGTAACTTCCGATTACACATTCCATATGCATGTGTAGCTTCCGGTTACACAAGTCGTGTTACACATCTATTTAAGTTCTTATTGCAACTGATTTCTTAATTGTAGTTTATTCGCTTAGTTCCTGCAAATTAGTAAAGCAGTTTATTTGCCAGTTGTGAACTTTTTTCCTTTTTGAGTTGCCTTGTTATTGGGATCCGACCATAAAAACAACTTTTTCGTGGTGATTGCAATTCAGGAGATTTCATCTAACAAGAAGAGTGGATACTTCATTTTAATCTGATATTATGGTACCTTTTTGTCTTATTACTTTGTAGGACGACTATATGCAGAACAAACTTGTGAGACTTGCATGCGTCTTTCTTCAGGCCCTCATTCGGTATAATATAATTAATGGTGAGTTAGCCTGTGTCATTTAAAACTTTATTTTAACTCTGACTTATTGTGATGAGAATCTATGATCAATTATTGTTCTTGTAATATCAGATAACCTGTCTTTGATGCTTTGATGGAATTTTTTTCTAGTAAGATGCACTTTAAACTTTTAGTTACACCAGCCAGATGCACGTGTAACTCTTTCTACACATGCTAAAATGAACAGATTTTACAGCCGAAAAAATTCACATGTGATGCATGTGTAACTTTTTAGTACATAGCCCATGTCCTAAATATATGTGTAACTAGAAGTTACACATATAAATCAGCATGTGTAACTAGAAGTTACACATCTAATTAGCATGTGTAACTCCTGGTTACATAGATTTTGCCTGTTTACGAACTTTTGCCTCTTGTGTGGTATTTGACTATATTTTTTTCCTGGAATATGCAGATTTGCTTGTTGTTATATTTCAGGTTTCAGATAACTTCATAAAATCTAATTTCTTAAATATGGTAATGGTCTTGTTGGAATTGGAGTTGACGATGAATACACAAATCAGATGCATGTGTAACTCTAAATTACACTAGATAGATGCAATCAATTACACTAGAAAGAAGCGTGTGTAACTTCTAGTTACACATGCTAAGAAATTATTGTAAATGAATATTTAAGTAATACATGTATTTTTTGTATGCGTTCTTTTTTATGTCTATTTTTTTGATGTGTAGCTTTGCATTACACGTCATAAGGATGTGTAACTTCTGGGTACACATGTCATATGCATGTGTAACTTATGTTTACACATTCACACTATATTAATAATTTTGGGCTTAAATTTAAATTTTATTTAATTTGGGGCTTGACAATATATAAAAGGACATGGATGTCTTTTAATAACTCGGGGCCTAGATTTAAACTTCTTTTAATTAAGGGCCTCATATTATGGGTTATCTATGGATCGTTCCTTAGCATAATTTTCCCATAACATAAAGTTCGTCCTTCATATCCGTCCTTCATATAAGTAGGACCCAACTTACCTATAAATGCCCCGCTAATTCCAAGAAAAATGGGTCACACTATATGTTAGTGAGGCGATTTTCGGTGTTGTTCCAATTCCAAATGACGGTTCGTATAAAATCATTGTGGTAGCAAGATTTTCAAAAGTACTTAATGGACCAAGGATAAAAACTCCTCGTGCTAAACGGTACACGGTTCCGTTTCAGAGTATAATTTTTTATTTTGGTTTTGAAGGGGGTTTTATCCGTGGCTGTGTAGAATTTCTCGTGAAAACACTCTTTTTGGCTCTAATAAAAGCTAATATTGTCACAACCACTAGCCATTTAACATCTCGAAATATGATTCAAGTAATTGATGTTCATAGATCCTTAGCAATTTTAGTTAAGAACAATTTATTGTTCAAGAACTATTTTTGTTTCAAGTTGATCATTTGAATATTGCCTAAACAATGTGATATTTCATATCTGTGGCGATTTGGAATGTTTCAAATTATGAAAGAGATTTTTTCTGAACTACTGAAATCTGGAAACATGGTAGATACGCATACCCTATACGTCTGAAGTTTCAGAATATAGCTAGGTAGGTACGCATATACCCAATACAGGTATCTTTAAGTTTTGAATTCTTACAAAGGGGGAGGTACACGTACCCCAAGGACCGGAGTTCGTTAATGTCATAGGGTATGCAGAACTGGTACGCGTACCCTAGCTTCCTATATTAGCGAACTGGTTCGTGTACCCCTCCCTACACATACCTACCCAGTACGATTTAAGAAGAAGCTCATAAACTATTTTTCCAAATATGTTTGGTATTGCTGCAACTCTCATAAACACTTCTAAGACATCTTTGGTCACTAAGTCACTCTGTGTTTGTAGATCATGATTTAATACTTGAGTGTTAAACGATTATGCTTATACGTTCATATGGCATGCTTGCCATGAACTATCATGTACATGCTTCCAAAATCGTAGACCATAGTGTATATTCTTATATAAAATTTCAACACAAACTCCTCACATGCTTACATGAATTCTAAACAAGAATTTCATCTAAATTGAGGAAATGCTTGCTTGAATATCAAGTTACCTTACCTTGAATGTGCAATGATACCTATAGTCTTGAAAGTCTATAGTAGAGAGATTCAAACAACTGGACACTTCAATCCCTGACACTTATGTGTCCTAGTTGCTTGCTTGAGGATTCTTCTATTAACCTAGGTTTCCTCTCAGAAACATAATTAGGTTTACGATTTTAAGATTTCACTTAGGATTCGTGAAGTCGGGTCCAATTATCTTTACCTTGGTAGTCTGTGTATCATGATCTTGTTCTTATTGATCTTCGAGGTTCTTGTTATCTTAGATCAAGAACGAGGTAGATAGAAATCACAAAGTTCTCTACATCTCAAACTTTGTGATTCCTCAAGATAGATATCTAAAACTTTTTCTTTGTTGATCGATGTAAGATTGTTTTTGAGAGGTGGTTAGTAATCCAGGCTTCACAACTAACTGAGTGTAAGTGTACCGTATTCATAAAGTTTGCAAGATTTGTCTATTGCAATCAGATTTCCAAGCCTTGATCAATACAATCTAAATGGAAATCAAATAAGATTATCTGTTAGAGGCAGAGTGATATCAAAACTCTTCACTTAGGTGGAAATAACTCTTAGGATGTAAAGGACGTCAGCGAAGGAATTTATTGCGTAGAGCCTTGCGAGGTTCAAGAGATGTAAGGAGAATGACTGGAGCCTAATTATTTGGTGGGTTTGTTCGGTATCAAATACATTCCAATCTGAAGTCTAATAGTATGCTAGTGTTTGTAGAAGCTTAATAAAGTTCGGTGTTTAAATCTGGAGGAGGTCCCAGGATTTTTTTGCAAATGCAGCTTTCTTCGTTAACAAAATTCTTATGTGTGTTCTTTTTAATTTTCCGCATATTTTGATTGTTAAAAGTGCTACACAAATTCATACTCCTATCAAACGAAAAAATTGGTCGTGTATCCTCTCATTTTTAATGTGCTTATCCACTTGGATATGAATGGCACATAAATTCTATATATCAAAAAAGATATCGTGGAATATTTCAGTTTAGGATCTTACTTTGAGTATCAAGGAAAATATTTGAAAATTAAATGATAATATTTTATAACTTGTTCAAAATATTATACTTCATTGTGAACTTTCTGAAAATGCGGGGATCTAACAACCGCACCCAATATTTCGATTAGCAATCTGTATGGATAACTCCGAGTTGTTTTCTAGAGAATCAACTAGACAGTTAAACTCAATCAATAGAAAATACTCTAGGAGTTATTATCTCAATCTCTCGATTTGATTCACTCACGCAAATATGATTCGCGAGTCTAATCAAAGAGAGATAACTTGGATGGTACCAAAGACCAATATCCAAGTGTAAATAGATTTAAATCAACAACCAATAAGGTCAGATATTCTAATCTATTGAACAACGCACAACCTGTATTATTTCAATTATATGAAAAAATATAATACGGAATAGAAATAACACACACACCAGAATTTTGTTAACGAGGAAACCGCAAATGCAGAAAAACCCCGGGACCTAGTCCAGATTAAATATACATTGTATTAAGCCACTACAGACACTAGCCTACTCCAAATTAACTTCGGTCTGGACTGTAGTTGAACCCCAACTAATCTCACACCGATCCAAGGTATAGTTATGCTCCTACGACTCTAATCCCAGCAGGATACCGCGCACTTGATTCCATTAGCTGATCCCACCCACAACCAAGAGTTGCTACGACCCAAAGTCGAAGACTTTAATAAACAAATCTGTCTCACACGGAAAATTATATAGGTAATAGATAAATTCGTCTCCCACGAATAAACCTACAAGTTTTGATCCATCTTTTGATAAATCAAGGTGAACAGGAACGAATCGATAAAACCAGACTTATATTCCCGAATAAAAGCTCAGTTTCATCAATCACCTCACAATATACTTAATCGACGCAGCGAAGAAGATTATTAAGGAATCACAAAAAATGAGACGAAGATGTTCGTGACTACTTTTATCTTGCCTATCGGAGATAGAAATCTCAAGCCAATTATTACAATTGTACTCGTATGATAGAAACAGCAAGATCGGATCACACAACTACAAGAAAAGTAGTATCGGTTTGGCTTCACAATCCCAATAAAGTCTTTAAGTCGTTAACCTGGTTTTAGAGAAAAAAAACCAAAGGTTAAAGGAAAATCGACTCTAGCTTAAGCAAACTAGTATCACACAGAATGTGTGGGGATTAGGTTCCCAGTTGCTAGAGTTCTCCCTTATATAGTCTTTCAAATCAGGGTTTGCAATCAATATTAGCTTAGTAACAAAGCATTCAATATTCACCGTTAGATGAAAACCTGATTAGATACAAGCTAATATCTCTCAACCGTTATATCGAAAACTTAGCTTGTCATACACACATGTACTTGACGTTTTGATTTCGTGTAACCGTACCCAAACGTGTACAATGGTTGGTTCAATATTAGTCAACCAAATGGTTAGCCAAATGATAACTTTCATATCAACCATATTCTTCTTCACCATAACTAGTCCAAATGACTCAAATAAACTAGTTAGAGAGTTGTTCAATTGCTATGAGATCCCAAGTAATACAAGAGACACAATTGAATCAAAAACGATGTTATTCACTTGAATCATTCCATGAATTATAAAGCCATAGTTTGCAAAAGAATTCCTTAGTAATTTAAGATTAGTTCGCGAACACCATTTTCAGACATAACCTCTTGAGTTCGCGGACTCAAGCTAACCGGTTAAAGTTAATAAACCCAAGCATAATTTCTCGGGATGAGAACTTTCGTTAGTTCGCGGACTGGGTTCATGGACTGAGTTCACAAACTGAGTTGCTGCTCACGTTCCGGTTCCACTTGATCAACAAAATTCGCAAACTTCGGTTTAAGTGTTAAGGACTTATACATATATGTGTTGCCACAACAATGTTTATATCCCACAATGGTTATATAGTCTAAACTCTCATTTCAATCATTGAAACATTCGCAGAGGGAGTTATATAGTTGTTATTCACAAACTATTTTTCGTCAGAGAGATTTCCAAAGTGATTGAAACATAACATGACTTTCTTCACTAGGAAAAGATGAACTTGGATAAAGCGAAAGCTTTACCAACACCCATTTTTAGAAATAGATAAGAGAGATATACTCAGATCGAAATGTCACATGTGCATATTCTTAGTCTATATAGTAAAACGACTTTTGTCTCAATATAGGAGATATAATAGATAGACTTTTAAGTGATAGATAAGTTCAAGTCTCCACATACCTTTTAGTCGATGAATATCCACTGGTTCCTTGAGTATTCCTTCGTCTAGTATGATGATCGCCATGGAGTTCTTGAGCTCAACTACAATTTCTATCCTAGTCCGAGACTTTAGCTATAGTAGACTAGAAATCAAGATTGAAAAACATGGTTGAGATAGAAACGCATGCGAGTTTGACCGAGCAGTGCTCTAACGCTTTCCATAATAAACGAACCCGTATTTCCGATAGCTATCCAAACGCTAAGTTTATCACTGAAATCGGAAAAACATTTATTAGTTAATCAAGGGACCGATCCTGCTAGAGATCCTTTCGAGGAAAAGAATTTGAACTTGCACCGCGGGTTCAAAATTTGAATGAGCACCTTCACGTCCGTCTGATATCTAAGATGTGGCATCATTAGATCTTAAACATAACTATAGTTAGATTTTACATATGTTTAACCTATTTGGATTTATTTTTTTGCTCTTTTGTCCTTGATTACTGTTTTCTTTTGTAAAAAACTTTAATCGAATTCGTCCACTAACCAACGAACCCATTCACCAATCAGCATATGATCATCTATCCAGTTTTCTATTAACAAGAAGATTATATGGAGACATTTTATCATTCACGCCTGTCACACTCGACATCGATCATTGTGGTAGCATTTTTAAAACCAGATCAAATCATTTGATCCAACCATTGGGTTACGTAGATATACGATATAAGCTTCATATAAATTAAAATTTAATAATGTCATCTGATGCATGGTTTAACTTGGAAAGGCCTTAAAGGTACATATGTGATCAGGCATATCATCTAGATATGCACCTTTTTCTCATCTTCGTCTTCCTCAATGCATACAAGTAAATGATCTCTGATAGCAGTCCAGTGGTTACATAATTTACGGTCTACGATTGTTAAAATTGGAAAATTATAAGCACAAAATCAATAGAGTAATAAGAATAAAAAAGACTGAATTTGGAGACTATTAAGTACTTCGATATCGGTTTTAACTTCTGAGACATTTTTGGATGTCACAAACTCAATCTTTATATTTGACCTAGTCACTGGATTATGGAGATTTTGGCGTCCAAAGTTGTTAGTTGCAAGGATGTAATTAACACTATTGGTATTTCTCAAAAGCAAAAGATCTAGAAAGATTCCTAAGATTAGTTAAAATTTGATATTTATAACCATGGTTAAGTTCAAAAGTTGGTGATGTCAGATTGTCTCAATCGAAAGGTGACGGAAGTGCGTGTTCAAATTTTGAACCCGCAGTGCGAGTTCAAAAAACTTTCCTCCTAGGGATCGGTCCTAGTATAGATCCTTGTTTAAGGGATCGTTCCTATAATAAATCCTTTGATTCTTTTCAACTACGAAAAAAGTTTTGCAAGAGTACTTCCTTAAAGTCATGTAGTCAAACATAGTTTTCTAGGAACGGAACCAACCCAAATTTTAACATACTAAATATTAATGGATTACAAAGATAGTGTTATGTCACATCTACGAAGTTCAGAAGATAAACATTGTACTTGGTAATTCAATATACGAAATTTGTGTAAAACAAGTAGTATATACTTCCTTGACACTTTGGTCATAAAATAAGATCAAGTCACTAAAACTAGAGATACATATACATAATCCATATGTTATGTTTTCAATCTAAACTCTTTGTAAGAAACGTATATAGAAATGAAAACAGGTCAAGTTTGTATTAGTAACCTCGAACATAAGGATGATGTTTTCGTTGATGTCGATACGTCTTCAGTTTTTTTCAGAGTACCACAAGCTTGTCTCAACATTTCTACTGTTCATAGTCTAACCTAACAAATTTGACTCTAGTAATCTAATCAAGCATATTTGAGTTTTGGAGCTAAAATATGACAACCAAACTTGACATACCGACGGTTGGTGGGTTCAACCGAGCAATTCTCTAACAATATATATATCTGAAAGTTAGTGATAACATATTACAGTTATTATGGTTGTCATTTGCTAACTTAAAAGAAATTGATATTTGAGATTGATATTCGTTGATATACTTATTACGAATTTGATGTGCATTCATTTCCCAATATTTTGCACATAACTACTAGTTTATTTATTTAGCAAAGTACATGTTTTTCAACTAGCTAAATATGATATCGAAACTAATGGGATATCTTATATTCTCAGGTATTGATGAGGAAGTATATTAATGATTATATGATTTGGAAATAATATCTTTACATTCATTGCAAATGGTGATACATGTTAATATAATCAAATAGTATACTAAGTTCTTAATCTAAATTAGTAGAAAATTGATTCACATTGAAAAATGAGTCTCTTGATCTAAATAATAATCATACATCTGGTCCTTCCCTTTTTTCCGTCCGTCACTCGCCTGTTTCTATTTTACCAAATTGCCTAAGTGATTGGAAATGTTAATATCATCCATATCTTTTTAACAATCATCTTCCTTTGATTGGTATTTTATTCTTCAAATTGCAGCCTGACATGTGTCCCTATGT